>OY728579.1:4911943-5511943 GCA_963422195.1 Carabus problematicus
TATTTAATCGAGTTCAGAGATTTGTTTGATTTGGCTAAAAAAAATTGTTAATTACATTTTTTTATTAATTTCATATTTTGATTACAATATCATATGTGTAATCATTGACTTATATTTTTGTTTAATCTAGTTGTCCATTTCGTTCATCAACATTTTTATAAATTACCTCAGGAAGAAATATAGTCTAATTAAAAATGTATTCATATTTTACACTTTAAACTATTTATTTATACAGTAACCGAATCTATTCACTACTTTGTAACACATAGTTGTAACAGAATATAACGCTAGTTAAATCGCTAAAATTTGAGCACATATGAAACAATGAATAACACACTTCGATTTTAATACGAATTTAATACTGTACGTAAAATACGCTATAAAACGGTATAATATTCACCTACTAAATGGATGAGAGTACGGTAGGGTCTTGGCGACATTAAATAATGTAATAAAATGTTGCAAAAACCATTCAAGATTAAATTCGGGTAATTCATATCGGTCTTTAGATAAAATTTTAGGACCATTTAAATATGATCAATTGTCCATAAATAAAGGTTAATTGGCTGAAGAAATGTCTTGCGATTGTAATTTGGAACGAATATATGCATTTTATTGACGAAAAATAAATCTACAGGCTGGAAAACAATATATTATTTCATTCCGGATCAAATTACGGCACATTACAACATGAATAAAACATGTAAGGTCCATTTCTGGGCTTCGCTTAAACGCTCGATGATCCTCAAATAAAACTTTATGGTTATCAAGTCTCGTAAAATGCCTATGTCTTTTTTCCAGCGAATTGAATACTTATCTGCGGCAAAAAAATATTGACACATTTCATCTTGAAAAATTTTCAGTATTGAGCCAACCATTTTTTTGGATAAAATAAAATTTTATTGGTCAATTCACTTGTTCCGACTGATTGGATTCTCCCGGAAATTGTGCGTATTTGTCCAGATGTTCCGTAAGATGTTGGAAAAATAGTTTCAGTATTATTATTATAATCATGTTATTTGTTTTAAATTAGAATCCGTTCGCCTGGTAAAATAGCCAATGAGTTATATAGTCGATTAGAACATGAATGTTCCTATATCCTCGGAGTATATTTATGGACAAGAACTCAACGTAAATGGGTCAGTTTTATGACAATATAAATAAAACTGGTATAGTAGCATAAAATTCTTCAACGAAATGTTTCAGATACGGAGCACATGTTCTAGTACGTTGAGTATTATGATTACCTAGCATAAACATTTTTACTCGTAGATCATAAACATAAATACGGTGGATAATTGGAAAACAAAATATATTTCCATGTTGAAAATGTGTTTTAAAATTTCTGAAAGAAGCGAAGTGATACAGTTTCCAAATGATATGTGGAGAGAAGTTGTTGAGCATATTATAGAAAAGAATTAACTACTATTAATTAGTGGCATATGCATTTAAGGTCCGATGAACATGAGTTTCTTGAAAGCTTTTCGGAATTCTGGATTGAATATTGTGTAAATGACAGGATTGACAAAACTATTCATATAACCCAGCCATGTGGTAAGTAGAAATGCAGCGACACCCGGTTGACAGGAAAGACCAAGTTTACTGCACATCGCATCCATAATATTACAGGTGAAGAACGGAACCCAGCATATGAGGAAGACACCTGGTGCATCCCAACAGAAAAGTACGTTAGTGCCAAATTACCATTGGCCTTTAACATGCAATTATGCATCACTTCTATGCTACACATGCAGACATGCATACAAATTACAAAACATGATTATGTGGTTCCTAAAATATGTACATTTCATTAGGAAATTTATATGTATAAATAAAGTTATAAGACAAAAATCAAACCTATTCACCATTTTAATGTTAATATGTTGAATTAATACGATAGTAATATTAAAAACTCTATGAGATGTATTCAAATTATTTGCAACCGTATAAGATTACACTAGATATTTTGTATGTGTAAATATTTATTCGTACAAATTAAATATATACATTGCTGTTACATGTAGCTATTATATTATATTTGTACATGCTTCAGGAAGTGAGTAGTTTCAAACAAACTGAAGTCACACTAATATGATCATCATTTTGTTTGCGCAAACAATATAGACAAACATGGCGTACCGGTTAATTTCAATTCATATTTGTGCCTATATGGCACCGGAAGCATTTCTCGTGCAAATATTTTAAACACACATGTACGTAGGTACTTTTTGGGAGTCTTGAATTAGAAAAGAAAGAATTTAACAAACAGAAATCGCTGTCATGAATTGAGATATTCAAGATGAAATTCTCTTGTGTCGAGTGTTTGATAATTATGCAGATTGCGTACGACGGTACACAACAATAGAAGACCATCGTACTAATGTGACCACAATTTGTGAACAGTCCGACAGTAATTTTAGTGACATTAAATACACACATGCGGTAATAATTCTCTTTAGCTGTAACACACATTATTATTGACCAGTTTACGGTCAAATGGCTTAACTACAGATTCATATATACACAACTATCCATGCATCGGCACTAATAATTTACAGCATTATTCGTCAATTTGCGACAACATGTATTATAGAACGCAACCTTCATATCATTTCAGTTTAACGGGTACCCTACATATACAACATAAATGATGCATATCCATGGAAACAATATTAATGAATATATAACAAAATGAAATATTTTGCGCTAATATTAACAGAACAATATTGTCATATTCATAATTCTAGAGAGAGAAATTAACTTTTATTTTCCACACAAAATATATTATTAGTTTCAACGCTGTTTAATTTTCATACATCAGTATACGCTTTGATAATGCTAGCAATTATATAAAATAGACACCCAAACATTCACATAATATTTTATAATGAGTACGTATTATCGAGTTTCACGGTCAATGGCATTTTACATATATATATATATATATATATATATATATATATTATATATATATATATATATATATATATATATATATATATATATATATATATATATATATATATATAATAATTTACGCCCGTTGGCACGTCACTGGAGAGTAATTCGATAGCAGCATATCTGTATAATCCATCATACTGATGATGATGCGCCTCTTATTAACTTTGAAACATTGTACAACAATATTGCTGTCGTCATTGCATCATTATTAGACATTATTTATTACGGATAATGAAATTTTTTGTACTGGAAAGAAAATTACAGAGTAATAGCGCGTAAGTAAATTCTAGACTTTAGTATAGTGAACAAAAATTATCACAGTATCATTAAACATGGGTTTAATATAAATAATAAATTTAATCCCTCGTTTCGTAATATGTTTGTGATAGATTATATCGTATTTAATAATATTGTTGCATTAAGTTAACGTTATATTTGGATAAGACAATTAATTGTGATTAAAATCATGCTTTATTTTTGATAGATAACACCAGATAACACCAAAGATAATACTAATCGGGACGTTTGAAATTCATTCATGCGCTACATAAATACATATTACGCTATAAGCAACAAACGCAAATACATAAAGCGAAAGAAAATATTTGAAAAACTCACCAAGTACAATGGCTAGAGTTTTGGTTGCTTTTCGTTCTTTTTTCGCAGATGATTTTTCCCGTTTCTTACGGCTTGCTTTGTTCACCTTGTAAATGGTGAATCTTGCTGCTGCAGTGGCCTTACGTTCTTTTTTAGAACCCGTTGTCCTGTCACGTTCCGAACCCGCATCAGATATTGTGCACACAGTTCTGGAATAAACATTAGAATCAAGTGATAGAAATCTTCCGCTTCGGTAGATTTTATTTTAATTATATTATCATTGGAACCCAGTCATATTTAGTTCCAGCAATTATTCTCTTGGATCTTGAAATCCTCTGCTTTATATAAATTTGCATTGAAGCTCTATGCTGTGTCGAGTGTAACCGTACCCTCATTATTATGTTTCGTATCACATTTCAAAGACCTGCAAAATAAGGTTATTGAATTTAATACGTCCTCACGTAAATAACTTGCAATAAAACTTCACAAGAGCGTGCGGGGGAAGGGGTGCGAAGAGAAGTTTCCGTGGGAATATGTCAGATCATTAACTGAAAACTCAAACACAAATAAAACAAATCTATATATCTACGACAAATATAGGAGGAAGTTAATTATGGTATCCCACGAGCAGCGGTGGAAGTGGTGTTGGTTAAATGAAAGGGTTTCGTGGGATGAGAGGAACGTGATATGATAGGGTGGGTAGGAGTAGAAACGCACGGCGAACTGGAACATAATGTTCCATAATTGGGAAAGTTCGTGCTCTTCTACATCAGCCACTCGCCCCAATGCATCACATGCTGGCCAAAGCTAATTCAGAATTGTGACCTAGGGGGAG
Source organism: Carabus problematicus (assembly GCA_963422195.1). Lineage (NCBI taxonomy): Eukaryota > Metazoa > Arthropoda > Insecta > Coleoptera > Carabidae > Carabus > Carabus problematicus. Next base: position 4,916,337 of record OY728579.1, read on the forward strand.
GTGCTCAGTAGGTACGCGTCCTCTGTCAGAATTTGCCAAGCAGGCAGATAACGCCACGGTTTTTCAACTAATGAAATTAAAACTGAATGAGCGATTATGACATTTTTCATTATAACGGCACAGATTAGAAATAATCAAAAATAAGGACCCATATTTATATTTATGTCCGTTATTCTTTAACAAAATTGAATTATAAAAAATCCTTCATAACGATACCGCCCTTTGAATGTGTATAATAAAATAATTTATATAAAGTAAGTAATTTAATAACGTAACTTTACTTATTTATTATTCATACCTTGCATATTGAAAATTGGCATGTAGATTTCTGGAAAATGTTTAGATTAGGTGAGAAGAAAAGTCGTTATGGAATATATTTTAAAAGAGTTATATGAGCTTATCCTTGTAGCATGTGTGTATTCATGTTTTTATTTATTTATTTGTTTATTTGGGAAACTGACAGCAGAAGCTAATAAGTTTCCACAATTTAAGCAATTCAGCTCACAATTTGTTAATTATATTTAAATGAAAAATATCTAAATCATTTAATTTTAAATTGTACATATGCATAATCCTATTAATACAGTCGATTCCGCTTAATCGGGACATCGGTTTATCGGGACAGCCGCTTATTAGGGACAAATCTTAAAGAACGAAAACAAAACCGAGGAAATAACACAAATTTACTTTGCTTTTTCGGGACAATATTCCGTTTAATCGGGACAGTAATCGTGTGTAAATTCCCGTGAACTCGGGGCTTCACACGTGAATATTTAGAGTGACATGGGCAAATTGATTAAAGCGAAAATAAAGTCGCCAATGTATAGTCTTACGTTATTCGCACGGTATAAGCGTATGGTGGAGTTAACGTAAAATCAGTCACAAAAGTGTAAATTGAATTAAACTAAGTAAACTAAAGATGAAAAAAAGGATTTGACACTTAAAAATAAAACTGCTATCCTAAATGAAATTAGAAGTCAGCCAAGTAACACTAGCTTTCGTCAGCTTGCTGAGATAGTGTCAAAATCTACAATGACAACAAAATGACGGGATTCCTATGTCAGCAATAAATATCTGTGCTGATTTTGTACTGCAAACCACTTTGCACAAATTCTTCCAGAATATATAATTTAATTTAATTTAAGTTTGTAAAACATAATTTTTCTTTAAGAATTTATTATACATACATATACAAACGTACAAATGTACATACATATTTATTGTTTCAGAATTTATATTTTATATTATGTAGTACGTATATAATTTTTGAATATGGATGCATATGTAAAAAAAAAACAATAATCCTGTAATTTTTGTGGAACTTCGGATAATTGGGCCAGCCGCTTAATCGGGACAAAATGCACTAGTCCCGATGTGTCCCGATTAAGCGGAATCGACTGTACATGAATTTCGGTAGCAGTTACTGTTAGTAGTGAGTAAGTAAAATAGCTTTTGGGATCTAGTGCTCTTCGTGAAATCAGGAAAGTTAGGTAATGAATAAACTGTTGGTTATCGATTTGACCAGTCAGTATTTTGTGAAGTAAAATTTGATTTGCCAAGTTTCTTCTGTTCTCTAAAGAAGTGAGAAGGTGACAAGGCTTTCGTTATAGCTTAAATTTTGAATATTTTGTTTAGGAAGTAAATAAATGTTTTTTGTATGCTTTCGATTACATTTATATTTTTTCTGTATTGCGGATTCCAAATTTGAGAAACAAATTCTACTTGGCTGCTAACCAGAGATGTATATAATGTTAAAATTGTTAATCGTCTTGTAAAAGGTTTTGTAATTCTAATAATTAAACCCAATATTTTAAATGATTTGTGTATTATAGTATCTATGTGACTGTTAAAATTTAATTTCGAATCGAAAATAACACCAAGATCTGAGACAATATTCAATGGATTCAGTGTTTCTCCAGCGATATTGTAGTTAAAAAGTATTATGAACGGTTACCAGTAAATCTCATTACATGGCATTTTTTAATATTCAAGGTGAAATTATTTTTCATGCCGTAATTACCAAGGTTGTCTAAATCCGATTGAGGTGATATGCTACTATTAATATCAGTAATGTTTAGGAATATTTTTAAATCATCTGCAAATAGTAAATATTTACTGAATTTGAAGCAATTTGATCTCGAACTAATGTAAATGTTGAACCAAATTGGCCCTAAATGGGAGCCTTGGGAAACACCGGATGTAGTTGAAATTATTTTAGAATTAAAACCATGTAATACAATCCATCCTAATAAGGAACCATGAATTCCATGATGAGATAGTTTTCTTAAAAATATGTCGTGATATTCCCGGTCGAAGGCTTTGCATAAATAGGTTACATATTTTCTGCCCATAACTTGCTTCGCAATTATTATAATGAACAACGTTTGGTATGTTTTCGGAATGTATTAGCATATCTCCAAAAAATTTTGATATTGTTGGTTGTTAGGTTTTCATTATGTTCATATACATTTTCTGGACTGTTCATCAGTAGTTCAGTTCGTTTTTCGAAATGCAATTGATAATGCAGAGACCGTCGTAGAATGTTAACCACGCATTTATGCAATTTACGTTTGTTATGAGCTAGCGATATAGTCACCCATAGATCTTCAACACATGAGCTCCATACGCTTTGTAATTTCGAGATTAGAATTGTGGATACCAAAATGAGAACTCCTCCACCTTTGTTTGGCCCAAGTCTGACTCTTCGGGATACAACGTATTGATTTGTGTCACATATTTCGGAGTCTTGCACAATGTTATTGAACCACATTTCCGTTAGCAAGATATTTAAAGATATTTGTTGAAATAGTTCAATACGTTTTGTTTTTAGTCCGCGGACTTAGTTGTTCTTAATTTTTGTTGAGTAAATAATATATAAATGTATGTATTTACGTGTGTTTACATGAGTGTACATGTACTCGTATATCGAGCACGTACGTATGTAGCTGACGTATAAACCATTTGATATGAATGTATAGTTTGCCACATATGTTTCAGTTTCACCACACGATCAAAACAACGCAGGTTGTAACAATACATAACCGCATATGCACATACATATGTTTAACTGCTGTATTACAGGACTAACCGTATTTTGTACTTGTTTCATATTACAGTTGTAAATTGTGGTGCAGGTTACGTACCTACGTATACATTGTATTATACAAAGTTGTTCATTATAATTTGTTTTAGCTCTACGTCACTTGTTAATTCACAGAGGCATGTGGTACAAAACCACAATGAATACGTAATAGTGAAGATATTTCGAAATATTCGTTTGTATTTCTAGATGTTCAGTGTTATTCTAAAACTCGGCTCAGACTAACGGATTAACACTTGCATACAAAATAGTGTTGATTATGAAGCATAAATATATTATATATATATATATATATATATATATATATATATATATATATATATATATATACATATACTAAAATTACTGTGTTACCTATGCGTGTAATTATAAATTTGTTTACCTGAGTTCAGTGTCAGGTGTAGCACCGTTCCTTTTAGCCTGATGTTTACCACTGGTCAACCTCTTGGGACTGTCTGCTCCAGCTGTGTCAGGCTGACTGGCCGCATAACCAGAATCGTTGTTTCCATTTGGGTCAGCAATGGGAGCCGGAGAGGCAAGAGTTGCCACAACACTAGAAATACTACTAATACACACATCAGAATTATATCTCACATTACACAATCATTTATAGGCATAATATTGATCGAGAATTAATTACCACTGACTTATATAGTTAGGCAACAAATACACAGGAACGATAAAGAAAATAAAATGAATGGATCAAGAGAATTAAAAGAGACCCGTCTGTATTCAAAACTAGCATGCAAGTACAAACTGTCGAAAGACCTTCATGAATATTTTCATAGAATTGTTTTAAACATGTGCTTTATTCAATAGTTTATCAATGACATGATGGGTATGAGTTACAATTTATTCAAATAGGTACTTTATAAAATCGATTATAGATAAATTTTCGACGGCGATTTGCATCTAAAGCGAATTGAATAAAAGTTTTCTTGATCTCGGAATACTTTTGCGTCTGCAAGTAAACTTCCATAAGAAAACAGAAGGGAAATGTGCCATTTGTCTTTTGGTGTCAGGTAAAACAAATACACACTGGATATCAGCAATGGGAAAACTGAAGATGCCAGTAGTGGTAGTGAGAGGAGAATGGATAAGCGCAGATGAAATATCGAACGGCCAAAGCATTGAGCTAATATAACACACGTATTCGCATAGTCACACGCTAGCTAACAGAAAAGTGGAACAGATGAAGATGGTATATTTCCGATGGAAACTATAAAATATTTGTCGACTTTAATGCCGCAGATTCGTCTTCGTATTGGGCTGTGATACGAACTGTCGGATAGGAGGAAAGTGGAAAAAAATAAGTATCCATAAAGCAGAGGTTTGTGTTTGTCTGAATTGTACCTTCCAATATTCCTCTACACGAAAATTGTCTATATACAAGGTTTCATTTCATATCAACTTTTTATGAAATATTGTAAACTGGAAAAAAATAGTTTATTTCAAAATGCACAATGGTGAAGCATAATTATTTTTCTTTAAGAATAACATCGCCGATATATGTATGTAACGACTAGAGGTTTTTTTATTTACTCTCAAGAACGTGCCTAATCTATAAGTAAAGAATCCGGAGCAAAATGAAGGAGAAAATGGAAGTGAAAAAGTTTTCTACAATAGAGATTATTTGAATGGATTGATGAAGACGATAAAGTAAACAGTGCTGGCGATGGTTGATTATACTGTTGCACATCTTCTCGAGTCTGGCATTCATCCGGCCTACCGTCAACGCAGCCGCAACAACCTTTGTCCTAAACCCCAGATTCTCATCACCCAACCCCTTTCCACTAGTAGCCTGACATTAAATCACTGACAACGTAAATCTGAAGTGATTAATACCGCACCCTTTCCTCGGTCCGAGAACGGTTCAGCTATTATCTTTAAGTATGATGTTAGCGCACCTATTTACAATATTCCGTCCTCCAAGGACCATAATAAATTGGGTAAACGCTTAATATGTTTACACGGTGGCAGTCGAAAATTTGTATACTATATTCATTGTACAGTGTTCATAATTGTAACTGTATATTTTACACTTAAATACCATCATTCAAGGATTAATCACATGCCTTGAAGAAGCGTTATTGTAGGTATCCATCGTCCGCCATTATTTGAACTCGTGTCATATGACTTTACCGTTGACTTGTATACTATACACACGCACATTGAATTTGAATACTCTATATCCGTATGCCAGGGGAAACTCGTTAGTCCAATTTAATGATGATCGATATCTGCTTAATTAACGTAATTGATTTTAATTATAATTACGTCAGCTAAGCCTTACAACTAATTACATAAGGAATTTAGATTCTTTGAAGGATTTCATTAAATCCTGATTTTAAATCAACACATTTCACTCCTAATGGAATAAATTTAAATAAATGCAAAGGAAATAATTTCATTACAGAGATAGATGGCCATGAATTAACATTTCGTATTCTGGTGTTTGCATAGCGTAGTACATACATTCGTATATACGTATTACTGAACCTATTCCAGAATAGGTAGTTATTAGTGTGTGTTAGTGTTAGTATATTATGGCAAGGCACGCAATGGTTTTGGGACAGTCCTACACATACATATGATGAGCTGACGTTAAGAGTAGGCACGTTAGGACAGCTGTATTCGTCCGTGTGTGTGTGTGTGATAATTACATAGGAAGAAGTGTCTACTTACGCAGCCTCCTCGACGACGGTAGCGAGTATAAACTCGGTGCTCTTATCGTTTGGGATAACATGACAGTCTGCTTCCTGTCCGTCATCATCTTCGTCCGCTGAACCGGAACCGGTGTTCGTTGCCGGTTCGTCAACCGTGCTGGGAGGTCCAAGCGCCGTTTCCGCTAACCTACGCGTACTGGCGACGTTCTCGATAACAGAACCTGGTTTTATTTCGTACGGTAGCGGTTTCTTGGCGAGCCGGGCCTTTCGCGCCCGATTCCTCAACGCCTTGAATATGTTGTAGTAGAGGAACACCATGATTATGCAGGGTATGTAGAACGAGGACAGACTCGAGTATATGATGAAATCGCTGTTGTAGAACAGACAGGCGTCAGGCACGCGATCAGGCGTGTTGTTTAAGCCGAGCACTATGGGCGACCCAATAGCTGCCGAGATGACCCACACGAGTACGATTGTCAGCCACACCCGTCTGTTGTTTTTGTGCTTTGCGTATTTTATTGGCTGCGTGACAGCAATGTACCTGTAACACCAAACCAGAAAAACACGTTCATTTGTTTAATAAATAAACTGCTCTCATTGTAATCATTCCCATTCGTATTCATGGACTATGTTTCGTTAAATTGGATTCTACTACTTTTATCGATGAGCTTAAATGGAATGCCTTGAATTGAGTACCTAATTTTGATGAAAAAAATCCAGTGCAAATTTGACATTAATTGCTCAATTCCAAGCAGTGCGATGTAAAATAAAGCTATATGATAACATAATTGGAATATCAAATTTATTCATTATCAGGGTAACGCAATTAATCATGTTGAAGTACGTATTAGTGTAACTTCTAGTGAATTAATTCCGGAACGGTGTTATTTTCTAGCTGGCATACTTCTGTCTGAGGAATGAAACTAAAATAATGATAAATTATTTCGCTGTCGGACAGCCAACAAGTGTGCAGTATTAGGACGTCAGTTTCAGAGCAACGGGAGAGCTTCTATTCGCAGCTTCGGAATAAAGAAAATCAAAGAAGGAAAAAACTAAAGAAGAAAATGACAATGCTCGAAGGGTAATAAGCAAATGTTCCTCTATAAGGATTGACACTAAACGTTATAAGTATTTTACAGAATCAATCTTTTTATATTTACACTTTAGAAATGAAATGTAAATTTAGTGTACATACTTCCATAATGAACTTATGGATTATTAAATAAACGTATAACAGTTTATGAAAAACGTGTCTCCATTATATTTAACAGAAAAAAAGTAATCGACCTGTATTATCGCCTTCTTCGTGTTCAAATTTGTCAATTATGTACACCCAACCGTCGTTATATTGCCTAGATACGTTCCGGAAAAGTTGGCCATAAAGCGTATAACGAATCACTAATTAATCATTTTTTTTAACTAATCAAGCATATTTTTTGGCCGTATAACGAAATATTCTGGGCTGTAAACTGAAAAAGTGCCATAATTAAAATAGGCGGCTGTAGCGAAATGCCATATAAAAAGCGGCCGTATAACGTTGGGTGTTTTAGCAAATATATCTATAAAAGCTAATTTAATTGGAATTCGAATAAGGTAAATCAAAATTGCTTGTTTAATATTTATAACACTGCAAGTTTCCCTAACTTTAAATGGATAATGTCGTCAACCATTTCCGAGCAAATATTATGGATATTATAATTGTAAAAATATTCAGTGAAAAAATAATTTGTACGTAATCTGACTGCAACTAAATTGGTCCACAAGGGTAGCGCGATTCCACCACAAAACGTTTACCGTGAAACATATGTCGCATCGTGGCAATGTCAGAGCAAACGCGCTGCGATCCACGTCACTTCCACTAATGAAGTCATTAACGTCACTTCCTGTTCCTTTTCCCCATACGCCACAATGCTAGCCGACACAGATTGTTGGCTCCTGTGAAGAGAACTTCACAGTCACATACAGAGATGGCTATGTACTCATACATTACAAGCGTGATACGGAGGCATTTGTCTTTCATTATGGTTGCCCAAACTAATTTCAACAACAAACACCTTTTATGTTAAAAACTAGGGCAGAATATGTGAATATTATTCTTGAAGGACGAGAGCTAAATATGCGACATTTACTGAAGTTCAGAATAAAATTTAGAAAATTAAACATAGGGCCAGACAAGGACGTCAAAATTGGAAGAGCAGTAAATTTTTATTATTAATAGGAATTACAATGTATGGCAATGAGCTTGTAAGCTATAAGCTCATGAAACATTAACATATTTATGAGAGGCATGTACACTATTTTGACAAGTAAATTAGTCTTAATTCTACTCGCATGTTAAAATGACATATAATTAAATATTTGTTTATAATTGCTTGCTTATTTCCCAAATAGAATGACGAATGATTGTTGAAATTGGACGAAAAATACTACAAAAATAATTAGTCACTGAAGCCAAACTTGTTGTATTTACAGGTACATATAACTGAAAATGTCAAGGCTATTCCACAAAGGAAATTCACGGTGAAAAAGAGCGATGAAAGTTTCGAGTGTTAAGAAAGAACGACGAAATTGAACACGAAAAAATACTGATATGTTTGTTAATTTTAATGAAAGGTTATAAATATGTATCACAAGAAACACAATGGAAACGTATTGTTTGAGACAGTCGTATGTCATTAGATATTAGGGCGGGAGATGTAAGTCAAGTGCCAAACACATATTTCACTGCTGTGAATATAGATGCTGGTGTATCTTATCTGACAGTTGGCAACGTACTCAGTGGGAAGCGCATTTAACTTGACGCTGTACCGATGTCGAATGTCTCATGCAGTTACAGGATGCATATTGCGGCGTACGGGGATAATGTAACTACGTATCATGTCATGCTCTATCTATTGCCGAAGCCATTATACCAACAATCAATATTGTTCTGACAGAGAGAGATATGAAGGAAACTGTAGTGACAGCAAGTCAATTGTCAACATTACTCTGCAATAAATTCTTCATTACTAAATTCAATATTTATCTTCACAAATCTGCATATTTTAAACGCACAAAATTTCACGTTTGTTATATACACAGATTCATATACATTACTCTGATTAACACAAATACCTTTAATAACTCAAATATACAAAATATAATTCACACTGTAGGAGCATAGTTTATTTTACACGATTCCAACAAAAATGGAATCGGTTAACCAAATAATTATCATTCAATATTAATTAGAATAGGTGTGGGAAGGTTGGGTAAAAGTAAAATGTCTAATGCAGGTACCTGGAATTATGAAACTCTATAGGTACATCCTTTAACTTTGTAAGTCACATCCCTTGAGGATGCTGGAACGCCAACGCTTACTAATTTATGTCACTGAAATACTGTTTTTCACCACAAGTTTAAGATGTGATAGACACTGCTGTACACAGGATACATGAAACTTTTTTTAATCTTTTAAAGTGTTTATACAGTAGCGGATATTATTTGTCTATATAAGAATATTCGTAGTGCTGTTTAGCTGTATTAGTATGAAATACATGTTGAATTAAATTGTACTCAATTCGTTGACGTATTTCTTAACTTTGAATCACACAATTATTTATTTATATATATATATATATATATATATATATATATATATATATATATATATATATATTAGGGTATATGAAAGAGACACTTACCTATCTATAGATATTGCTACCAAATTAAAAATTGAGGACGTAGAACAGGTTACATCCATGGCTATGTAGAAATCGCATACGAAGCCTGGCAATGCCCACACTCCATTCACCTGTAACATAACGTTAGTTTATTTTAATGCCATGTATTTATTTAAAAAGTAATTTTCATTATCCCAAACAAATATTTTTATATCATCTTTACGTAAGTACAAAGTTTCATGTTAAAAGAAAGTTTTCAGTTTCAGATTAAAATATAATCAAATATACAATAAAATAATCAGTAATGTATTTGGTATTCTATGTCGCTATGCTATGTTGGCATTAGTTTAAAAACATCTTGCACTAAAGCGAGTACAGATTTTGAAATTTCTCGACGCTGTATTTACACCGGATACGTTATTCTTGCTACTATTGGACCAGTGCACATTTTCACATTTATATGTTAAATAGCAAACACGATACACAAATTGCACAGTAGAATAGAAAACGTTTTGTGTACTCAGGGTAAATGCAGACATAGTGCGCAGTATTCTGCAAATGTATCAGTACTGTGCCTGGCTGGTATAATTTTTACATTTAAGTGTTAAAATGGAGAAACAGTTTGTGTCAATATACCTGACGGGTATATTTTAATTAGCTGTACATATGTTAGTTGAAATGAATATTTGACACAAAGCAAACAGAAATGACGGAATTAATTATCAACATATACGCCACAAAACCAATAAATGTGACGCATGCGTCAACAAATGCTTTAGCGTGACAACAAAAGCAAATTTCATGTGAACGTGAATTAGAGAATGCAAAGAGGGAATTGTGATATTCGGTACACAAAGCTAAATTAATAAACGAAGAGATACAACACACGGGGCGGAGTTGAACGAATTAAACACATTCGTTCACACAGAGTAGGTAAAAATGTATTGAAGTGAATTACTCTTTCAGTTTCAACACATACACACAGCAGAGTTAAAAACTATTCTACAAGGTCATGTCATGCTTTCAATAAGTTTAAACATGCAAACATGTATTCAATTGTATCGTTCGTTTTGTGTTTCCCATTATACTATTAATAATTAATTAAAATTTGTCATATATCTTCTCGGAAATTATTAAAAATGCATGTAGATAATTAAGTTAGAACATAGGCTAAGTACACTCAACGATAGAATCCTTAAAAGAGCAATAGAGAAGATTTGTTGAAGCCAGATTGACATTTGTGTATGGCTGGTATGTTCTGCGTATTGTGGTAGTTGTGTTTCTGTAGCTGAACAAACCTGGGTCATATTTCATTCCGTATGTTCGCATGGTTGGTTGGTTGGTTGTTTGGTGTGCGTGTGTGTAAAGGAGAACAACAACGTTGTTCTGTCTCTACATTGTCACTCAATTACAACCCCGCTGCAGTACAACGAGAACTTCCTGGCTCGACACCAGTGTCCTGGCTAACACCGAGAGATGGATTGAATTAAGCATGTGTATTATACCAGAGTGGATATTCGTGTAGCGTACGAGCCAGTACCCAGTTAACTGCGATCTTTACACACATACAACTTGTAGCACTCGACGAAGCTACAATTACCTTGACCGCGTAAATCTTAAAAATGTGACAACAAAGTGAGAAAGTTTTTCTTAGACCTTTGACATAATCACTTCAAAGGATATTTCTCACACAACTTTATCCGTCTCTTTTAGCAAGCAGTTGTACGTAGTACGAGTTTTAATGAAAGTTTTTTTTTTTTAGAAGGTATTAATTTCCTTCCTAATTTTCATGGTAATATAAATGGATGCATTATGACAGTAATTTATTGAAGTGTTTCATACGCGAACTTATTCATAGTGCGATTGGATAAATTAGTCCTTCGTGTAATGGAATGGTGAGGATATAATCTGATTTAGGTTGAAAAGGGACAAAATCCGTTAATTAAATTCACATGTGAAATTGAGTCATAGGTAGCTTAATTAAACCGCAGTGGATTAAATACTAGTTAGCTACGATATTTTACTCGTTTTTGTAAAATCCCGTTCAATGGTGACAGAGTTTTCGCAAGGTCCTTTCAGCTAGGTTTTTTCGCAAAGTAATAAATTGAAGCCCAAAACATAAGGGTCCTTCCCTGCTATGTGATCGACCTTTTCGAAATATATAGTTGAAGAAACAAGAGTAATTTTTATTACCCTAACGGTATCCTTGGTCATCTAATATATTTTTTATAAGAATGGGGCCTAACATTTTATTGCATTGTGCTTTTTATTATTCATGACAATACATTCACCTTTATGTATTCGTGCTTCACCATTTAGTGAAATAATATACAAGAATTTATTAATAAGGGAATCAATTTTCCACGAATTTATCGAAAAGCTTCATATTATAATGGACTATTTAATATTAAGAATGATATTGATTTATGTACTACCATTTTTGCCTCCTGCCTTTTCAATCCAGTCAATATAAAGAAAGCTACTAATAGTATTATGGTTTTTATTTTATTTATGATTGTACCATGAACATTTACTAGGCTATTTCGTTCTAGTAGTTCTTTTGTTAAGTGTCCAGTTAATTTTTAACAATTTACTGACGACGTTTGGGCGATTCAGAGTTGGAACTAAAAGTAATCGTCCGGCATTAACGTGCCAACAGGTAATTTACGCTGTGTCAATAAATTGTGTCGGCCAGTTGCCGAACGTTGCGGCGCATAAAACGGATAATATATTCGAGGATTAGGCTCTTGGCGAACAACGGCAATGAAGACAGCGCAGGATGGATATTGTGTATGTTACACCTAATACACTCTTTACCTTGACCCTTTGTGCTTAATTGCTAGTCCGTCGTCCGGTGACAGTTACACAGTTGAGATAAACCTGTCGATATGGGAATTGTACGGTAAGACAGGTACCAAAGACGATCCCAGGATCGATGTATTCCGATTTATGTCTTTCAATGGCGTGAATCTGGACGCTCCGAGTGATTTGTCATTCTGGACACTTTATCCATGGAACATTTTACATAAAGTGGCATTTAAAAGGACTTACACTGACACATACACACATGTGACAGTGTCCGACGTCCAACCTGGCGAAAAGTTATCAGTGCGTTCGTTGGAAATTAGTTTCGCCGAAGTGCTTTGACATATTCTCCATCTTGCGCACAGTAATTAAACGAACGTCGAAATACTAGCTAGGTATATTTCCGTGAATATATGCTGTGTCGGGCAGAATATGAAATAATAAAGTTTGATTTACATGTAAAATGGAAATATATGTATATACATAGCTATGGACTGTAGCATATAAATATATGCGATCAGTGAAATGCTGGTCATGAGACTATGCTTGTTTGGGGTCAATTATAACTTGGACTGCTGTAAGCCAGATTCCAACTTGCGAAGAGCGAAATGTCATTGTAACAACTCGATTACCCTTGGGTCTCAATTGTTGACGTCCTTTGTCGAAATGCCATAAGATCTGCTGCCATTGTAGTCAGATACGGATGGGACATAAAATTTAATAACCAATTGAGGAGTTAAGGAAATACGATCGCAATTTGGTATCATGTTAAATTGGTCATTAAATTCTGCATACATATTGAACAATTCGATACTGCGGTGATTTAGAAAACTTTTCAAATTCATGTAAAGTGGAATAAAATTCACTACGGTAACGAATGGAAAATTATTAAATTCTATATTTAAACATGGTGAACATTATTTAAGTTTTAATAAATTGTTCATACTCTATAAATATCTAGAATTGGTTTAAATACGGTAAAATTTCCGATTATTAAATATAAATTGTGTAATATACACACATAGTTGCAACTTCGAAATTGTTTCATTCTAACAAAAATTTAAACCGCAAATTAAATGACGTTAGTGTGTTCGGACGAAGTAAAATTTAAACATTAATTATCAGTAACTTTAAATCAGGTTAAACCGCAACGATTATGAGCTTAACTGCAATTGCAGTCTAGTATTATTGGTCCCTAGCTAAACTTTAATTAATACTAACGTAATGCTTATGCATTATTGTTCGTAATACGTTCAAGTTTATTGGGGCCATTCCGTAGTATCTATGGTAAATACTATGAATAATGCACATCGAATCCTTGCAAAACCTAATAGAGTAAAAAAAAACACAAGCAAAGTATATACATATATGTATATATATATATATATATATATATATATATATATATATATATATATATATATATATATATATATATATATATATACATATTTAGTAAAATATCTTGCGAGAATCATTTATTTCACCGGTGTCCTATATAGCAGTACCTATGTACGTACATATGTCTATGACGGATTTATCAATGTGAAACTACACACGAGGTATGGAACCGTGTGGCAAAATGATTTGCATATACATAATCCGACGCAAATGCAAACTGAGGCCCTTGGTTCGAGCGTAGAACATCCGCTAATATAATTAGGCAGGTCTTAAAGTGGACCTAGTTTGTATTCGGCCGTTGGATTGTGCCGTTATTCAGCGGTGACGCGTATGTAATAAATTTTATTCTAAAAACCGACAAAAGCTTTCGCAAACCAGCTGATATTTACAGCTAACAAAAAAGTGTTCCATAATCTGGTTATATTAATATGTGTAACATCCCTTTTATCTTTTTTGAGAAGTAAAATCCATTACTAATTTACAATTGTTACCTTGTACATTCACACATAAAGGTTTGGTAAAAATTCTCATTTGATTATAGACTGTGTTGACTCGTAAATCATTTGGTTGGAATCGAAGTGTGAAAAATGAACAAAGTTGCGTAAGTGATACATTACGAGTGGAACGCGTATTGCTATGTGCAAATAATTAAGTTTTGCACTGCGATATATTGTACGTTAGTGATGCGTACGTCAGGAGAAATTCAATGGATAATTGTATTAGTACGTAACGCGTACGACTGTATTCCAAGGGGAATCACACGTTCACTGTATTATCAAGAGCATTCGTGTTCCTCTAAATTTGACAGCGACAGATAAATCAGTCTCCTGTTGACTTCACTTTCAATCTTGAATATTAATTCTCTCTGTAGGAAACCCGCCCTCTTCCTTCCCCTTACTAAATAACATGTTTAGATAACTACTCATGTAGAATTATCAAACAGAATCTATCGTGGATACCACAATATCGATTCAAAATATAAATATATCTTAAGGAGATTCCTTGAGAATGACTACTTGTTTCAAATATGATATCTGCTCATAGTGGCGAGGTCTCTCACAACGCTAGTGAAATATTTCATTTTGAACTCTATGATTTTATAACTGTCTGCGCCGTAGTATTTACTCACTGGTACATATGATTTGGTGTTACAGTAAGGTATGTATTGGGATGTAAGGAAATGAATGGATTTGTTTAATATAATACACGTATGATACACGGGAGGAGTGAGTGTGGCACGTTAATGTATATGAACTATGCATGAATGTCCGGTGTGGCTACGGTGCCCATAGTTCTCCGGAAATTACCTCTGGTTACTGAAACCACACAGGAATTACTGGACTAGCAGTACCTCCACTGCTTACAACTTGCAGACCACGCCATTGACCTCCTATACATGCCATCAGTATAATACACTAATGCCTTGAACATCATACATATTAGCCTCTGTGAAATCGCACTAGGCATACATGCATACACCAATAATGATACTATTGAATTCCCATACACCATTAGCATTAATAATATAATTGCGATATATTATTGCATTATTCAGTTTAGAGTCACTCATAAAATAACTGTAAACATTATATATTATAATCAGTTTATTATCTCCACATAAACATGTCAAATGATAAGCCAAAAACAACCGGTGCTTTTATCTATAATTAACTATTGCTATAAACGTAAACAAACTAAAACATGTATAACAAATTTCGGATTATTAATTTGTGTTTATTGCAGTACATATTTATAAATGGATATCATTTATTTATTATCAAGGCAAATGGTCAGTGTATCTTTTATAGCATCTGTTTCAAATTGAAGAGTTTGTGATGAATGTTTAACGCACTGATTTTGTGCTTGCAAATGATTTCTTATGTCGTCATTTGCATTTCTTACATTCGACTGCAGATTGAAGATTTCCTGTCTCAATATAGATAATTCCGTTGCTACACAATCAATTATACATTTTGGTTTTTTGTCTATACATTTTCCAGCGGTTGCACCAATTTTTGGCAAGAGATCAGTTAGCTCCTGCGTGTATTGCAATCGGATTTTTTGAGCCTCTGATATTGCCTGAAGTTGCGTACAATTTTCTTGGGCCGTTTTTACTTTTTCCGGAATAGTGTTCAGTGTACAATTCGCTTGTTCAATACATTTCGAATCATGGTCATTAGCACATCCTGCCGCCAGCGTATTGATAAAATTCTGCACATTGATAACTATTTCGGAAACTTCGGAAAACTCGAGTTTTTGGGCTGATTCTAGTAATTCTGTATTTAATTGTTTTTCTTCTAATTCGAGAGAACTCATTAATGCTTCGTACTCCAAACGTAATTTCCCAATCATTGAAGTTATTACTTCCTGCCAATCGTCACCGCATTTTTCAGCTCTAATACTCTAGAATATATGGATAAAATTTATTTACATATGCTACAAATACAGTCTTATATTTTACAATAATATTATTCTTTTACCTGTAATATACACAGTACTGCTATTAGTGCACTAAACATTTTGATAGACATTTTTCTAGTAGCTTATTTCGGAATGTTGCAGAAAACACAACTGTTTCTGCACTTGTACTCGAATAATATTTATATATTTCTAAATATCACTATCTCGTAATATAAAGCTCGTAAATTAAATTTTATGACAGTTTTATTGCGATTCATGATGACAGAATTTACTGATACAAACAATTAGTTTTATAAACGGAAATTTATAGATAAAGAGCTGTTCAATCACATAATTCGAAATTAGGTCAAAAGTTAAAATTCTTAAAATTTCTTGTTAATTATAAAATATTACTCATGGAAATTATTAATATTTTCCAAACTATGCATATACTTGTTCTTGTTATTTGCTTATATTTATTAAATACTATTTAGATGTCGATGTCTACTAATAATTAAATTATTGTGCGCTTAAGTCAAGTTATCTTCTTTTTGTTATCTTATGGTATTATATGAAAAAGTAGGTCGATAAATATGAACTGCAAAAACGGCAAAACGGACCCATTCTGTAACTTGTAAAACCATAAAGGCATGATATGACAATGTTAGTCGGTATTATAACGACTATTATTAGCTTATCGACCTCCTGTCAAAGAGCTATAGTGTACGTACAATGTCTGTAGCCTCTTCTGATTTCAAAAATGTTTGCACAAAAATCCGGGACAGACCCCCTGGGTCACGAAACGACTATTACAACATATGTCAGTATGTATGTTGCTCGTCCGCTCGCTCATACGAGATTTTTCTGAAATTTTCTCTGAAAATACGTGTTATGATTTAGTTGTGCAGGGTACTTCTTATATTTCAAAATTTCTCTTAGTAACTGAAAATAGTTTCCAATTTTTTTTCAGTTTTTATTTGTTTCTCCTATATTTTTCATTAAATTGTATTCAAAATTTTCATGTATATGCAGGAAATAGAACAATATTTTTCATTTTGAAAAATTATGTAAAGACATAAAATAATTTTCCGTCCGGGAGTAGAAGTCGGTTTCTATGGCGTCAAAATCGTGACAGAAGTGAAGCAAGGGTTTTGTATATAATTGTCTGCTGTCATGGTATGCGTTGCATGGAAACATTTCCAAAGGTTTCTAAATATCGCAATTTTGCTCCGATTTATAATAATTCATTATTTATGAAATTAAGTCTTTCTACTTCCGAATGTGGAAAAAAAGTATATACACCTCGGGAGAGACCACCATTTTTCGCTTGATGTATTTGTAGCCCTCTGGCTTCGCCCTCGGGCTTCAAATTACACCTCACGAAAAACAAAAGGTTTCTCTTCCTTGCTGTATAATGTACTATTAATTAAAAACTGAACAAAAGAAGATCAATGCATTTATAGTCGATGTAGTCTGCTTTGCTTTTATCAAGAGAAAAAATGTTTTCACACTTGTTTAAATTTGTAGTTTTATTTGCGACCTAGGCACCAAGCATTTTAAAAGTGTATTTAGGTAAATAATAATTTGTGATATTCAGACTTGAACATACGTCGACAGGGGCGGACTGGTTCCAAAATTTAAATGCGGATATCTTTTGATATATTTATACTTGAAAGAAAAGTATTATAATATATCTTTTATAGGTATTTCATATAATATAGCAGATTTTCTTGTAATAATTTCCTGCTTTAAGCAACTATATATCAATTCTTGAGAGAGAGGGTCTGGGAGAAAGAAAATTTTGAAAAAACAGATTATATATTGCTATTTTAAGGTTATTTTTCACTTTAAAAAATATTATATTGGTTCTTAAGAATTTGCAGTTGAGCAGAATTTGTTGTTAACGCCTTTCGGTACAAACCAGACTTAAGCGAGCAAAATACAGAGAAGAGTTTAGTAGAATTCGTCTAACATTAACAGTTACAATGAAATAACGACGCGCTATTTTCCTATTGCAAGTTCCATGCTTTCTGTGTACAGAGAGAACATAAGTGTAATAACGAGCAAAAGATTGTTATTTTAAAATATCTCAAAATGGTAAAACCTAAAAACTTTTCATAAATTTTTCGCGAAATCCTTAATAATCCGGCCTAAAAGATTTTGATTTAGCTTAATAAAATAATAAAAATTTATAAGCAAGTCCTAATGTCGAATCAAATTTTTATTAAAATATTTAAACGATTGACGTCATAAAATTTATAGACAAATTAGGGTTAGATTTATTTAGAAATATTTGTAAACAATTCAGAAATTTTCGCATGCTCCACATGACCAGTCCGCCCCTGTACATGAGCTGCAGGCATAGATGGCTGTATCCATTCCTATTTTTTTTTTCATATTCTGTAACTCAGAATGGGATGTAACTAGAAATACTGATATAATAAAAATATGTTATTGTAAAACTGATGATAATGGACGCTTGCATAAAATTGCAAATTATATGAAATATCTAACCAGGGTAAATATCTGCTGAAAGAATAAATATTATTCTGTATAGGGAAGAAAACAGAAGTTTTTAGTTTGCCATAGCTATCTGCATGGGTGTCCGCAGAAATTTGTCGTGGGGAGAGCGAAAAATTTGTCAGTGGGGGAGCATATAAATTTTTCCATGGATTTTGAAATGTACATATCATAAAAAAGTTAAAAAAATTAACGTATGCAAATATATACGAAGTTAATAATAAATAAAACATCAGATTTGCCCGGCAATCTGATGTAAATATTTGACAAAAAACACAATTTAAATAATTAATTTCTTATATCTTATCTTCTAGAAGGAGGCACGTGCCCCCCTCCCCTGTACTCCCGCTCCAGACGCCAATGGCTTTCTGTCATTTCTTCAAACGTCGAAGATTACCTTTCGTTTTTCGCAGGCTAAATAATTCTTAAACGAAAATCTTCGGCAAGACATGCGACATATTTATAATTTTCTGTTTCAAGATACATTAATTTCGAAACTTGAAACACATCTTTCTTGTTTTATTTTTACTAGAAAACGGAATACGATGACTTAAACATTGATTGATTTAATATGAATAAGTAAATATCTGTGCAGTATATCTCATTTGAACTAGCCTATTCAGCTATACTAACAGGAAAATACGATTATGTTCAATATTTCAGGTTGAATTATTTGTAAGGGAATAGAAATGAAACTAATGCATTTATCTATTATTATTAGTAGCAGGAAAATATTCATATTATCTAATACAAATATTTACCATGATATTGAAAATACTGTTCGTTCATTTAGTATTTTTTAAATAAATGGTGTAATGCCAGACATATATAGTAATTATTACTAATTAAACCAATAATTGATGTTTTAGAGTAAGAGTGGGTATAAAGTATAAATATAATACAACAATTTGTTTTAAATCAGTGATATTTTTGTATTTTTCTTCATCCAATTACAATACTAATATAAAGTAATTGAATATAACATGCTTGTGCAAGTATAAATTGGAAATGTGCAACAGATAAACAATAATTGAAGAGTCAAACTGAAGATGTTCAGGTCAGATTTACTTTGCCTCCGATGCGTTGCACTTCCAGCATTCATCGAACTGATTGCTATATTCGCAGGCCTTGTCTAATAGTTCCTTACTGTGGCACTCGCTGCATTGTATCAATTTGCAAGCATCATCTCTGATCTGCTGAGCTAATTCGTTAATTTTATCTATATCTTTCTGAATTTGACACGCTAAATCGTGCATGCCGTCAGTTACGCAACTGACGGCACAATTTCCATCTGTTTTGTGTTCATCTCTGCATTTCTCCTTCTTGTCAAGAATGATGCAGCCCCATTTGGACAGGTCATTTACCATACAACGCATCTGTTCTAGCTTCTTCTTAGCTTCACACAGATCTCCACACTCTTTTTGTGCTGTTAACAAAGCATCTTCCAGTTCCTTAACCTGCTTTTCGATGGTTTCAATACACTTCTTTTGGCCGTCAGTTGGGCAGGACACCTTCTTGCGATCCTCAATAGTGGCTTTTATTTGGTCGATTTTACATCTGACTTTGTCAAAGTTCTGAGATGCTGTCTCCAGTGCATTGTCGATTGTGTTCTCCAGATCCGTTATGGTATTACAGAGGATCGTGCGGTTAGCGTCCAGCTGTGTGATCAGCTCGTTAGCAGCACGGGCCATCTCCATGGTTGCTTCTGGGCTGAAACATTGGTTATTTGATGGCGCAGGAGGAACCGCTGCCGAATAAATGCTCTAAAACAGAACATTAGTTAAGAAATCGCAGTTAAACCATGTTTCATGTGATCAGAAATAAGTAGTTGGAAAATATTGGTTTGTACTTACGTGCAGAGAACACAATACCACCAGGACGATTGGGTTGAACATGTTGCTGTTGTTGGAACACAAAGAACTGAACTGATTTCACCAAAAGAAGTCATGGTATTTATACTTCAAAAAGGATATTAAAAAAGAATTTATTTGAAACATATTAATTCCTAAATTAATGCATTTTTGTAATTGATTGTGTGCTTTGTACAATATTATGTGTTACTAACGAAGTATAATTTTTACTAAATCATAAAGTTCGCTCATTTACGTCCAAAAAATAAGGTTATCTAAATTTGTAATAATTTTCAAAAATATTAACCGAAATGTTATCAAGATTTCTAAGGAGGTCAAATACAACAATTCATCTGTTAGTTAACCTTTGTGGTAACTGTCGAAATACATAATCTTCATTAAAACAAGATGGGGATACTATCTCAACACGGGAAGGAATCAATGTTATTACCCGATTGAAACACGCAACGCATAGTCGCATATTCAGTCTTAAATGGAACTCAGAACATTGCCCAACTTGCCTACCCTCTATCCAAATGCATTATCTATTATGAATGACATCCATGCCTAAACTGACAGAACTTTGACAGGAAACCATTCCGATCAGTGTATATCTCTTCGTCAGCAATGAAGAATGTATGAGATATACTTGCTAAATCTATGGACCACGACTTTGAATAAATGTGTGTCTATTATGTCTGCCTACTCAAATAAATACAATGAGAAGAAACTTTTCCATTCATGTGAAGTTAGAACGTTTTGAAGGAGTATGTTTTAGAAACAAAACAATGTTCTCCGCAAAACAATGAGATCAATGACTCAGGTTTATGTTTGTGCATTTATTTTCATTGTTTGAACTGGTGGGAATACTGCTGGGGATCTAGAGAATGGTAATACAAATACACATATGATTATTGCACGCACAACTGCATGAGGAATCTAATCGTAAATATTCATTTCCACATGTAACAATGTTACAATATTCCATAAATATATAATTAGTAGTTGAGCTCTATTTGTCTGGATAAGAATGATATAGAAAAGTCTAACATATTTTTCCAAGTGAGCCCAGTGAGATCAGTGATTTATTTTATTAGTTATTAGTTACAAACATTAATACAATATTTATTTGGAGAACTATAGGTTTAGCAAACATTTTAAAGTAAAAAAAACTATTTGAACAACGCTATTTAATTAACACTTAATGAGTAAACGTATATGTGTACATGTACATGTATGTAAAAATATGCTTCGTATGTTCGCTTACTTATGAACTTAAGCATTAAGATAATGGTTGCGAAGCATTGATTAGCATAACCGAAACTACATGTTAGATAAAAATAAAATGTACTACAACAGTGACATTTACTTTTATCATTTTGTCAAATTTATGAGTCACGGTATCAATACAGGAATTTAGTAATTATATTTCAGATGTATCTGATATAATATATTTATATGCTGCTTTTTGTTACTTCTATCTAATTTTTACAGCCGGTTATTCATACTTTATTGACATTCACATATGTATCTTTTGTGAAGAATCTGTTCCGAAACGTACAGTTTCCGACTTCAGAAGTGATGTTAAAATAGTCACATTCGTAAATAAGATATGTATGAGTTGTAGACAGATACGTATACATATACGAGTACCTACAAACAGTTCGGTCGGCTTTGTTTCGAGACTGACTCGTGTCACAGGACAGGTCTAACCATGTTAAATTGAATCAAACAAGCCGCGTGTGACGTACTGTGCTATTGTCTCTTTTCATGTCCCATATGTATTGCGGTTTGCCCAGTCCAGTCACACTATCCCACGTGACCCATTGTTTCTTTGTTGTTCTGATTCCATCTACACCCACTCTCTCCGGTCCTTTGCCCTAATTCATCCTATAAGGGTTTGGCATCCATATATTGTTCTCTGTGCCTCATATTTATTTACCAATGCATCAAAAATTCGATGATTGTTTTCGAAATGTTAGATATTTCCTAAATGTTATATAGAAAATCAAATTTACCCAACGACGAACTGAAACAAATATTTTCGTAATGTAAGTGTGCTATATTTCTTTTTCATTAGAGGATGTGCGTGTTTGTTTAAGATGTAAAATCGAATAGTAATAATGAAGATAAACTCGCATACCCGTCAGATTATAAGGTCAAGTGGTTGGATCTTGTTAGTCCTGAACACAAGTGAATCCATGCAGCGGCCGCTACGGGATACAAAGTGAAGCGCTTGAATGAAGGACGTAATATGTACCTGAATTAACATGTAGTTCATTATTCAAGTATTCAATATTCATGTAGTTCAGTACATTTATCTTATTAAATTTTAACTCCAAGCCCAACGAAGTGAAGAAAATGATATTATAAAAACATTCATATATTTTAATCTTCAGAAACAAATTATGTTTCATTTAATGTATTTCACAAAACAACATAATGTAGATAACGAAAATTTCATTTGTTTCGTAAATGAAATAATGGAGAAACATTTTTAAATGTTAAATTAAAAAAAAATATTCATTAGCACAATGTCAGTGTATCGAAATCTATTTCATCATTAGATGTTCATTATATATAATTAATAATTGAAAAACCGGCAGCAAATATCATGAAATAAAGTCTGTAAATAAAATTCCATTGAAATATACACGGTTTGTTATTACTTTGAAAACTGAAGTCATCAAAAGAGAACATGGTTTGCAAATACATATTGTATTTCTTTGGTAAATATTTCCTATCATGCCAAAAATATTTTTGTCATTGTATTGACTGAATTTAAAATCAAATTTATCAATATCGTTTACAGCGCAGTATTCGAAGAGACATTTCAGGAGAATACTTTTTGAAGAGAATATACATGTATTCATCACAGTATTACAATTAATATTAGAATAATAGTTGCTTCACGTAAATATATATATATATATATATATATATATATATATATATATATATATATATATATATATATATATATATATATATATATATATTATTTGTAACTCACATTATTGTGTTGCTTCGTATTGTTTTAATGTCAAGTACAAAAATATGTCGTAAATACAATACTACGAAAATGCAATTAAAATGTTCAGGTTTTGAGCATAAATATGATACATTTCTGTGGAATACTGTTGTCTGTGGGTTAGGTATTATGTCAGGTATATGATATATTGTGAATGTTTGTACGGACACAAAGTTTTATTTCACCTGTACGGAAACCCGCAGAATTTATATGAAATCTGATTCAATTTATTTTACAAATACTTGTTGAAATGTATGGAATAAAAAAATAAATCACGAGTAAAAAAAATATGAAATTGAATTGTATCTTTGTTTACTATTTGCATGATTTATATTATTTTTCTGTTCAGATTAATTCAAAAATATTATCTGTAATTTTCATATAATGCAATTATACATGCATATATCATGTCTGTGTTTGTATGCTATATGAAACGATTGCTACGTGTTCATGAATATAGTACATTTAATCAAGCTTTAAGATAATTCTATATATTCGTATTCTTTGCAAATACATTTCAATCTAAATTGAAACAAAGTTTGTTATGATTCAGCAAAATAAAACTACGTAACAGTATATACGTATATAAAAAGTTTCAAACAAATAAAACATACACCAGAGGCATCTCAAATGAGAGCAAACGAAATGGAGACAAAAAACACATGATATATTTGGCATAAAAGCTAGCTGTTTTCATAAGAGAAAGTCAAATGAAAGTAAGTTTGTTTTGATAATAAGAATCAAGAAAGTAAGTATGGAAACTTGGAATGTCATAGGAGAATTATTTTATAATTAAGGTACAGGTGCAGAATTGTTTATTTTGAAAATGTTTAACTTCTATACATTTATAAAATTTAAATCACGACAGTGCACATTATAATCTTGCATGACAATGCATTTCAAAAAATATATATTGCTGTTCAATGTTTGTATATGCAAACACACGCAATCATACGAAATTTGAAAATCGATGGACACGTCTGTTGCTGTAACAAGAATAAACTTGCACGAAGGATTTAAAATGGCAATATATTATGTATAGGATCTACCCGGAAATATGATAAATGGATTATATAAATTGACTAGTAAGCTACGTGTTGGATCTCGAATAGCATTGTGCGTATCAATAGAAAATAAATTTAAGTTGTACGCTTCAATTTTGTGAATTTTCAGTGCTATTTGTTGAAACTGTATTTTTCTTATTATTTGTAATCTCCTATTCATTTTGTTGTTTTTGTTGGCAAAATGTTAAGAAAAGCCGACATTCTAAACTAAAATAAATTCGGAGTATAAAGTGGTATTTGCCAGTAATAACAGTAACCATTATAAATGTTGTTCCACTTGAGCTGTGTCAACGGAAACTAAGTTGTTAAGAGATGTTTGAAGCGAAGCCATGCAGAAGTACAATCATTGTTACAAAGATGACAGTACTGAAATACAGGTATACTGTATTGTATATACTGTTTATGTTTCATAAATGTTTTGTCTCTTGTGGCAAACTGGGAACCTCGTACATATACATGTAAGTATGCGCACGCAACATGACAGTTACAAAGCTAATTGTGAACCAATCATGCTGTACTAGCATTAGTGTGTGCACATGTGGCCATGGCCAACGTTATGCATGACCAATATAGTTGCTTATAGGTCCTAATAATCTTATATGCGGATGTGAACGGTAATGTGATACTCACATGATCGGACTGCAAGCTCTGTAATTTGGTTTCAGGTAGACCATGTTGTGATTAATCTATTCACCCAAGGGCATACATCTATGAATTATCACAAACCTAGTTAAACAAATGAACCATGTTCATATTATAGAACAGTGTAAGTATTTATGCTAAAGATCTACAGATTTTTGAGCATGTTTTCAATACAGAACTGTAATATTTTGTGTTAAATTAAAACTGTATATTCAATACTGGTAAAAGATCTAGTCATCATAAAATTCCAAACAATATTTTATTCAATCACAAGAGTTGCTGTTAAATAGAAAGAAACAATAGTTTCATTTAAATTGCGATTCACACAGAGCCTTGGTTTGAAATTTAATTCCACTGGGAAAAAATGAGCAACAGTGCGATAGCCACAAAGAGTAAGAAGAGAATACGGTATTCTCTAGTTAATGATTAACAAACGTGATTCGCTGATCCATAAACGTAGAAATCGTAATGCGGATCCAGACCGGGGCGGCAAGAAATAAAGCTCAGGTATTTCCGGAGACTGGTATTATACACGTGAAAGATTCAAATTCATCTGCACCAGCCAAATGAACTAGCCTGCTCGGATTGCGGAAACCATCCAAATGGAAAACGAAATAGTTATGAATAAGGAATGACTACGCTTACGAACGGACCCGTAACTGATGTATTCTTAACCAATATCCACTGTTCAATTTCCATTATCTCCAATGGGTATTGTACAATAGATTTTTCCGTGAAAATCGTATTTGTTGGAAGAAGTACTTATTACACATTTGTGAACGTGTCTCTTCGGATGTTACGTAGCAATAAAATTGTACCGAAAGGATTTTTCATTTTTTTCCTTGCTCTAATAAAAAATGATATTACTTTTCCATTGTAGTAAAAGCGTCTATAAAACCTATATTGAACATTATGGTCCAATATTCCAAGACACATTTCTGCACAAAGCCGACATACACTACATGATTATTTTGTTGTATTGAATCTGCCGAACACTGTAATAAACACATATTTACTAAACACTTTATTAGAAAACATGTACCTTTCAGATATTTACACCATATGAAATGGTCCATGAATGATTTTGTTAATAGAAATATGTACTATATTTCTTATTAACATTCTTATTTAAAATATTAAGTCATGCAAATAATGTTCTATTTCTCTGCTGTACTTGTCTGGAATACAATAAAGTTACAGTACTTTAGCTACGAGTGAAGAGTACATATTCTAATCTTTATTTCAAATTTAATATCGTCTATGAAATACGGGCGTGATAAACATCTTTTTAGACTATAAAATAATGTAACGATCCCAGTATATAATATAAGTTTGCAGAAAGTACTATATAGTGACTCTTCATTCACCAAGTTCAGCTAAAAAGTATGGACTGGTATGGACTTCATTAATGTAATATAATGATAACTAATATTATTGTTCAGCAATCTAAGCTATGCTTTACATCGTGAAGGACTATTAACTAACGTCGATAAGTTTATGTAGACAAAACTGCACAAGGAGTTAGCGAATGGATTTAGAACATAACTCCTGTAACGTAGTGCTGTTAAAAGTTTTTTTTTTTTAGTTAGCGGTAAAATATGTTTGCTTTAAGATTTAGTACAGGACTTATTTTAATCATCTCTGTTCGAATGTAGGTCCATATAAATTTACAGTATTTGTTCATTACTCTGCTTTTCAAAGAAATGCCTGATATTTATGATCACAAAGAGTGAGAAATTATTATGAAAATATTGAAACGAATATTTTGCAAAACTATATTAAACATACAAATAATTAAAGAAATGAATCTACGGAAACAGTTAGAATGAAACTGTACATTACTGATTGAGCTAAAAATAATTCTACAATGCGGAAATGTCAATATATTCACACAAAGTGTTTTGTAAAAGAGGAATCTTCGAACTGCCAAGCCTCAATCATTAATATTTAACAATTATGAGGCACTTAAAAATTGTAATGTACTGCACTTTTAGGACTTACATTACTTATTTATGCTTGGCTTACTGTCAGACGTAAGGTGTGTACCAACATATGCATGTAGGGAAATTTAAATTATGCAGCATGTTTGAAATTTATGCAGAGTAATATTGTATAAAACCACATCGCAGTCGGTAAAGGTGGCTGATATATGCACTGGTAACACGCAAACTAGAACATGTTCATTTACACAGAAGATTTGTTAGTTCAAATATTATTTACCTGTGCTAATTGTAATCATTGTTCACTGATATATGTGCACATGCATCTAAATTAATAGGTATGTTTTTTATACTTTCCCATCCAAGAGTAACAACTGAAAAAGTGACTATAATTCCGAATTTCGTGCTCACCGTGTAATTGTAAAAAATCCACTTTACATTTTACCATTCGTTATGCTGAATTAATTTGTTTTTGAAAAAAAATCGCGTTCGTGTTATTTACATTTGAATATAACATATGGCTCAAATAAAAATTTTCAACTCTTACAGAAAATCATATAAAAAAACTAATATTTCACTGGAAAATTGTTTGCATGAAAGGTTCACAGCTTTTTCGATTTAGGAGATATAAGCGATCAACTCGTGAAATGCAAAAGCATTAATGAAAAATTTTTCATTTGATGTTTTATAGCTGAAAATAATGCGAAAGGAAAAAAATTATATTCAGTTAAAGCTTAAATATGTTTGGAATAAACATTTACCACTTATTCACTCTGATTACGAAATAAATTGTACACTTGTATAATGATTAAATTGACAGCTTGATTCTGTAACAAGCTCTGCACTATTACACAAGCTTCTTTAATCTGCTGATACTGTAATCACGTGGTACACGAGCTCCGTAAAACCGGTAGCATCTTGAATAGCTCACTGGAATTGTAGTAGGGTAAGACGAAGGACATGGCACGTGGAAGTCTAATGTAGTTTTGTCTATTCTACCAGTTGATAGTGCGATACAGCCGATGCACGTGGATAGAGTTTGCTACGCGCGTGTTAACTACGGAAACATACGAACACTAGCACGTGTGGCTCATTACACAATGGAGATCTCGTAAAATAAATCCTCTACTCCGTAAAGTGCTGACGTGGGTTTACAATGAGCACAACCATTTACCCCATATTCTCCTGTGTGAGACATAGTTTCAGGTACATATATGCGTGTAGGTACGTATAGTGTATCCATAGATATAAGAACTTGACTAAACGCAGCATGCTATTAACAGAGGATTATCCCAAATTATACGACACAGTAAATGAATAAAAAGCAGAGCTGTATTCAGAAATTTATAAATACATTTTGAAAAATAACAACAAAAATATGATATACATCTTAACAATAATAATACAAATTAACATAAATAAATGTAATATTCAATAAATTATTATTACGTCTTAATTATAGACAAAATGTCTCTTGTCTTTCCCGCTAAGAGCATTACAAATGTACCTGAATACCGCCACTACTAGTAGTTTATGGCCTCTCCTGCTGTGAAGGGTACCACCCTACCTATTAAGGAATCATGTCAAGTTCTTATATCTATGGATAGACTATACGTGTAACAAATGTGTTTGCCGTGTGTAACTAGCGCAGCAGAACATCGGCCGAACGGGAATCTGTCGTCCTGGGAAATCCACTTACTGCAAATATGTATTATTCCAACAATCCACCCCACCCCATACACGAACAACGTGCTTAATTATTCAAACTTTTTTCGAGTGATTGTACTATATGGCATTTAAAAAGGAACGTCTGTTTACATATGTCTGACCAAATTGTTATTTTGTGTTACAATTGTATGTACGTATGTGCTAAAAGGGCTTTTAATGAACGGGATGCTGCTAATGGTGTTAAAATGTAAATGTGGGAAAAGGAAAATGAGATTAGAAAAAAAAACAAAGGACCAAATGATAAAATGAATATTTGACATTTGATTTGTATCAAAATAATATTTACGAACGATGACATCCATGTAAATAATTCGGTAGTACAAAATAGTATCCTGGACATTTTAATTCATACAATTATTACATTAACAATAAATTATGGAAATTAAACAGCGGGTACGTATACCATAAAAATCAGAAATTAACACAGATACAAAATATTGCAAAAACAATAGCATTGTACACTGTTTTACGTAAAATTAATGCTTTGCATTGCATTGCAGAACAATGAAACGTACATAATTTAATTCATTCTAAGGCACATGTTTCAACTTGCTCTAGCATTTTGTAATAGCAACCCGGCTAGTAATACAAGTAAGTATATATTAGTGTTGTAAGGAATGAAATGCCCAGGGTAGTGATAGTTATAAATGTAATTAAGTTTTGCAGGTAATAAAATTACATTGAAGGTAGTTTGTGGCCTCACACAAGACGAGCGAAGATTCACCGAGATCAAATGTTACATGCGACGTTTGTAATATATTAATTAAAGTACAGATTACACACTTAGTGAATATTGAGCAGTAAAATGTTCGGTATAAAATGGTTCGCATTACACATAGTATGAATTAATTCAAATATAAGTTCAAGTATGATATGTATGTCTAATTACTTCGACAACTGATCGAATATTAATGCAAAATTTAGTTCGTACGTATTAACATTTTAAGGCTAGTTCAGTAGGGTTTGTTTTGTACAAATGTATGCCCTACCTTTGTAACGCAGCATTAACAAAGTAGATTTCTAAGTAAAGCACTTTAATTTGACAGAAACACTGTAATTGCAAATCTACATTGCTATGTTTAAAACCTTCAGGGGTTCGTTCTTGAAATACATTATTAATCACAGTCTCTGTCCGCCCGGTACAGGCTTGAGACATATAGTTTTAATACAACAGCAGTGTGTTCGTTGAAGCGTCATCATTATCAAAATCCTATTTGGGCGCTCGGTGCAACGAGAAATCAGACGTTATAAGCATTAAAATTAATATCAATTAACTTGCTTGACGAGACTAGTTAACTAAATGAAGATCTTTACTATATTCTCCTATAGAATATACGACGATATGCGCATGTGCAGGTGCAAATTAATATACACATTGGCCGAGACCTAAAGTATAAAGTTACTATATAGCGATACAAAGATGGATTCCCTGTGCTCACACTTTTACCAAATGAATAATTCATGAGAATCATGGTTAGTACGCATTTTCATTTTACTGTGATTTTAATTTCGCTACAAAAAGCAGACGCACTTAGAATAAGTGAAGGGATGAAACCGCATTAAGGCCCCGTGATAACGGTGGGTGACCGCTTGTCTGCAAAATGCTAGGGGATGAACGATGTAATTTTCATCTTTTGATGTCATTGCAAAACTGGCGTGTCATTTAAATAACAAAAATGCATATCACTAAAGCTTTGTTATGGATATATTTCCTATTTCATATCTTAGCCAAGATTCCAATACATTATTATATTTCTCATAAAGATAACATAATAATGGTCACATATGAAATAAATAATGAATTAGTATTAATTATTTATGAATGGTCGGGTGGAAATAATGTATAAAATATATAACGTTTCATTAAGTATAGAAAAATCACGCATGGAATATAAAAAATATCACGTATAAACGTTGAAGTATTACCCAAGATTCCTGAGTTACTGTTTCTCCGGCCGTTAATATGTCTTTGGCAGACACGAGCACCATCTGTTGAGAATCGAAACGTGCCAATTGAGTTGTAGAACGTTATTTCTTATCTTAGTAACAGAACTTTCCGCACTGCTTATTAATTTCCTGTCTGTCGAAAATATATGTAAAGAAAGAAATGCACAATACCACACAGATATAGATATAAAAGTAAATTATTACAATGACATTAGGTTAATATGAATAAAGTTAAATTAGAAATTCAAAACAGTTTTTTACAGGAATTTTACAAATTATTTTTATCAAAAATCTTTTTTAATTATTTTTTTTTCTAAATCTCCGTTGCATGCAATGAATATAGGAACGCAAATTATAAATTAATATATGTCAAGTTATATGCATACAAATTGCAAAAAGCAAATTAATAAGCAAATTTTAATCTACTTAACTTTATTATAGTAAAAACATGAAATTAAAAATTACGTAGTAAATTTTATTATGCAATTTGATATCATACTTAATTTTATTAAGCTAGTAGTTTTTGTAGGAATTAAATTATAAAAAATTGCATGTATATTATCTGATAAATAATCGAGCACTTTATAAGTAGTTTGAAAAACAGAGTAAAAAATTATTAATATCACAAAGTATAATTTTATTAAAATTTTATGCAATATTCAGTGTGGTGTATTTTGGTCTTTGATGAAATATAGCTATGCATGTTCAATGTTTAACAATGTGGTGAGTGCATTCTATTGACGTAAACTAAATAGTATTATGCAACGTAACTCAATTTTATGTGAGCAGCTGGTCAAACTTCATATACGAACTAAACAGTCAGCAGTTTAACACACAAGTTCTCCGGTCTCTACAACTCCCAACCCGTTAGGTAAGACACGGACTGGAGTAGTTTTCCAGCAGATGGTAGAGTACAGAATAAAATCTAACTCGATGTATTCCCAGTTCGACTTGAATCAGCATCTTCACGCTAGAAACACCTGATATGATTGGATTTATAAACAACAAGAAGGGAATGTATTAGGGAATTGTATTAGAGGAAATTGTCTTGAATTTAAAATAGTCCACTATGACAAATTTCGGAGTCAACGAAATTTGAACAGTTTTACATTTTATATATGGTATAATATACTTATGTATAACACTGTATATTATGTATGATTTTAATGTGAAATATCTATTCTGTCATGTATATTTATAATTGGCACTGCTAAGTCCTGTAACTGGTGTGTAGAGCACGTTACAAACAGCGCACTGATTACGTTAGCATCTAGGTTCTGTTCTCCGAAGCTCCTTTAATCCTCCACAGTTCGTGTGTTATCATACATGGATAGTTCAGCGTCCATTTCGGGAAATCCGATTTCCCAAGCTTTGAATCGAAATGGACAAACGCCCATGCTCCGGCATTGAATGCATATACACTTCACAGCACTTCGAGTCTAGAAACTAGAACAAACTTTCTTACTATTTAACTCCTACCACTTAGAAAACTTTACCGGTATTTAAAAACAATAGAAATATTCGCTAGTAACAATCGTATATTTCAAAATTAGTTTGCAGCATTAGTTTGTAATGGAGTTATGAAATATTGTGAAATCAGTACATAGTGATTTATATGATTAAAAACGAGCTGATACGAAGAAATCATATTACGTGACAACTTAGTTAAACACTGATTTCAACTATTATACCGTTATCGCACCTGTGCTATTCAGTGCTGCTTTTTATGCTATTATGTGCATCTCAGTGAACTGAAGCGACATGTTAATTTAGTGTGAAACTTCTCATCGTGTTATTTACCGAAGCAGTTTTTGTTTTCATATTAGTGCATTGTGCAACATAAATTACTTTACACCGTTAGTATATTATATAGTGATGCCAGTGATTACAACGGCACAGGCGAAAATTAGAATCCACTGTTTATGACTTGGGCAAGATTTTAATTTGGTGATACTACGAGCCGTGTGCATAAGCTGTATTAATTAAAACGCAGAATGTAATCTAGTATTTGGCTTGTTTTTATTTTGCACTGTGAATTACTTTAGTAAAATTGCACGCATACTTGTGCTTATCTCGGAAGCGTATTAGTGAATCTAATCCCGGAAATAGCTCCCTCCTTTGATACTATAATTTACAACTTATTTTGACAGTTTCTCGTACTTATGATTTACACACACTTTCCGTTGTAATTTATGCATGATATGACAGTTTCTCAAACAAAGTTATATACCAACTGAATTATGAGTTACACGCAGTCCTACAATGCATTATGGGTAAGGAGGAAAATATTATTTACCAATGGGTAATAAAGTAATATACAATTTTCTTTTATTTTTAAATATCATATAGATATGCTAAAAGTATGAATTATTCGTGTATAAGATTTATGCAATTATATCTGAAAATAACGGCAGCTATACATTTTAGAGAAAGATAAATTTTGAATAAGACAGTAATTTCAGTCCCTTGGAGGCAATGTAAACCCGTAACTTAATTTTATGGGGAAATCTTAGTGTAGTATTTAGGATTTTGGGAAAGTTAACGATATTAGAGAAGTAGATGAGGAGAAGTAGAAGAAGAAGCAAGCGGAAGAAAACATGCTGACACTGTAGACATTTCTAATTTCAGAGAACTAATCCGTTTATCTGTTATGAGAATACACGGTTCAGCTAATTAAGTTTGCAGGTATGTACAGAACAAAACTTTCAAAACATATGACGACATCTACATACCTATACGATACATGCAAAATGTTCATTCAGTTATATGTCATCGTTATTCTGGGCATTTACTATTGGAATATTATTCAAATAAAATAAGACCGCAAGCAAACGAAATCTTATATATGATTTAGAAATGCTATATTATGCTTTTCTACAAATGACAAAAACATCTTATGTTATTTTCACATTGAGCATTATAATATTTTGAAGTACACTGATAATTTTGATCCTTCAAATTGTAAAATCCGCATCTACTAGTGAACCAGAATAAGTGTTGATGAGAACAGAAAAAAGGTTAATGAGCATTTAATATAAATTGTTCAAAATTTTAATGCAAACCTGTAGCGGACTGTTCTGTAGATTGCGTTACGTGAGGCAATTGTTAAATGACTCGAGAGTTAAATAAAAGTCTCAAAGTTATATCGAAAAAAGTTTTATCTTTTGATTTTCTTTTCCGTAACACTTTCTCCGCCTGTCTCTCACGTCCGAATATTATTATCGAATGAACTTAACTCTGATTTAGCAAAATACGATTAGTTTGCAAATTCAGTGTTTAACCGTAGTCCTACAGAATTAATAAACGCACAAAGCAATGTAAATAATTAATAGCATATTTTGTAAACATTATTTCATCTTTTCCAAGCGCGGAAATGTAGCGCAAAATTGGAGTATAAATTGCAAGCGGGCAGAATTTTCAGTGAGCGTACAATATAAACGCAATACACTTTGAGGTTATGTGTAATTCAATAACACGATTAGTGGAGAAGAGAAAAAAAACTGCCCTAATCAAGTCGCACAAACGCCAGCTTACATTAATTGACGTCCTGTTCCGGTCAGCTCGTTCCTCCGTGAAAGATTCACATGATTAAAGGAAAGATCTCCATTGACATGGAGCAATGGGATAGTACATGCGTATGTACGGAAAGCAGTTTTAGGATCAAATGATGGAAATACGTGATCCATGAGAAGTCTTTGGATTTAAAATATCAAACATAAAAGAATTGCAGCTAACTGAACAAAAGAATGTAAAAACGATTTTAATTCAAAGTCACGATCGTTTAAGTAGAGCTAACTAAATTACCGTCGAATTGAATTGATCCTTTAGCGTCCATTTGCCCGAGATCACGAGTAGAACAGTAGAAGAGATGGATTCCAGATATATACGGTCTCGTGCAAGGATACATTTACTCGCACTACCGATCAAGAACGAACTTGCACAGTTCATTTATTTCCACGTTACGTCTAAAGGGACACATGCGTGCGTTTACGTACTACGCTATAGTCTATCCATAGATATAAGAACTTGACATGATTCCTTAATAGGTAGGGTGGTACCCTTCACAGCAGGAGAGGCCATAAACTACTAGTAGTGGCGGTATTCAGGTACATTTGTAATGCTCTTAGCGGGAAAGACAAGAGACATTTTGTCTATAATTAAGACGTAATAATAATTTATTGAATATTACATTTATTTATGTTAATTTGTATTATTATTGTTAAGATGTATATCATATTTTTGTTGTTATTTTTCAAAATGTATTTATAAATTTCTGAATACAGCTCTGCTTTTTATTCATTTACTGTGTCGTATAATTTGGGATAATCCTCTGTTAATAGCATGCTGCGTTTAGTCAAGTTCTTATATCTATGGATACACTATATCTGACCGCACTTCTAACCCTAATTATATCAGCACAAGAATGCGAAATATATAGGCCAGACTTACAAGATGGGTAAGCTAGTTAATTGATCGTATGATAGTATTGTGTAGTATTACCATATTTAATAGACAATTGCCAGATTAATAACTGGAAACTAATATAGCTATATCTGATAAGTCCTTCGTCCTGACACTTAATGGCAGTCCTTTGTCTATGAGTGGCCATTAATCAACTGGATTAGAACAACAGATATCGATATTGGTATCGGTAGTGTCAGTAAAGTAAGGGCCGTCCATAATATATAGAAATTATACGTACCTACCAAAGATTCATTTATATTATTTATGGAACTAGGTATAAGCAAAAATTTGTATACATTTATTTTTATGTGCACTTAAAAATATACTTATCACGTTAAAATTTCGCAAATAAAAATTAAAAAGTTAGATATTTCAAATTAAATGTAGTAACAAAAGTATGGAGAACGGTAGCATATAATAAAAACGAACAAGCATGAAAAACGTGAAATAAAAATTTGAATGTATTTGAAAAAGAAGATAGATAAACAAAATTGAATTTTTCAATCAGAATTTTCGCTACAATCTGGCATCACAAATAAACCGGTTTCGAAATGTGAATACAAATAATGTGAAATTTTGTTCACAAAGGTACCACAAATGACATTCCGTAAATAGGACCGCAAGAGTTCTGCTTACTACTATGCTTTCCTCTGTTTAGTTTTTTTTTAACATTGCGGTAGAAATCTGCAATGAAGCATAACTAATGTGCATATATTCACTACATATTCCTACAAATTTCAACAAATTCAATTTGTAAAATTTTATCAGAATTGTGTATGTGTACTCTGAAACTATTCGAAAAAACAATGTTGTTCGTGCACTGTATTCTTTGTGCTGGGTAACATGTGAGAATTGTTCATATTGCTTACTATCTCTTCGTAAAACTAATTATTACTCCATCCTGGAATATATAAAAAAAACAATGATTTGCTGCAACCCGGTATGAATTCGTGTAAATATGCGCGTTAATATTGGAAAAGTCGTGATATTTTTTCATTGGCCATTGCCGTGTTTGTTGTTTTTAAAATACGAGGCAATTTCACATGTAAAAATCTGTTTTAAAATACGTGCATTGGTTTATAATGTAACTGTATGTGATTACCATGAAATGTGCACATTGAAATAATATTTATTTTGAAATATTACCGTGCTAATCCATAAATTATCAATAAAACTCAAAAATACGGGAACATTTCAATGCAACCAATGCTCGTAAACACATGAATATTAACTGGTCTGTTTTCGGTTATACAAAATGAAAAACTAATGTTAAATTGGATGTGGAGAAATAACGTATATGGAATACACTCAATTAACAAAAAAATCATAAATTATATAAGTACATACATAAAACTGTATGTTAACGAATGAATGTTCTGTCCAATAGTCGTTCAATAAGATTTTCACAGTTTTATTGTAATATATTTAGATATTAAGTTCCAGGAAATCCAGGATAAAGTTTACAAAATGGTTGTTGATAGTATCATAAGTTTAGACGACTATCACGGAAGTATTTAAGAAGTACCAAATAGAACCGTTAACCTATATCGTTATCGTTTCCACAGTGCGCATTCTCAAATATCTACCAAGCTTTGTATATACATAGTATAGTATAGGAAGAGCAATTTCAGCGAATGTTGTAAGAATAAGAAGAAGTTGTATGTCAGAGCGGGTAGCATCTAGTTACAGTAACACAACACATTTAGCGGAGAATATAACAGTCCGTAGGGTGTTTCCAGTGCCTACTAAGCTGTAAACTGGATAAAATACGAGACAGCTGCACAGGAATCAGTAGTGCATTACGTGTGCGACCGTTTGGAAATGCGTCCACACGAAATTACATCACAAACTGTTTAAGGGTAACATTACGAATGAGTAGCTGCACTCACTTTACCCAGAAACAAAACAGAATTGACTAAATTATTTATAGAATTAAATTACGCACTAGACTTTATAATTTAGACAAGAGAAAAAAATATCAAATAGAAATAAAGTAATTAGGAATCTTTCATAAGAATTTTAGTTGTAACGGCTGAATATGATAATTTAACTACACTGTAAATAATTATATCTCTCAGAAAGCGTCGTTGAAGTTTTAAATTGCAAATAGAGCTGAATTGAATGTGACAAAAATAATGATACGAAATTGATCCTGAACACGATAACGATTTCGTGCGCGTTCATTAAATCAAAGTCATTAATTCCGGGCTTCGTTCATGATACGTACCGCAACGACCACAGGTTTGACATCCTGTATTCACTCGCCTCGTAATTCATCTGAAATCATTTTACTGCAAACAATCATGGAACTGTGAAGAGCGCTCCATAAAACATTCTTTATACATATCCTGTAGATTGGTACACAACACCGTGGAGCATTTCATTACGTGCACACAGGATTAAATAATAAAACACAAACGATAATGAAAGAACGGTGCAATCAGTTATGTACTAGCTTATACAGTTATGAATCGCAAAAGGACATTAGTTTTCTTCATACAGAAAACTACAAAACCCTTGTCGGAAATGTAGAAAATAGATTTTCTATTAAAACTGTGATTAAATGAATAGAACCTGTTAATACGAATTAAGAAGTTTAAGTAAATAGACAGACATGTATGAAACTAATATGGGAAGTGGGTAGAAATGAATATCTTCGCTTATAATTTTCTAAACTTCATTGTATAAAATAATTTCGGGCAATTATGTGAAATATACATACTTATTATCTTTAACAGTTGATGACAGTTTGTACCATTACAATATGCCAGGTTATATCTAGACTTGTACAAAAAGTAGATAAAAAATAACGAAATGAAATTGCTTACGACTGGTGTAATAAACAGATATTTCGCTTATGGTAGAGGCGGTGAATGGGCTCGAAATATCGTTTTAATTTGGTCTCATATGCGAAGATATCAAGCGCATCTGCGTACCCTTACAGCAGCACTGTCGTTCAAACGACGTCACAATGGAAATGGAGCACGTCAACATGAGAGCTTGTTGA
Source organism: Carabus problematicus (assembly GCA_963422195.1). Taxonomy (NCBI): domain Eukaryota; kingdom Metazoa; phylum Arthropoda; class Insecta; order Coleoptera; family Carabidae; genus Carabus; species Carabus problematicus. The sequence continues at coordinate 4,954,564 of OY728579.1, forward strand.
CACTCCGTCATTGTCACGTGTCACCATATGTATGGGTGTGTATGAGAGAGAGAGAGAGAGTGAGGAGGGTACGCACCATTACCTAGCAAATATCAAATATAAATCATGATCAACGCTTTGATATGTTTTCCGACGAATTCATGAATGATTGAAAACAGCCAATTTCCATGATGAAAACGTTACTGATAGCAATGAACTTGTACACATATATGCATCTAAAACCTTACTTGTGTTATTAAAACGTACCAATGAGTATTTATCGACGTAATTACACACATTTACGATCACAATTATAAGACCAATGTCTTACACATAACAGTTTAGAAATTGCTTACGCAATATTAAGCTCTGCAAAGCAAACAGCATGGTAATATCAAGTAGAACTAATTACGGAAATTAAATATTTGGATTGCACTTGTGTACATTAATTACAGCTTAGTTTAAATCTGTTTTAATTAGGCAAGCTTTTAATATTATGTATGAAACTTCAAAACGTTTCCTTTTTGATGACTCTTGAAGTTGGAAAAATGGTTTACTTAGAAATTCAAAGAAGCAATAGGTGAAAATTTAAACATGAAGCGGACGAGAAAATAAGTGACTAAATGAAATACTAAATGCAAATAAAATGTCACAGATAATATAAGAATACCTGTGTAGAAGTACCGGTGTGGAAGAAAGAACGCAGAAACGAGATAACTTCGTAGTGAATTTATCTCATATTTAAAGTAAAATTCCTTGCATTCTTTACGTCTGTTGCTATCATCAGTAAGGTAAGGATGGGCGACAAGATTGGACGAAATTTTAAAAGAAATGGCAATGTCAGCACATTTCCTTTCTAAACAGCACGTAATGCTGTACGTACGTTCCGTTGGGGAGTTGCTTTCAGTGGAACAGGGCGTAGTCAGCGGTCGGCAATAGCTGTCCGTCGCTAGCACATCGCGCAAACTGAACGCTCCCGCTAAATTCGATCACGACTGACAGTTGACTGGCAGTGGCACTGCACCCTAATACTGAGTGTGCGAGTTCACCTCCGTTTTATTTTAACCCGCAAGAAACTATTTTTAGATAAGAAAACCCGTACAAACAACGGATTTCATGACCTACTGCAATCTAAACCAATTACATCAGTATTTTTTTGTTATTCTTGCGAGGTATGTAACCTAACTTTATTATTTTCATTGAAACGCATCCCAGTGATTCTTTTGTTGCACAAATAGTTGAACATAACTACGTGGAACAGAATGCAGTAGGTGTGCGCATGGTAAAATCTGAATTTCAAATGGCAACGAATGAAATTGTATTCGTTTTACTGTGACAAGTATTCGCAATGGAATTTACCATTTGTTTTGTGTATTTGAATGTCAAACCTTTTTCTTTTCCCGTGCGTTATAAAACTAGACTGACACATTTCTAGAAAATACGCGTAAGCAAACTATAAGAATACGTGTACGGCATGTATGATTGATATACGTATGTAAGGGTTGTGTTCGGCCGGAAATTATTATGTGAAACATGATGACATATGAACAGACAAGTCAGAATCACGCAGAAGGTATCAACAGCGTACGAAATGTATGGTGTTACGGTTTGTCTAGGATGGAATTAAAACGTGTTTGTTTAGAATTCCCATGCTGTTTCGTTTAAATCGAGTTTACAAAGTAAAGAGCTGTATACACTTCAAATGAAGCAACACAATTTCCTGTGTTTGCACTGAAAATTACCTGGAACAAACGTTTTATTCCAGAAGCTGGGTGCCATTCACATCACGATTTTCTCCTAAATCAAATATATTTATTTCAGACATTCCTCGCTTCATTAGTTCGTCTGCATTAATGAGATGCATAGCTCTGCTACAATGTATTACTGTGCACATTCTAAAATAAAATATAATTACAAGAATGTCTACGTGCGTACGTCGGACTACAAAATAACAAATGAACATTAACATGTTCTAGTTTGTTCGTTTCTGTGAACTGAAAATGTCTGTGTGATAGTAAAAATGGTAGAGAATGATTTAAGAGTTTATATTCTGCTGAATATTACATTTCCAACAATTTTCCTTCCACGATAGAGTATATTTGGCATCGACTTGAAACATTTTCTTCAATAATAGAAGAAACATTGTGACCTAATCCAAAAACCGGATATTATTTTCATAAAATACATGGACATTTACAGTTTCGAGTGCTCCACCCTGCGATTTCGCGCTATAAAATCAATTCCATTGGGAGCATGAATTCACGACAGAAATACAACACGTACCAAACATCTTCGGTAAATTTCTAAAAACAAAGTATACTTACATTTACTGTTATTACAAAAATATAGCGAATAAAAGGGAAGATAAATGTTACAATATAACACATATTTTATCTAGTGAAAAAATAGCACTGAATTAAACAATATCGTTTCGATATTTTCATAGGTGTGTACTTGGATGATAAATAAATATTGTATGTTATTGCTAAACAATGTGAATTAAACAAAAACAAATAGCAGTTCCGGGTGAAGTACGTAAGTACGTCCGTACATGAATATGCATACTAGTTTCGGCAAAGTTCACTATCTAATACTAATTACTTGAGACACACTGTTGATTCCTATTAAACAGTGGAAACAAGATTATATCTGATCCTGTTTACTGCTATTAACACTTGAGCTTCCACCTTACACATTATTAAATTATACTTTTAGCAGAGATCACATGCCATTATATACCTAATAATTGTCATAACCAACCAAAATAAATTAACATATCTTTCAAGATATTGAATTCATATTACCATATCTAGAATACTCAGAACTTAGAATATTAAAAAACCGTTTCTTTAAGAAATAAAACTGCTGAAGAACTGATATCGAATTAAAAGAATAAGACAAATATCTGATTATAAGAAAACCTGTTACATAATAACATAAATAACATTAATTTAATCTCAGTCTATGTGTGTAACATGCGTTATATTAGGACTTCATATTTTTAAATTGAAACAATACAAATATTGTCCAGATTTGTCATAAATATACAATCGAAACATTGTCCTACATGTATAAACAACTGATGTCAAATGAAAATATATAGAGCTGTCAGATCTGTGACATTCGTAAACCGATATAAATATCTCCCGACAGTGCGCACGTCCCGAACCAATACAAATCACATGAAGGGCGATTTCATTGACCCGACATGGGTGCATTATTTAGCACCGAAGTCATTTTCCACTGTTGGTTACGGTTTCGGGATCTGTTGTTCTGTAGTTTACCGTATATATTTATATGTGGGTGCGTGTGAGCATGTGTGCCGTGATACGAATTGTTCGGTCAGTTGCTGGGTCGATATATTCAGCACAGGGTGCGACCGTCGCGCCTGACACTCCGATAACAGAACCTAATCAGCCGGCACACACATACACTACCCACTTCAGACCCACGGGCACACGAAAAATAATGCAAAAACACCCGCCAACGTGAATAACAAGCCACATACTCTTCGGGGAGTCCATGTCGCTGACAGAAGCGCACGCACGATACCCAGCTGACCAGTAATTTAGTGGCCGGCGAACTGCAACTCCTGTTTTTGAACCTGGCACCCTGTGTCAAGCTTCGTACTAGTTTTTACATACGTACACCGTATGGGCAGAGAATCCTTCCTAGGCTGTTTTGTTATTTGCACGTTCAAACACGAAACAGCCGTAACTCTAGGAACTAATAATAACTAGTTGCGTGGTTAGTCCCAAAGGTAAAAACAGGAATTACCCATGTACAAGAGTAGGTACATAAAACGTAAAGTAAAATATAAAAGAAACGATGAAAAACAAAACTGTTACGACAATTCGTACTGACATTTTAAGCGAGCAAGAAGCTTGTTCAACACCGAGAAAAGAATTAGAGCTCTTGTTTCTTGGATAATAAGAACATTAAAAGAACTATTTGCGTGTTCTTTCAGTTAACCAAAATTAAAATAAAGATTCAATTATTCAATAACATTTGAATGAATCTTTTATCTCTGATGGACAATTTCTTTAATATATAAATCAATTTTGCCAAAAATTTGTTTCGCTTTACTGGCAAGTAATATAAATATCATTTAAATGACTCAGACAGTTCATCTTTCACTAAATGAAGCACATTAATTAAGACTGATGGACACACTTTTACTTCTTTTGTTTTTTATTTATTTATTTACGTCCCAGAGAGTTTCAAAGAAATGACTGGGTACTACAGTTACCAACCGTGGTACAAATTGCGATATTATTTCAGGACTACGGAGTTCGTAATTAACGCTATTTGTATTATGTTTTTGTACGTCACAAGAGTCATGACGTTGGCAACAGTACCTCGCTTCTGTTGTTAAAATGTTATTCATCAAAAATAAAATTAGCAAAATATTCATTCAAGTGTGTTACGTCAAATAAAATAAAATTAGCCCATTGTTCAAAATTATAATTGCGTTTCGTTTCACGTTGCGTTTTATAAAAATGTACAAATTACTTATTGAAACAAATTATAAAAGATCTGTTTTTTTTTTCTAATATTCTGTTTAAAACGTTCTAAATATGTATTTCATTTTATTGGTTGTCAGTCATATATTTAAATATAATTATAGAATATATTGTCAAATTAATATATAAAAAAATTAATTTACATAATTTAATTAATATTTGGCTGAACTGTAACGTGGCTGCAATCCCAGATGTAACATTTGGGCGAATACAAAATATGTTGATATTAAAATAAATTCATATTTATATATTCCATCAGCTAGCAAAAACAACTGTTACGAAATGGCATACATCAATATGATTCAGTATTTTTTTGTAGATCGAATTTATGTTGGATTTGGAAGTAAAAATTCGAGATAAATCTGCTGGTATGACGGGTTCCATAAGGGATCAATAATTTCTGATTTACGTCAGCCTTCTGAATCTGGACATCGAAAGTAATTTGTCATTTTGGACACTTCCTTTAACATAACAGCGATTTTCGAAAAAAGAAAAGGTTATGGTGCGCAGTTAGTATATTTTACGGTTGATCAGACAAAAAGTTTCTATGTACCTGAGGTTGAAATCTGTCATGCTCCAATACGCGAATAAAAGTGTATAAATTTTTTCCGTACGTACATCTTGACATTTATGTCAATCCATCACAATTTTTTAATAAAAAAATTTTACTTTAGAATTTCGCATTAATGCCTTTTATACATTAGCGTTAAAACGATACAGGTTATAGAATGTATCGTTAGTTTCTTTCGCGAATATTTTCTAAAAAAAAGTTTTTTATGAAATAGAGTTCCATGTTGTAGGAGTATTAAACCGCAAAATATTTGTGACTCAAAAATTGTCTACGATTATAGAAATTGCTAAAATACCAGTTAATAATATATAATAATATATACCATATTAATAAATAATGCTCGTATAGGGTGACTGAACAAGGGCATTTTATTAAAATTCTAACAGAAGTTATGCCCTACGTAAATGTCTCTTGCCGCAGCTGAAACATGTAGAATTTTAATAATATCCATTGCACTTATGCTGAGAATTTCAAATGTTTTCGTTTAAGAATGAAAATATTCCCGGATTTGTTATTAATGCGCCTGTTTATATTAGACTGTGCCTTAAAGAATAATGAAGTGGATAAATAAATACTTTGTTATACAGGACCTGGAGATTAATCCACCCAAGTTTGTATTCAGTTTTTAGATAATCAATCTTGTCCGACGGTATAAATACTTATGGATATACATAATTCACGTACTATTGATTTATATTAATGAACGAAAGAAGCAAATAAAGGATAAACTCGGGTAAACTTTAAACGATAGCAATGAACTTGCTAAGTACCTATTCGCCCTGTAATCGTCACATACATAATTTATAGGCAATTTTCTTAAGGAACCAGGAGTTTAGAATAGGACGACAGTCGTATTTGTTTCATCATTCTAAAGTGCATTAATAAAGCAATCTTAGCTATTATATAATTTATGCCATGAATCGTATAAACATCTTCACTGCCGAGATTGTATGAAATGAATGAAAATTATTATTCAGTTCTTAAAACTTCAAGCTGCACAAATCGTTATGTTATATTCATTGTGAACTAGAATAGTGAGATCAAAGTACACAGAGCTATGGACAGTTAATCGCAGTCAATGATAATGTCTGCTCTAAACAGGCTTGATTTAGAGTGCTCAATAGCTGGTTCGATTGAATGTAATTGAAAGTCATTTAGTACTTTGCAGCTGATGGTTCCGTATCTGTCCTTTATTCCAGCATTGCAAACCGTGCATATCTGATAATTAGCTTCTTTTCCAAAAGTTCATTGCAAATAACATTTCACTGAAACTTTTGAACGAATGTATACAAAATTAATTACGTTGTGGGCGATTATCAATTTTTTTTGGTCGGTTAAAGGTAAACCAACCGAGATTTTTATTTATAACTTTTATTTTAAACTGATACAAATAAAACAAAATATTTTTCGCTTTCAAATCAATACACGTTTACGCTACAATGAAACGGTAGAAACTCAATAAATAATAGACAGTCTGATACGTTCCAATTAAATTATTGAAGCAGAAACTATTTGATTAATGTAAAATAATTGTATTTTTTTTTTATTATTTGACATTGACTGTTTTTATAACATTATTTAATTTAATACTACATATATTTCTTAATAAAAAAATTCAATTACAATGTATCTAAAAACTGTAACACTGCTGATAAATTTCCATCGACGATTCCAGATAAACCTATAAAAATGCGAATAAACTGGCACATCAAAAACTCGATAAGTCCGAATCCCAAAACCGTAAAACATGGAAACGAACGTTTGGTTTTTTTATTATCTTAGTACATTATGTACATACCAGATGACGATATTGGGCTGTGCAGGTTTTGATATATGTGCCAGGATCGGGCAACGGTCAGGGATCAAAGTCGATTCACCAATCATGCAAGTCATATCGGTAGCAGTCAGTATTTTTCAAATAGCACATCACGTCATTTCACATGAAGCACATGTATTTAAAACGAGTGGCCTTTTTAATCGTGCACGATTTAAATTTGAGGGGAAAACGTTCGAAATAAACATTTAACTTTGAAATCGCTTTCAGTTACACCACTAGACGTGGACCATATTATATTACTGTTATTTATAAACAGATAAACAAGTTTATTTTTGTTTTGTGAGTTCATCTCCAGTGAAATTATTTGCTATTGGACGAGTAGGAAGGTATAAACACGTATATTGACGTACAATAGCTAGACATTAAAAAATCTAAATGTACTTCCACGTTCGACCTAGAATAAAGCGTTAGGTAAATATTTCGCACTATTATTGAATTTTCGTCACGTGCAGTGCCTGGTACATGTGATGTATTCAGTATCACCATCAAATATGTTAATATTTGTTGATGTATTTTTCATTTTTGGACATGTGCTCCCTGCCGACAAAATAATAATTACTCGCAACCGATAAATATTTAGATATATGCATACCTCTTTGTCATAAATAATTAAATTGCATTCGATATTATGTACTACCATGTATTATTAATACGATTCTAGGCCGTAAATATAATAAAGTATAAAAATAGCAAAGTCAGTGAATAAAATTCACATTTATCATTTGCAGATGGAAAGGAATACGAACCCAGCATTTTGGTAAGTGGTTTACACTAGTGATCCACAATATAAAACTCCATCTTTCCTATACACACAGACAGACATACACATACTTATGGACGTCAGAAACCTTTTCTTATTTCCCTTTGGGTTTTGAATCTGCGATTTACTGTTTGCCTGGCATACTACTAACTTACACCACATAAGTAAGCAACTTTCTGCAGGAAATAGTGTTGACATATTCTAATACTTCGGCGAGTAGAGTATGAGCTGTTTTATTAACGGAACTGTATTTTCATCAGGACTCAAAATATATTCGACTAGATATAAATCGAAAATTCTCGATAGCAAAAAAAAAACATATTAAATTTGAGCTAATTTCATTTCACATCAAGAACTACGATGACATTTCTAGAGGTATATCTAGAGAAGATCTGAAATTGGTTCCTTCATTTCAGAGTAAAATGTGCCCGTCTGTCTTGAACCATTACTGGAATAGCAGGACTAATGACGCGACATTTGGCAAAATGCCTTTTCGATCATTACCTACCTACACTACCGTCGCCTACCGACGCAACGTGTTTCCTTCTTAAATAAAAAAATTCCATTGCTTTAATAAATTTCTATTATGACGACGATATGTCATTGAATTCATTAATTTATATCGTGACTTACAGGAATATGGAAGTTTTGACATAATCGTAAATTCATTTGAATAGACTAAAGTAAGCGGATGTCCCGAAGAAAGAAATAGTTTATAAAATAGCAGCTTGTTAGGACCAGTGCGAATCGTAAATTCTTTATGCACAAGACCTGGAAGGAATTGTAGCGTATGCATCAGTGCGTGTGAAGTGTTAGTATTAGTGCTATCGCACTTTAAGATGCGGGGGCGTGGGCCACGTCAAGTGGGGATTGCAGCCGAGGAAAGGGCGGCTGGCTTGGGGCGAGCAAGCAAGCGGTACAGCGCTGACGGTACGTTCAGATGGTTGAATGCGAAAGACAGGTCAGAAACTCGAGGCTTTCATGTCTGATAACCTGCGTACCTAATATGTACAGCGGACTGACGTATATTCCACCACACCATACAGTGAAATTAGTCGATCGTATGCGCGCACACACACACTTTGAGCATAGAGGATCAAATTCCATATTTCTCTATGTTGTCATTCCCCGATACCAGCCATATATAAGGCATAAGCAAGCAAAGGAAGGTCTGATACGCGGTATAAAGAGTTTGTATAAATAATGGGGTTATAAGAACACGGCTTATGCTAGTGTTTTTTGGGAAATGGATTCATCACACGGTCTAAAAGATTTCGGTCCGTTATCCTTTTGAAAGCTTGAAGAGAAATGCTTTCATATTTTATATCTGCTATATGTATCTGAGTGTTATCAGCAGACGTAAATGACGACGCTGAAATCGAGCATTATAGTAACAAATATCAATCGTTGCAAGCTTTTTTACGTAATAATAATAAATGTACAACTAACTTTCACTGGATGCATTCCGAGTTTCAGGAAACATATTACATATTACGTAGTCCACCAATAAGTACATATACAAAATTTTACCTGCTACATAAAATATTAAGAGTACTTCATTCAACCTATTTTCACAAATTTGATTAAATTTCATTAATGATTGAAATGGAAAATGTTGCATAGGTTGAAGATTGAACAACATGGTGTTTGAACCTAAAGTTCTCTACATGAGCTTATGTTACACAGAATGTTCAAATACTTTGCAGCTCTTTGATCTGGATTCAATAATTAACGTTACACGCAATAATAACTCGCGTCACATTGAACAATTTCAAACAATAGTTCCAAACGTACTTTGAAGGAATACTCCTTTGTATAAACCTGTACAGTAACCGCATCAATATCTACTGAAAATATTTCACACATCCTTTCGTATTTATTTACCAAACAGTAAAAGCAACATACAATGTTTTTTCAAATTAACTTTTGTACCAGCTAGTATATTAAATTCTTAACTTTTATACTGCAGCAATTTTAAAACGTACCAATCACTTGCTTACAGATTTTATGTTTCGGAACTAAAACTTCACAGGATTTTTTTTCAAAATATAGTTTTAAAATGGAGCTCTGTACTTTTTATTGGCTATGACAATATATGCATACATAGTTTCACGGATGACTTCCTATTTATAATTATAAACGAAATTTCCGCTCCGATCACGCAAATATACCGATAGACAACAAGTGTGATGACGTTGTTGCTATGATATATTTGAAACTAGACCATTTTGAAATAAAGTGATTCAGTGCGTTCAAATATTTGCTCGATTCACAAAACACAAGGGTGTTTAAAGTAAATTTCCGCAGACACCTTGTTTACAGGACAAGTAGGGTATGGGGAGTTGGCTGGACACTATTATTTCGCGGGTATTTGGTGTTCAATATACACCGTCCGCCATATTGGCAAAAACGTCAGCATCATTCGGACATTTGAATTACTGTTTACGAATTCCGAGTTTATTTCATCAGTAATTTAGTTTCAATCAATGTTTATTTGAGAACTTAATTATTCTATATTTTTTTTTAACTAATTCATAAATAAATTATCAGTAAACAGTAGGATATATACAAATTATTGAATTTAATTCAGTAGATTTGAAAAGACTGCATTTTAGTAATTACAACTAATTAAATTATTTAGTTAAAATTCTTAAGATCTACATGATTAGTTTCTGCTCACCGACTACGCCATTTGGCATGATGTTTCATGTGTTTTAATAAATTTTACAATTGAGAAATTGTCTCACTGAATTTTAAGATGTTGACTTAGTTAGATGTTATGTTGCGTTTTTCTGCTTTGATAATGACCAGAAACACATGGTCGAAACTTCAACAATAATATTATTTTGCTAAATATATACAGTTCTCTACAACCACAACCTTAGTCAATTATTCCAACCTCACGAATTAAATATTCCTTTTCATCATTTCAATTTGGACTAAACAATATCAACAATGAACTTAAGATCTACAGTTCGTGAAACTGTGCGTCAGTATAATTTTATCGGCTCAGAATTCAAGAGACACGTGACTGTAGTTCGCAACTTCAACTAATTCACCGCGCTAAATGGCCAAGCTTAGTGATAAATCTAGTGTAAAATATATAAGTGCATTGCGGAATAGATGAATAAGCACTTCTCGCTATTTCACATTATTGATAGCTTCCCCTGGCGATTATAAATTGTCGAAGTTTTTGTCGTTTGTGACGTAAGGGAAACCATTATTTTATCTTTCACATTTACCAACGATCCACTATAAATTTAGCATTAATATTGTTATATGTAGGCGGAGCATCGACTCTGAATAAAATTCTCAGAATAAAAGGTTATGCTGAGTCCACATTATACGAAATATATCTTTTTTTTTATCAACAAAAGAACAGTCGAAATAAAAGTATTTAATGATGCAGAAATTTGGGACGTTGCATATAAAAGACGGACGCATTATAACAAAATTTCATATAAATATTTTGTAGTCAACAAATATTTTTTTAGCAGTGATTATGAAAATTTGTAATTACATGTTCTCAATAACAGCTTGTTCTGATGATTTTGTCCGTAACACATTCATGTAGATAGTCGCACAATAAAATTTTGTTATTATTCATCGTACATTTTAAATATATCCAATTTACAAAATTCCCAGCTTTCTGGAAGCTTATAGCTTCCATCTGAAATCCAACCAATTTTCATGGATGGAATCCAAGGATCAATAATACGGGTTCACTGAATTCAGTTCAATTTTCTAGATGATAATTTTCGCTATTGTTCTTGAAATCTTTGCGTACCCTTCATTGACAATGGAATCTGTTTGAGGACAGGAAATATTAATAAGAATACGTTTGTTACCTCGAATAATGGTCTACTAATTTACACTAATACATACATACAGAATCACTGTACCAGCAAAAAGAATCTGCATATTTGACGGTTATCACGTGGGTAAATATTTATATTTCAAACTGGAACTGGGCGGTGTATAATGAATTTCCAAGCAGATTCCGAGTGACATGCTATGTATCATATATTCACGAGCTATGAGTGCTACGGCTTGTCATATGGTCATTTGCAATACAAACACAAAGTGCACAGTTAGCTACAGTGTGGCTATACATATATCGTACATTTATTTTCCAAACCAAACATGTCAGCCCCGATGTTTTTCGAACTTTGTTCGTTCGCATTGTGAGAGTTTCATAAAGTATTACTATTTAAATATTATATTTTCAGTTCCGAAGTTCATCGTCAATATTATTTATAAGAAGTAATATATTCGTTTTATGAACTCGTCAATTTTCTCGTTCAATCAAGTGATCATCAAGTGATCATCATTTGATAATGAACGAGAGTTCGAAACGCGTCGTGATCGACGAGTTAAAAAAACCCACATATTACTTCTTATTAATAATATTATTATTTAATTACAATTACTATTCAAATGGTCAATATTAGGAAACATCGAATATATGCGTATTACAATTTTTTCCAAGAAAATTGTATTTGAAAGCCAATGCCCGTACATTCGACATTGGAAGACGGAATGTAGTGAAAATAAACTCCGAGCTAACAAATAAATAAATAAAATATCCTCATAATCCTTTTGATAACAAAAAAGTACATCAAACGACACTGTATTGTGAACACGTAACTTCAGATTGGGAATCCTTGATTCTTCCGAGCGAAACGCTACCCTAAGAGCTTCACAGCCAGAAATGAAACCGCAGTCATTCTGTGCTCGACCGGCACGTTTCAGGCAAGCGACAAAAAAAAAATGGCGTCGAACATAGTACACCAAATGACAAACGAACAGACGCAGATGGACGCACTAGTGCCAGGCATAATGTAAGGTTGTGCTGGTATAATGTTATAGATGTTTATGTGAACAATAAAAGTGTGGTGTGCTGTAGTTTATTACTGAATCTCTAGACGCGCATAGCAGGTCATTTGTGTTAATGTTCGTACAGAATTCACGTCGCAAAGTTCGTCACTCTAAACTTTCTCCAAATTTATACTCACATTTGCGTTGGGTCAGCTAAGTAAATTTAAAGGCCTCGCGACAAGAAAAATTGCTGACCCTGTTCGGGTTCGGTTGTTTTGTAAATGTCCGGGCAAGTGTGTGAAAATATATTCCAGTGCATTTGACATGTGACCATATTCCGAAGGCGAAACATTTCAACAAACACAGACAGAATACCACACATTGTACAATAGTGCTATATTATATTACCGTTAATATTTGATTCTACAAGTTATACACATTCGATGTTATTGAATGTGCTTGTATTTTTTCACTATCAGTACTTATATGCTGACAAAAATATCACCAAACTATTATAAATGTTTAAGTGTCAGTGATATGTATAATGGCAATTTACATTTCGAATATCTACAGTTGAAATAGAATAGTATACATTTCAAGTAATACTTTCTTGTGAACAAAAGAACCTTGAGAATTTTCATAAGACATACGGCAGATATACGAATGACTGCAAGATGCGTGAAATTTTTTACGGAAACTTCAAAAGAACAGTAAAGTGGCCGACCAGGCCACTATGGGACGACGATATGAATGTGTGGCTGGGAGGGTGGGTGAGAGGCTGGGTACAGTTGATGCTCTAGCCAGGTTTATAAATCATGCCCTTATGCACAATCTCTTGCTAAAAGTGTTCCGGTGTTTGCCGGATTTTTGCCGGTTTAATATTCAAACCGCGCGTAAACTTGGTCCGTGAAAGACGATTACTCCACGTGAAAGGTAAATAAAAGAATAAGTTCACGACGAGGAATACGTATGTCTGGCCGTTTTATTTTCTTTTTCGTTATTGGAGTGTACAACAACGTGAAGGTAAGACCGGAAAGCGTTTGCCGACCACCAATATATTTCATTTAGGTATTATTTTACAGATGTTCTTTCTGATTTGCATGCAGTCCAATTGGAAATTGTTTGAAATATCCGGTTCGTATGAGTAACTACTACATATGTGATATAATGAGCCGATGACAATGGAAAGATGTTTGATATTACAACAAAAGTATACGATAATGTATACAATGCATTTTCTACACAATCCGTTGGATGTGGTTGGCATTTCACGGAAATAAGAAGATATAGTCAGAGAATGAAATGTACACGTCATTTAATAACAATGATTGATGGCCCAGGAGATGAGAAGAGGAAAAACTCATTTCCTAACGTTGTTTTTGTTCAACGTCGTCACTGTTGGGGAAAAAACGGAAACGTAATATTTCGTCGGCAAACAAAAAAATCGAAGACCAAAATTAAACGACAGTTATTAATATCGTTAATTAATTTTTAGCCAAGCTTATATCGAAATCATTCCTATTTTCTCTCAAATAATTGAACCTTGTTCGAGAAAACCACCAATTAATTTTGAAAGCATTAATAAAGTTCTCAATAGGTGGCAGCAAGGTCTTCGAATAATTGCCGTTACTTCCAATAAATAATGACGTAATGAAATTTTAATAGAAATGTGAGCAAACGATAATTAATCCGAAATTAATGAGCAAATATTATATGATTTGCACCGTTGTGAGCATTCAAATATTGGCGGCCAATGAGAGAGCTTCCTTATTACAGAGTTCATGTAACAGGAAGTGCCACATTGAAGAACATTAAGTACATTAATAGTTGTTAAACATATACACGTATAAGTAGAGCAGTGAACAAAACAGAACATAATTAACTATATTTTATGTATTTGGAAGCGAGAAAATTAAACTGCTAACGAGTGAACTGCAAATAGCAAACGATTACCATGGGCATAAATGTAGTATAAGGAGCGTTAATTGAATACTCAACGTGTCAGTTCACACGGTATCGTTTGGAACGTAAACGAACGTACATTCGAATTAACCAAAGAAAGAGAAGAACGGAACGGAACCACACAATATGGCGTAGTCATTACGCACGGGTAGAAGAGCTACTGTCGTAAAGCAAATCCCCTATCAGTTTAAAGTGCTAACGTACTCCTGTCGGATGATACAACAGCAAGCCTAAATCCACTCCTACACTCCGAACCTTCACACGCCCGTGTTTATATCGCCGTGTTATGTGTGTTGTATGTATCTTACAAGTGTGTTAACTGCTCGTGATGATCCTACAGAAGTGTCACACTCCCTATGTGTTCTATTAATTTTATGTCACTTTTTACACGTATTTACACATGTACTCTATGCATATAGCAGTTATATTTGTCGTAATTTGCAGCAGGCGCCTCTTGAATTCAAACTGAATTACTGCAATAACGATTTCACCGTGCTCTGCGAAATATCAGGCCGGAAGTAATATTGGTTTTAGATCGTCGATATAATGGTATAGAAAAGTGCTATTCTATTAGCAGTGCTGACTAACCTGCCAAAATGCCAAGAAATTATTTGAGTAGATCGATTCTGAATTAAATATCAGCGTCTGCTACAGGTACATCATATCAGTATTTCTGGCTGCTTGCTCTTCTTTAACTCACAAAGCAATTTTGGACGGTAATGAAAGTTGAATTGATTCCGGCGTAAGCTCGAAAATAAGAAATAATTTAACACTCAATTTTCCTCAACGAATGAGTGAATGAGGCAGACCCAGGAAGTGAACGAATGAGCAGCGTCGTCGTTAACGACAGATAATACAACTATACTAGGCCATCAGTTTCAGGACCAGTCCACTCACCATCTATCCATACAACCACTCCGTCAGTCAGACATAGAGGCAACGTAGGTAAGAAGCAAGCGAGTAGAAGCGTCAGTTCCATCAGTCGAATTCAGAAGTCTCCCGTGTAGCATCACTAATTGTTTTAATGACCTGGTAGTTCGAACCAGAGATAAAAATCTAAAGAACTTTGCTCTCGACATTATTAATATTCCTTAATTTAAAGTGATATTGTATGAAGTGTACGCAGACATGTTATACAAATGTACATTTAGTCGACATGTTAATAAATGCAACCGTTCCTCTCCACGGGATTTCTTGTGTAACAATAATAACTCATACAAGTGTATTCATGTATGTAACGAACAATAACACTGATCTCAGAATAGCAATGTACCACATGCGACTACTATGTGGCGTACGCGTTTGGTACAAGCAAGTACCAGTTCATGAAATATAAATCCACCGGTGTAATGTGTTTCAATGGCTATTCAATATTGTTTTAGCATTGTCCGCAAAATGGCCGTCACCGTTGGGGACAAAGGTACCGTAAGGATGTCTTGCAGGCCACTAATTACTGAATAAATTAGTAGTATTTGATATGCGTAACCGCGGAAGGTCACCAGACATTCGCACAAGCTGACGGTACATTTAAGTGATTTTAATATTCCGAAAGTAAAGGTGACATGTTTAGATGTAACTTGAATATATTATAGAAACATATTTACTTACACACCGTTCTACTTGTTTAATTCTACACAGACAAATTAATTACAGTGAATTTCGTGTTTTGATTATCTAGAAATATTGTATTTCAGGTAGGATTAAATTGTAGTTATTCGAGATGGAAACGGTATGAACAAAATCATAATACTGTAACTTAATATATTTAGTAAATTTCTCTAATTTAATACGAATTTCAGTATAATTCTATTTGTGAAATATAATATTATTCAGCATTACTAAAATTAAATTACTTGTTTAAATTAAATTATGGGATTTTCTTTGTAACAATGGTAATAGTAGTATGTTTGAAAAACAATCAAATAGAGTAATGTTTTTCTTTTCGTTTTAAACTGCGGTCGGGAATGATTTTTATTTTGTGTGATTGTGCCCGAAAAAATTGCTCACCGCATAACAAGAACCGCAAAAGAAACGTTGACAAATGGAAATTATGTTTTCGTTATATAAATAATGAATTCCACATGTGTATTTAACAATAAATATCTAAATCATTCCAGTAATAAAACAATGCATACAAAACATGGGCAGAATGTGGTGAGACGAATGTTTCGTAATAAAGTACGTTGACGGGTCCTGGGAGAGTAGACATTAATTTGCTTCTTACCTTCTTTTTTTCACTCGTGGGACACTTGGTTTAATTAGATTAGCGGCCATGTTTAAGTATGTTGCCTGTGCTTACTTTTAAAATTGCCGAACCAGAATAGCATAGCAAATTTGCACAGCGTGTTTTCATCATTTCGAATAAAATTAATTTAATTTTCGCGTAAATAAAAACTGTATTAAAAGTAAGAATATAATTAATTTTTCAAGAACAATTAGTACAAATATGAAATTCAAACGTGCAATAATTATTTTTTTTTTTTAAATATACTTTATATATTTAAATTTAATGGCTTAAACAAGATTCATTCGAAATAAGTTCATATCAAATACTGATGACATACAATTGTTCACAGTTCACTACAAGTTTTATAGGTTATAATGTCAAAAGAGTAGTATTTAATCGAGGCTGAAGCCATAATTATTAGATTCGTATTCACGGAATACACATTAATGAGAAGAATTCGCAGCTTTGTATGTGATTTATGTTCGACGAATGTTATAAAGATAGTTAAGAAGCAGATTAACTGGGAAAATCACGTCTCAAGCATAAAACACAGTTGTTCGCGACATGCTTTTGAAGATAGTGTAGGGTGTCGATTGCACACTCGCTGCTAATATTGAAACTCGTTACCGGATGGCGACACTGTACCTGAAAGCTTCTAACATTCATGCGATACATTCCTGAATCTGATATACCCGGCGATGTGACAAGTAGTTTAGATTGAAAATCAGTATAATTAATATATTCGGCGTTCGCAGCACTTGCTTACGTGTTACATGTCACATCAGTAAATCACATCTATATTTGTTACTAGTTCTGTCATATCTAAAATATAGTACACGCTTCTTTATTGTGCTAGTTTCAGAATGTTATGAAAGAAGACATGATATTTAATATTTTCTTTATTGCTCTAGTATCTTTATATTCATAAAATAATATTTGAGTATAGTAATAAAAATGTCTAAAGTGCAAAACGTCATTCTGAATCTTGTATGATGTGTTGAGTACATTGATATTGAAATGACTATGCCAATTGAGGTGAATAAAATTGTTCCCCTTAATTTAAATTAATTGTACTACAGAAGAATACATACATAATTGGCATATTGATCAGTGCTTTGGGCTTTTGCGTTACGGATTTAACAAATCATTGTTATATCACTTTAGTATCATTTTAATTAATGCTATACCTTGAACTTTACTTGAACGCTTTACTACGTTAAGATAATTTGTTTCAAAAGTTTTAATGACTTGCTTATACAAACTAAAAGGTAGAAAAATGTCAATTTGAATACTATATAAAATGATTTACATGAAATTACGTGCAAGTTGTTATAAATCTATTTTACATTAATGTACATTTCTTTCTGATTAATTTTAATATTTTCCACTTCATTCACTTTTTTCATTTACTTTTTCATTTCATTGGTCCGTAGCGAAGTGGAGATGTACTGAAGCCATAATTGTATAATTCTTTTCAATAGATTTATGGACTTGGTATGCTCATTTATATAGTGTAAATGTTATTCTTTATTCAAATGTTACAAAACAGTTTGTTACTAATTTTCTGTACAGGGTCCCATGAAAAGCAGAAAGGACAAATCAAATTATACCGATGGTAATTTTATATAGTGAGTCGGCAAATTTGAATATCTTTTAAACTCAAAGGAATTTTATTAATTTAAATTCGGTAGATGAGCTACGCATTGATTCGAAAAAGCTCTGTAGCATTCAGATTTTCATCGCTACAGTTCTAAGTAATTGCAAAAAAATGGTGAAGAAAGTTGGCGGAAAAATTTCTTTTAGATTACGAACATCAATTAGTGTTTAATTCGTTTGAAAAAGTTGCACAAGTTACTGAGCTTATGGATAGAAACGACGAAAAAATCCTGGATTATATTTCTTTCGAACTTCTCCTTAAACTGTATTAACGAGTAAATTAAATGTTTCATCTTGAGCCACTGTCTTTGAATTAGACAATTTCACAGATATGTATTTCAAAATCATCACTAATAAATGAACTTTATATTACATAATCAGCTTTTGCCATGAAATTTTACTTTCAATTTTAATTGCATGCATAGCTGATATTGGAATGCATTATTTTCAATATTTTACTAATCGCTGTAACAATACGTTCAATGCATATTTAAAATGCCTACATGAAATTCAATTACAATAAATTAATTAACAATATTTGCCTTGTACTATTACAGCATTTAGCGTTCAGATTAAAATTACAATGATTAGTAAATATGAGTTGCATCTTGTTTATTATCGTTCTTCGTTAATTATTTCATTAATTGATTGTAATTAAAATGGACACATTATAAACTGTAAATTATAATTACACAATACAATCTGCTAGTCCTGTAAACGAAATTTAATGAAATGAATGTGAAAATTATACTTTTGTCCTTGGTTTCCCTGAAGATTGCGGTACTTTATGAAGAATTATTAACAAAACACAAAGAACTTGCTTGATATCTACCTTCAAGTAATGGTTCTCAAGGTACCGTCAACGAAAATATATAAATCCCCAAGTACAGCAAAACTCCTATTGTTAGATATGACTGGCTGTCTTTGAGAATTCCCATTTCGAACATTTTAAACATCATTTTCTCACTACACAGTGACCTTCAGTACGCTGAAACTTCGTCCTTTATGGTGGCATTATTGTGGTAGTCATAGCAATAACGGGTATTACATCGTTTGGTTAATGGTAAATATTACACTATATGTGTGGTGGTGTACGTGTAACATGAACAGGTTATGTCCTGTCTTGGGAAAATATGCACTGCATATTTTAAGCAAGGGTTATGAAAGCTTCTCGAAGTTTTGTAAAACTTAAGTATTGAAATGAACACGAATTCCTTGCATATATTAACTGTAATTTATCTAACAGAATTTGTACAGTAGATTTAACAACATATTGTTTTATACTCCAATTAATATTCAGTTCAAACAAATAATTCTTGACAATATTCCACGTTTTTTTTTTCGGATGCTTTAAATATCATTTGGATCTTAAACCGTTAATACAAGCTGATGTTAGTAGGGTTCATAAGTAAGGAAAAGAGACATTCAGAATGGTGTGCCGCATTCAAATTATGAAAATTTTCCATTCACAACTGGTAGCATTAAAAGGCCTGACTCCGTGCTATACATTTGAGAGTCATTCCGTGCAGATGTCGACACTTAGGGGTCCGTACAAAACACTTAAAATTAATGATCAAGCATTGTGCGATTCTAACTGGACATGGTCACAAGGTGTAACAAATGTAGGAATATTTCAATCCGATTATTACCGGTAACACCATTATTGTTTCCGAAACGCTTTTGCGGAAAACATTACAATAATCGTATATACTAACTTCCCAGTCATTTAATTCATCCATTAATACATTTATAATAACGATCATTTCAAGACTGAAATTTATTTAAAACTAACTACAAGAATAAATTTAGTATCTATTCAGGATTAGGTTTATCGACTACCTTTATTTGTGTAACTCGGATATTCAAATCAATATTTAACGTATTCTGAAACGTCACTTTTGACGTTAAATAGGTTTTGGGTTAACATGTTACTTCTAAGGGAAATGAAAGTGTTCTGTAAACATGTTTCACATACATATTATTTAGAAATAACGATTTGCAAGAATACCTACAATTGGTCTTGTTTCTTATGAATACCATTCAATTCGTTAAACTAATATACGTACATGTATATTACATTATAAAAGACAAAGCACAAATATTAATAGGTTACTTCATTTTGATTCAAAAGTTTATTTTATCCCAATAACACTAACTTGTAACACATTGAAATTGTTAATTAGGATGAAGGACACATTAAACATGGCTTCAAATATAACATAACTATTAGTATTTTTGTTATTGAAAATGGTTTTTATAATAATGATGATTTATAAAATTAATTTAAATTAAAAACTAATAAATTCATTTATAAATTATGTTTTAAATATTTTTGTTTCATATATATTTATTATAGGTGTAATAAAAACAAATGACATTAATAATTTTTGCGCTCGTAACTGTTTGAATTTTAGTAATAAATTAAACAGTTTTTATGAGTGATATTTTATATTTTGCAATATTTTACATATTACAAAAACATGACATGAATTTCTATTAAAAATGACATATACAACAAATAAATGGTTACGTGATATCAGGACATTGATACTAGTAATGGTCAAGTTAAAGTAGCTTGATGTTTGGATTACTTTACAGAAAGTCACATACAGAGCATATACGTATGTGAGTTATATAGAAAATTACATTTAGTACTGAGCAATACGGTAGTTTTCAGAGTCTTGGCGATTAATGGACACAGTAGTGGCAACCATACTGGCTGGACCCTTTATCGAAGTTGTTTCTGTCCTAGCAACGGACGTCGTTTATCCTTGCACCGCAGCGAGCAAAGCAGAACAGTTACGTTTGTGTCCATCTCCGGTTTGTCAAGTTCTCGTTTGCATATTCAAACACAGAACAGTCGAGTACGTTCCGATAGAAATAATAGCCTGCGGCTGTACTAGAAGCTGGTGCAATCCGATTTTATGAAACTAACTTCCAACTTTGTCTATATGCCAGCCACCGGCAACTGGGATTGGTATGAAAACAGGTAGACGAAATGATACCAATGCAGATGCATGTTGCAACAGCATAAATTCTTCAACAAACATACAATCCTCGTCGTCTAGCTTATTGTACAAAGCAGAACGTGAAACGGCAATGCAAGCTACAATAACTCTCTCTCTCTCTCTCTTTATCTCTCTCTCTATTTATCTCTCTCTCTGTAATAGTCAGTCTAATATTTGCTTTTTGAAATATCGCGTCCCGCATATGTGGACTTCAGCCTGTAAAATGTGCGCCCTATATTACGAAACCCTAAATTTACATTAACGTACCCTAACGAAAACGCATTTACATCCAAGCTTTGTTCTCGTAATTGTACAAGGTGATGTTGGACTTCCATCTTTTGAATTGACAAAGCTTTGTCACAAAAACAGTACGGAAGATGTTCTTGTCCCAATTTGTTCAGCATATGGTCATTGTAAAGGGAATTGTGTACCATAGAAACAAAAGAATCGTGACTCGTAAAAGAATCAAAGAGTATTATATAACGATACAAAATTCTTGATGTATACGAGTAAGCCAGCGGTCGATATAATGAGCAAAAACTAGCATACAGCATTGAATTTTCTCAAGAGTAAATGTGCGCTACAATACGACGTCAAGCAACGAATCCGAAACAGATTTCATAGACGAAACCATGGCAGTTGTTTAAAACTACATAACGAGGAAATAATAATAGATTGTGACACAATATTTTGTGTGGTAAAAATTTAACACTAGTCAACTATAAATATAAAGAGCAAATAGTGGAACAAATGAACAGTTTCCTGTTCGTCCAGTAAGTACATTCGTGATGTAACGGATTCATTAATTTTCATACGCTATTCTATTATATATGGCACGTTTCCAGCATATATGGATGGGAAAGCCTATAATAACACGTGTAAAAGTGCTAGTGTTCTCCTAGTAACGTAATATCTTCCGGTGAATATCACGTGTATAAATGAGAGTACTCTTAAATGTACGTGTTCCATTTGGGGAGATAATAAGTTGACGAAGATAATTTAGCGTACGTAGCAACGGTCTCGTTTCCCGATCAATATATCGGCATTCCGGGGCTAAAACACCGAAGCCGAAGCACATCAGCGAGGTTTAATACGACCTTAACATTCAATCACCTCGAGGGTACCCCAGGAGAACCCAGTTTTGATGAAATCCCATTTTGTCTCTGGCACTAAACAGATGAATTGTACGAAAACGTGCTTATCAAATTCCCTACTCCTTCCCCAGGTCGTTGTGCTGATTATCTGTCCACGCATCGTCGACATTGTGAAACACAGACGCATCGATTGTCAATATATCTGGTAAGGAAAGTGACTCGCTTCCTATCGAGCCTGAATACGAAATCAGTGTCAGATGATAATGTTAATATTATACAGTCACTACGTCGTGATTTAGAATATATTAAAGCGATGTACCTACCTCATCTGGCATTTGTTTATCGAATTAACTGGGACGGATATTATTAATAATTATTACAATAACCAAATGAAATTATGTATTTGATACTGGACTTTGAGGATAACCCGGAATTAGCGTTATTAATATACGGATTAGGTAATTTTCCAAATGTAACTAATTCAATTATGTACTTGATATGACTAATAATGGATTGTATATACGAATGATTACATTATGTTACAAATTGTGGAAAGTACAAAATTGATTTCGCTTTTTAAAGTCCCTCAGGGTGCTACATACAAATGTTTGTAGTAATTGATGTTATTTCCAAAAACTTTCTGTGTATCATTCTTTTGTTTCCACATCGTTAGCAACAGTTTGGAAAATTGTTTTGCCAGTCTGGACCAATTTATGCCGGCAATACCTTCGCGCGCAAGATAAACTATTTGTAAATGAGAAACATGCCAAACTGCATTTGCATTTGACAGGAAGATTCTGTAGCAGTCGGGAACGTCTCCACCTACAACGCAAATACTGCACTGCTACATTTAACCTACATTGTTTGGTCTCTACCTTTTTCTACAAACATTAGATCAATGTAAAACTAGTTGGAAGTATTGGAAAACAAATATTTCGCTTCATCCATCGTGACATTTAGTCACAGAGCTTCAAATGTTATATTCGCTGGAGATTATGAAAGTTATACGTGACATGTGTTGTTATCCTGAAGTTTTCAATACCCATGAAACGAAAAACAGATGAATAATACGTTTCAAATGCTACATTTTCAAAATAGGCATATACAGTAGTTTAAATGAAAGAAGTCCCATGAAGGTTATCTGTATCATATACGAATTAACGTATAGTTATATATCTATCTCTCTCATTTCAATTGTCAAACAGCACGCGCGACAAGGATGGATATAACGCGTTTGTCTTTAGAATGTCCGAACAATACTACGACAAGCAAAACAAAATGAGGCTCGTTGTACTCGATACTATTGCAATAACGTACGTTGATTTCTTATTCCCTACACTACTAGCTGTCGCATAGGCGTGTAACGTCATTTTGCTGCATTTTCTGTCAATTTGTCTTATTTACCACTAATTAACACCAGTATTATGCACTAACACAAACACAGTTATAATAAATCACTTTTATTGCAACCACTGATATTATATCATTATCTAAATCGTTGTTGTAATTCAAAATGTGAGACACAAATAATTAACGTAATGAACTGTCAAAACATCATATTTCTGTTGTTACCGGTGCTAAGCCGACTATTCACCGAAAACTTTATATCTGGTATATACTAATGCATGCATTGTTCTTCTTTTGTTTATATCTCCCCGTCATCTGCTAACCCCTCACCATCGGAAATTACAGTATCTTATATGCCCCATTAAAAATTAGATAAACGACGCTACTGAATATGAGAAAATGGGCGTGGTTAAAATCTAAACTCGTACTGTCCTTCAATGACCTTCAAGGGACTTCTTTCATTTAAACTACTGTATGTATATATATATATATATATATATATATATATATATATATATATATATATATACCTTCTTACACAATTGCCAAATAAGTGGTCTGCATGCTTCCTTCTCAGCTTGACAACAATGTAATCTCACTGCAACCGTTGACATTAATTCCATTCCATCGTGTTAGTACCGGCACATGCACGATAGTAGCATTTAACAACGGCCTGTTTCCACAAATCATTGCTTTCTGCAAATATACGAGCAGTAATACAGTAGTAGAGCATGTAATACGATTCAATTCGGATTCGCGTGACGTGGCATTTAAACAGTGTTAACAACGGGCGAGAGTATGACAGGAAAGCTGGCAAAGAAGACTCAACGATATTGTAGACATTTCTAATTTCACGGAGATAATCTGTTTAGTCGTCATGAGAATACACTGCACGTCACGCACGTCGTAATAGATTTAAGATGAAAATAAAATGATTCTATCGTACACCGGAAGGAAGCAAAGACACCGAGGAATAATAATATGAAGAACGAAGATAAATGAAACACCGTAGAACGTACAATGTTTACTCGGCAACTTTCTTGCATTATTGCTTTGCACAATTTTAATTTAAAAACAGCAAATTCTTTCAGAATTTAATTTGCTTTTAAGCGAAATAGACTTACATTTTCAGTTTGTATATGAATATTATATTCGTTGTATGAAACATTAATATATTGGCGTATTATAAACCACACTAAACAGAAATATTTGAGAATATGAAATTTCTAACATAATATCTGAAATTTCTTGTGATGATATGCGGATGATATTGGACTCGTATGCACCAGTACGTTATTACTTCTTCCTAATGTGACTAATACCGCTTTTAATGAAACGTAACGTCTCAGAACATTTGTCATTCCACTAATATCACACTGAATATATGAACTGCATTTATACCGACTATTTGTTTGCTCGTCAACAAGCAAATATTGTTCATTACCGCTATTTAAATTATTACTTATTAATTCTGATTCAGTTTAACGCAATCTACTCTAACAAAAGTAATTTAGAGTTTTGCATGTATTTTCAGAATTGAAGCTATAAAATTGTAGCTTATTTTATTTTTTAGCAATATAATTTTACCACGTTTAAAGCAGTAAAGCTTCCTAGTTTAACCACAGATGGCAGTAAAAATTATTCCTTTTGTACTTTATATGCGCATTTTACCACAAGACAAATGAAAAATAGTGTTTACTGCGAACAATAAAAATTTGAATGTTAAATATTTAATTTGCAAATAATGCATTTCAACAATTCTCGTGGTTTCCATAGTTCAGAAACTTAAAACATGTGTTGTTAGTGGAAACGAAAGTGAATTTAATAAATAAATTTAGAAATAACACAAAACCGGTGCAATATCGGTTTGTTGAAAGAGAAAGGGGCCTTAATATCACTGGGCTGTGAAAGAACCATTAACGTTTAAATCAGATATCATTTGGGGAGATAAAATTAATGACTTTGTATTTAAATTTACCTTCAGATGGTTATTGATAGGAGTTTAATATCGGTTTGTCATGAAACCAGAAATATTATAATAGCTTGAAATGACACGCGACAGAATTCCCTAGAATAAAATTCTATAAATTAATGCCAATACACGAACCCTTCGATAACAAGCCCAGTTCATTCAGCCAACTCCATTCTTGACTCTATCATAACACAATATATTAGCAACTACAGTTTTTAATGAAACATTTGCATTTCAAAGAATAGCATGAAGTATGTTCTGCACTACATCAAAAGAAAATTAATTTTAATTAGGTGCATAATTATATTCTTGTTTGAAGTTCGAATTTTCAAATCATTAATCTTACAACAGATATGCAGATCTTGAACATGTCTGTGTACCACTTGCGTTAAAAAGAATCAAAATAAGTATCAAGTTAGAAAAAATAAAACTTATAATAGCTTGCAAAGTTAATTTAAATAGTTAACTAAAGTTTTAATTGGCGTATTTCTTTTTGCCTTGCAATTCGGTACATTACTAGAATAATTCACTTACATTTTTCAGTTCGATCTATGCGGTAAGCAATTTAAATTAACTCGTGACTGCTTTTCTGTGGAGCTTCAAAATTATTATCGTTTTATTTCCCTAAAACGGAACTGTGTTAATACGACACGGTACTAGTTGTACAATTTGGCGAATTTCTCAAGGTTGACGTATTTTTATGGACACGTGTACATTGAGATATACGAAATTACCTTTACTTAGCACCTAGCATGAATGGTGTTAATTTAATTAACACTGACAGATAACCCCTGGCATTCAAGAACTTTTCTGCACGCAAAGTTTATCAAATTAATGTCACTATCACCAACCACAAATTAAATTGTAAAAATTTAACAACTGTCGAAACTTTAAAATACAATGTATTCGGCTCGGTATTCGAGAAATCTCAATGAAATTCTGAAAAGTAATAATTTTATCCTAACAATACTAAATATCGTATTGTACAATAAATAAGTACAACTTCAAACTGAGTAATTTGTAATTATAAAATTGTGTTCACATAGTTTTATAATTAAAATTACAACAGACTTATAAATAAATGTGAAATTAGATGGCCCTTATCAACACAGATGTTTAGAATAAAAATTCACGGAAACGCAACATTATAAAATTTTCTTGAATTGTTTTATGGAAAAAACAATGGAGTTTTCAACTAAATAAAATAAAAAAAGAAGTACATGTGAGACTAAATAAAAGTAACTGAATTTAGTTAGTTGTTTGAGTTTTTAAATTCACTGGAACTTTGGAAACTTCATTATTACTTTTTCCCGAACTTCCGATTACTTAGGAAAGCGACAATTAGTAGGAAATGAAGTTGAGAGTAACTTGAATAGAAACACTGTTCATTTACCTATGAGAATATTGGATCAATATTTGATAAATATTTACCCAATTTAAATATGTACCTACAACACAGTGAAGAAGTTAAGAATGTTTTGAAGGGAAATTCACCGCTCACGTGCGTTCATAAATTCTCGATAGAATTCTCTGTGTAAAGTTATGAGTATTTTAGAGAACGAAAGAAGAAGTATTTTGGAAGAAGTAAGGAGTTGAGCAGACTGTTAGTATGTGTGTATGCGTTGGAGTTCTGAAGGCTGACAACATAGGGTTGTCCCAACGGGGGAACCGGCTTATCCGTCGCTCAGTGCTCTATGCAAAGCCAGAGTAAAAGATAAACGATTCTGTCTAAAGCGTATTCTCACAGTTGCCTTGACAATACTGTTTGCAGATATCGTCGCTGACAGAAGCTAAGGTATTCGTGCGATATTTTTCAGCCTGAATAATTTACGTATGTGTATTGTGAAATCTGAACTTACCCTCTTCGCAATATGGCGTAGGTACGTATGTCTCTGCACGAATACAATTTTAAAATAACCATCGTATATTTATGTGATTGTGCAAGACAATACACAGCAATGATGCTTTCAGTTACTAGAAGCCTACTAGAATCTAGTATGATGTAAGAATGTTTTCTTTTGAGCGAATACATTCTTATCTATTTGAAATTGCTTATATCGACTATTTCAAACTAGTTTATTAATAATAAAATGTAATATGTTTGTTTTATGAACTCGTCAATTTTAGTTTTAGTTAAGATCACAATGCGTTTCGAACTTTCGTTCATTATCAAGTGATCTAGTTTATTACATTCGAATACGACTATTGCAAAAATTTATTTCATAATCGGCCATTTTGAAATTATGATCAATAAATGATATCGTGCTAAAGTTTCTACAACAGCAAGCTATAATGTATACCAGAATGTATTTGAACCGTGAACCGAAAGTATAATTTTACCTTGTGCCGTCGCTTAAATTCACCATTGTAGTTCGAAACAATTCCTATTATCCGCCGTTTCATGTAGCTGCAGGACCATGCAATCCTTAGTCAACAACACAAATAACGTTCGTTGTAACCGATACAAATCAAATGCCACTATAATATATCTATACCCTGATCAGAGCATTATACTGCAACATGCAGTTATATTGAGTTACCTGTCTGATAAAATACTATTAACATATTCGTACACATATTTGAAAGGTATTTTCAGCTGCCAAGTTTATTATTACCAGTTATTTGTAATTTGATCCGAAATGTTCATATTGTTTTTCGCAAATGTTTTACAGCAGATAGTATTTATCCGACAATGAGAAATTTTTTTAGACGTAAGTTGGTTCTGACGTTTATTGTAAAATTTAACCATTTTGATATTTTTTCTTGACAGTTATGTTGACTTTTTCGGAAGGATTCACAGAGCTTAATTCAAACCAAAGTGTGGGCTGTCTCGAAAGGAATTTTCAACGAATTACAAAATTGTGTCATCTCCCATTCACCTGTCACTTTCAATCGAATATTGCCGATGGCTACAAATCTGACACTACATTCTAACTCTGTCAATCGCAATAGTAACGCGCTTATCACACAACTGTTAGTAGAAATTTACTTAACTGATGTTTCTTTTCGGGAATTAATCCTGATCGCTCAAATTATACGGCAATTTTTTAGGTCGTTTGATAAACCCTAATTCACTTTACAAATAGTATATATTACGTGAAATTATCCTGACGATGTGTACAATGGAAATGCATCGTTGCTGTAATTGAAATCGGAAGCTTTAACACAATCAACATTTAATCGAGTTTTAACTTGCACGTTACTGTCTTATATACTTATTTCATGTTCGTTCGGGCATCCATTGCAAGTCGACTAATTCCATTTTATCGGGTTTTATTACTTTACGAACAAAGAACATAACTGCACTTCACAGTTACGGTAGTACCAAGGATTGTAAAACAACTTTTAAAAATTATTCTCTATTTATTCGATACGGAAAAACACAAAATTGTATCCTCGAAAGATGCATAACATTTTGTGATAGATATTTATAATAATAAAGTTCTAATTAATATCAGATTAAAAATTGTGTAATTTGTAAAATAATTAACACGAATAAAGTATTTAATAAAATTCTTATTGATTAAAATACAGGAAGGGAAAAAAATGATGCAAATCGTTTGTCATTGTTGTGAATATCATTCTTGCAAGACACAAGAGCCCGCATGTCCTTGTGGAACGTGTGACGTCAGCTGTCAACTGAGCGAAAATGCAGACAGGCGAACAGGACGCAGGGAAACCGCAATAACTGCACATCATCAGGTTCAGTGGCGCAGAATGAGGGCACATCAAATGGAATTTTTTAGCTTTTGCCAATGACATTTTTTATATTAAATTCAAAATATTGTTCCATGGAAAGGCATAAAAATAATGAAATACAAGAGTTTATTATTATTCTCTAAAAACAATGGCCCTGATTGCATACATGGAATTTGAATCTTCAAAATCTTATTCGAACTTCAAAATAAATTCAGGTGCAATTCAATGCATTTCACATGTGCCTCGTATAATATATGAAAAGAGTAGAACGTATGTTATATTTTCTTTATACCGGTTTAAAGTTTAAATCGTTTTATGTATTTTAAATTTTCTATGAAAATCAAATCGTCACGACATCATCTATAACAGGATAAAGAAGTAAACTAACATTAAATTTATGCAGTCCTAGTTGGAAACTTTTAAAGCGAAAAGTTCTTACAACAGTTTGGACAAGATTCTGCAGGTTTTTCCAGAAAGTTCCGATAATGCAGCATAAAGCGACATTATTCGCATCGAAATGAATTCAGAAGTTTTTGCAAACAAGAAGTCAATGTATATACTTATGTAAAATAACTGGAAAATAGAACCAATTGCATTTTTTGTAAAATAATATTGTATTGGTGTCGGCAAGGGAAACTTTTAATGATTCAGAAATAGAATTGCTTTGAAATTCCTTTTCAATTCTTAAATAAATAGGACCAATGAACATAACATGTTAATTTATCTTTTTCCATCCCGGTACATTTTCGACACGTTTTTGAATCATTATTTAGTCGACCAAATTATAATCCATTTCCGTTCAAGTGCGTCGGAAGGCGAAAATTAAATGGTACACCTGAAATTCCTTACAGAAATAAATCGGAAATATTACAACCACATCGTTTACGTCCTGAATGGAGAAACCGTATATGTCACCCTCGTAAATCTAAAGAAAGAAAACGAAAAGACATAAACATCAATAAGGATAAACGAGAGGAAAATCACGTAGCACAGATAGAACAGAATAAATAGTTCCGAATTTGTCACCATGCAATTTACCAAAATAATGGGAATTAGATATTTTGTTAGACAGCCCCGAGGCACAAGATAACATTGTTTATACAAATTTTAATGTAACTGTTTCATTATTCAAAATATATAAAACATTTACGCGTATTTAACACGTTGAATGTCACGCTGATGAAAATCGAATGATAAATATATGAGAGTTCTCGACATCATGACTGAAATCTTGAAGACATCCCGTTTTTTTTTTAAATATCTCCTTGTTCAATTAAATACAGGGTGTTAAAAAAAAGGGTAAAATAATTTCAGTGTATATACATTTCGATGTGCTGATTCAGAATCAAAAAGATTTTTTTCAAAATTCGCAAAATTACGGACATGCTTTTAGAAGACTACATTTTTAGTGCCACTGGTGACAGTACATTATTACAAAACGTCAGAATAAAATTAATTCATTTGTTATTCAACATCAGTTACGTGGTAACAAATTTATATTGAATACCCGTACTCATTTGTGGACTACCAGTGGCACTAAAAATGTACTGTTCTACAAGCATGTCCATAATTTTGCGAATTTTGAAAAAATTCTTTTTGATTCTGAATCAGCACATCGAAATGTATATACCATGAAATTATTTTACCCTTTTTTTTTAACACCCTGTATAAAATGAATGAAATTCCCACAGAGGATATACAATAAAAATATGTTTATATTCAATGTCAGATTGAATAGAAATATAGCTCCGAATATACAGGTCCTCCATCTTCGTTGTAATCTAGCTCGCTGACAGCAGAAATACAACTTGGAGACAACAAATACGCATCGAGTATAAGTTCTCGATCAACTTCCCGGTCGGTAAGTGTTGCTGATAACATTGATACACGTGCAACATTCTATTTTATCTACTGCCAAATGGGAATCAATAGCACGAATGTTGGTACATTTTAACACGGGGTGTACTTATGTATGTGCTTGGAAGTAGCAAATTTAACAGTATGACGTGGCAACTATGCGCTCGTATCTAGCGTACTGGAACGTTGCACGCGAATATCTTGAGGCGAGAAGCAATGGAAGCGTAGAAAGGAAATGGAAATGCAACAAATGTTCCGACCAATGCCGTCAATATGAGCGCGATATTACCAGATATAAATGTCACTTCCGGTTCCCGTGTTGCAGGTAAATGTTTCTAACTAGCGAAATGCATACCGTTTCACAAACACATACAATTCAGACCAATGAAATACACTCAAACACACACATATTTGCACAACTGTAACATGCAAATGTTCTGAGTAAAGAAATTCGCGAAATGTATTTAAGAATATTGCATCGCTTACTGCTTTTAGCTGCAACTTTGTGAAATACAGTTTAAATTAGTAAATTTCATATCGTTCCTTTCTAGATATATTATGCTAACGAATGTAAAACATGTAACTACATGGCAGCTAATTTCTCTATACAAGTTTCAAGTAGATACTTGATAGTTTAGGCCAGCTTATGTAAACAGGGTTTACATTTAATCTCCATCTAAAACTAATGATGCCGGAGCACCATTATCCTTATACGAATACATGTAGGCTACATGTGTAGCTAATTTTTGTAACTTCAATTCAAATGGATAAAATAACAACGTGGTATGTGTGTTAATGATAAGTTAAACTTCATTGTTTCGTTTGGGTGATCTTTTATGACATTTTTCTTGCAACATAGAAACCACTACAAAGTACAGAAATACTAGACATAAATTGTATTCTCCTTGCATTACAGTTTATTCGAAACGTCATGCAAAAAGTTCCAAATTTGTCTCATATTTCCTCTGTCAGCACTAGATGTTTGCAAAAAAAAAACTTCTATTTAAAATGCATCAGTTAACGAACCCCTTTTAACTATTGAAGAAACTGCAAAATAACAATTTACATATTTCAACACTTCATTTGCTAATTCAGATTTTTGCATTCGACTGATGTCGGAATGTGCGCCGGGTGCTGCATATTTCCCGAGCCAATTACACTAGCAATATCGTGAATTTCCACGTTAAAGGAGAGACTAGCCAGGAAGGGAAAGAAGCAAGCATATACATGTTCATGCAGGTTCGTACATCATGAGGTTACATTGCACATGGGAATGACCTCGTACATAATCTTTATTTATGTGCATGGAACGACGAGTATAAAGTTAATAAAGTATTTTATGATTGCATAAAAGGTATCCATAAAAGTTTCTTTCCAAGTACGTATGGTCATGCGATGCTGTATACTTTATGGAGATAGCGTTATACATTTATAAACAAACACAACCATTGTTTTATAGCAATTGTAATGTTTCCTTCAATAAATGAATAAGTAATAAACATACTATGAAGAAATAGTTTTGGAAACCTGTGTAGTGCATCTATTCAGAGTTCATGTTCCGGACTTTTTGCGTGTTGATGATTAGTTTATTTTGAGATGCTATACCCTAACAATACCAATCTTGATTTAACAATTTAAGCGTACGCATAGATTAGGTATTATTCCACCATAAACTTATCTTACCCGAAAACTGGTAGCTATCTGATTGGAAATAGATCAGTTAGTAATGGATATCCGTATGTATACGTTGGTAATTAACAGTAGTACTGTAGATTCTGTGTTTATATGTAAATATATTTATGTATTGATGTCCCGCTGGCTACGAAACATCCGGTGTGATTCCGTGTGATTTATTTATTCTCTCCGGCAACAAGTTCCGCACTGGTTTGTTATACACGTGTCGGATTACACGATAACGCAATTCACGCACCAACATTGATCCTAATCGAGGCCAAGGGTAGTTATTATTGTGTTCATCCCTTGCGATTTCATCTACCCATCTATACCTTAAAACCACATAATCAGAAAGCACAAATTGTTACCTTGGAGATAAATGTATGCCAAATTAATTTCTAATCGATTTAATTTATCTCTATGCCAAAATTTATTGAATTCACCATTTAGAAAATTACTATGGCTTTTCACAATCAGTCTCAAAAGCAGATATTATTACAAGGCCGATGTTTACTGATCATTCCATAAAATCTATTCTGTCCTTGTATTAAAATAACATGAATGGAATATCATAAAATATACCATTTAATTACAAATATAACTAAATATTCTTGGGATACGAGTCATAGGTATGTTTCAATATCTTTGTGCACATTCTATCAAAGCTAGTTTAAGAATTGAGAATTCTCGTTCATTTCAGTGTCTATTAATAATAAAAGCCTAATTTTATATAGAATTCTAAATTCAAAGCAGGTACTGAAAAAGTTTCCATCTAATTAACAAAGACACAAAACCCAGCAATAAAAACACAAGGAACTTTTTATAATATCAGGGGAGCGACTTTTTATAAAAGTAGTAAAGTTTATGTCAAAATAATTGCACATGGTTCCTAAAGAACCTCACAGCTTGAGGTTTCTTACGCGGATTACACTAGTAAAAATATTGGGTCGTAACAACATACATTATCAATTTGAAATAATACTTCGTTATTTTCACTTACATTATTAACTTTATTTAAACTTAAGGGTAGGTATACCCATTACACATAATAAAGGTACCGCTGATCCCCACATTCTTCTTTAAAATTTTGGTAATATTACCCGGATGTATTAAGTTACTGAATATTCCGCTGCGATGGGTTTAACCACTCTTTACGAAGCCAATTCAATGTGCAATTATTTAGGCGCAGCCTATAATAGAATACCTAAAAACTAACGGTAAATATTAACCTGGGGTCATATCTGAACTCAATGTAGCACAGTATAACCGGGGAGTAAGCAAAATATGGCTATGTGCTGTTCGTTTTGCTCTAAAAATCTATCAAGAATTTGGATTAATTGCAGAACTCCTTCATTTGTAATAATTAATTTATTGGGGGTACTATATCTTAACAATAGAAATTCTGTGAAATATTTCAATAGATAATAACAAACAAAATTGAAACCCATTTCACTACTGATCTTAAGAATGAATCCCAATAGCAATACTGAGCGTGCAGTATTCCATTGTATAATTATACCATTCATGTATTACCGTATTCATAGCACTTATTTCATCTCTATTGCGGATTATCTAGAATGGACAATTTTGTATTTATTGAAATAGTTCACAGAATTTCTACTATTGGGATAATATAGCACCCCCCAATAAACTAATTATTACAAATCAAGCAGTCAGGATTCCGGACTCAAGGAAATGATCGTGGAACAGCCTATACTGCACTGCACGAATTTGTTCCAGTTTCCAAACACTTCTATAACATAAATATAGTACAGTTAAGAGTTCACTCATTACTCTTTATTAATGTGTGACTTTTAATTGCTCTTCCGTATAAATACAGCACTAACGGCGCTTTTAAGAATTTCCCCCGGTGGTAATTGTTTCTTCTCGTAAGCTTCTTTCAGAAATACGGATATACGTCTCTCATGATTGTAAGAGATATCGTTTATATTCTAAAATGTTATATCACTAGTTTCGAGCGAAAGTGCATGCATAACCACTTCATGTAAGTGCAATGTCACCCAGTCTAGTAACGAAATAAGATTATGTTAAATTCTAGCACCAGTGTTCACGGGTTAATATCAACTTGTCCCAGGTAAATGTAACCTTCCACTGTTCTAACTTAGAACTTCTAAAGTAAGTAACTAAATTGTGGAGGTATGAGTGCTACCGATGAAGTACAGATATGGCAAGTAACTCAAAGTGAGATAGCTCATGTTGCAGTCTATTGCTCAACGTGTAGTCTGAAAAATTGGCAGTGGATGTATGATCAGATAATTGGACGGTCCAGTGTCGAATATAGTGCAAGGAAGTAGGTGCGAATGTCATTAGGTCCCTGGTCTGGTATATTAGCCGACAAGTTCATTATTGGGCTGTTGTGTGGCAACGTTGGAAGGGGACATATGTGTCTTATCAGAGCAACCCTGGCAGCGCACCTTAATGTCCCACGTAGTCCATTGGATGGCTATGTTGTTAAGCACGTGGTTCACCCTGGGATTGGCTGTATTGTCAACAAACAGCCCAAAGTTGGATGGGAATGTGACAATTGGACCAGTTACGTCCCTGGCTGGCCTATGTTGCAGTACATGGTCCAGCGTAGCTACAGGATCTAAGGAATATCGCTTTGAATGAATGACGAGTGTATTCTTTCCAGATTCTAATCGATATGGAAAACTTTCATAGATATAGATCGACACCACTAAATATTCATATATTCATAGTTGTTCTGGTTTGTTTACAAGTTGACTTCGCCACCTCCCCTAGGAGCTTAGCCGTGATCAGTCATCTCCGGCTTAATCTTCTAGTTTAGTACTTCCGATACGGAAAGCACGCTTGCGCGCTCATGGCTGCCCTCACTATGCATAAAGTTATTATATATACTATAATTTTTGGACTTATTACATTTGTTATTTATTTAATTAATTCTTATAGTTTGCCTGTAGGGGAATTTCGAGTATCTGTAATAAAAGTTAGTTCTACTAACATGACGTATTAATATTCTTTCCAATAGAATTTATTTATTAATTCTTGGACATGAGTATCAAATACAAATAAAAAACTAAATTGGCTAAGGACACCGGCGCCTTTAGCTCATCACCGTATGTTCAAATCTAGATAAATCACAATAAAGCAATATTCACCAAACTGAAATACACTTTTACCCATTTGAAATCCTAAGTAGTATGCCGATAATAAAACAATAAATATAAAACATATAATTAACTATCAAAACATCTGTTGTCTTTGCTTGACAAAAACCAAAGCCTGTTTGGCTTTGCATTGATCTTCTTTTTTTTTATTTTTAAGTAGTTTTTCAAAATGATAGATATGAAAAAAATGTTCGATTTCGTGCACAGGTAAGAATATTTTTAATAAAATTGAGTACAAAATAAAGGATCAACCGCATCAGAAAAAAAAAAGTGTGGCCAACTGGGTGCTACTCCGCGGCAACCACGGCAATACGTCCAGCCTCTCTCGCCTGCTGGTCCGCAAGTATCTCGCCAAAAACAACGTTGCAACGCTTTCTCAACCCTCGTGCAGTCGTAGCCTGTCTCCTGCCGACTTCTTTTTGTTTACCCGAATCAAAAAGGAGCTCAAATGATGACATTTTGAAGGTGTGCATACAGTAAAACAGGCTTTGACGAGGGTCCTACGTGAAGTTCCAGAAAAGGCCTTCCAGGGTGCTTACCAAGCATGGAAATCGCGCAAAATAGTTGTGTGGACGCCCAAAAACTTCAAAGATTTGTACTAATATGTTTAATTATTTTTTTTGTACGAGTGGGGTTCCGTTACTTTCCGAACAAAGTAAGTATGTGTGCGCATCCTAATTAGTTAATTAGTTATTTGTTAAATAATTTTTTTGGTTATTGTTACTATATTAGTACATTATACACCAAGGGAGAGAAGGCACTTATTTTTCTTGAGGTGTAAATTGAAGCCCGAGGGCGAATCCGGAAGGCTACAAATACATCGAGGGAAAAATGGTCGTTTCCCCCGAGGAGAATATATTATTTTTTCCACGTTCAGGAGTAGAAACACTTAATTTCATAAAAAATTAATTACAATAAATCGGAGCGAAATTGCAATATTTAGAAGCCTTTGGAAATGTTTCCATTCAACGCGTACCATGACAACAGACATTTATTTTCATCCCTAGGGAGTAAATGCTTCATTTGTGTCCCGATTTTGACACCATAGCAACCGACTTCTACTCCCGAACGAGTAAAAAACAAGTTATTAGTACCGGTACTATGTTGAAATTATTTGTTTGGTGTATTTATTGCTGGTTGACCAATGATTTAGTTTCCTTTGATCCGGATCTACACACGCGCATTTATTCTCCACTGATATTTATTATTGTTATGTACTTGTATATGTTTTCTCTTCTTATTTACTGATTCCAGATCTTGACTAGGTGTTAGAGCCTAACTATCTCAGTAATTTGCGCTGTCAAAACATTGGGATGGAACCAACATCTCCACACAATATTGTTTTTATTAATATATTGTAAAAATTCATTAGGCATTTTCCTTCGATTAAATGATATTTAAGAGATAAAATTCAGCTTATTTGACGCAGTTTATAATGCTACAACATTGATATTATAACTTTTGCGCTTAAAATTAATGCCCATGCACATGGTATATAGCATGGTCAATCAGAATAAAACTAAATTAATTCTATATGAACAGACGCAAAAATCATTTCCTGAAATAAGAGAAATAAA
Source organism: Carabus problematicus (assembly GCA_963422195.1). NCBI lineage: Eukaryota > Metazoa > Arthropoda > Insecta > Coleoptera > Carabidae > Carabus > Carabus problematicus. Next base: position 4,992,274 of record OY728579.1, read on the forward strand.
AATGTTATCTTATTTCTTATCTAAGGATTGCCCTATGGTAAAATAATAGAACTATTTTATTATTTAAAATGAATTATTTTTAAAAAATAAAAGATTCTTCATTAAAAGATTGCAATGTATATTTGTTTTAGCAAAATATTTTCTTTATAAACATAAACTATACAAAATCTATTTGGTATAACGGATTTAATTGACGCAGAACGAAAATTTTATATAAAATTTGTGATAGAATAAATTGGCAATATCGGTGAAGAATTTGAATTTCTTCTGTTGGAAAAGAAACAATTTGATCAATCTTGTTCTTTTCGACAAATCTACATTTATACGAGTATATTATTGGAAAATGTATCATAATTCACACTGAAAATGTCCTGTATTTGAAAAGTATAAATGATTTACTTTTTAATTTACAAACTGCAGTTAATTTGCAGTTGTTCCTAATTTGTGCATAGGATCCCAAGACGGAGTTTTGTAACAAATAATCTTCTTATAATGACGTCAAAACTTACAATACCTGAAATAATACTTGTTCTGCAACAAAACGGCTTTTATGTATTTAACTTCGTAACTTTTCATTTAATTTTCTACGATGTTCTGAAAATTAATTGCTAAATATTTTGTGCTGTTATTAATCAATATTGAATAGTTATTTAATTAGTTCTGAGGTACAGGGATACTTTATAATATGGGTATGAAATCTGTGTGAAACCGTGGTATGTATGCCAGAAGGGAATTCATTGCACATTATGAAATGTTAATCAAAGAATACTCTGTGTCACATACGTATATCCATACATAAATCTCTGCTATTTTGTACTGCGGTTTACCACCAATCCCCTACAATTCGTTACATAATTTAGGACAATATTAGTGGTTAATAGTTTATACCACTGAAAATTGTGTTTGACAAATATGTTGGAAATTACATCATATAACACAAAATTCATTACATTTAAAATACTTTCACAAATTCCCACATCCCACTGCTAGCCAATAAAGTTGTCAACCTACAATTTTCATTCATTGATCGCACAATAATTGAAATGAAACCTGCATAATTTATAAATAATAATAAAAAATCCATATATTTATCATGTTTTATTTTGTCGTGTCAAACAGAATTATGATATTGGTTGTTCTTGTGCCAAGTTATAGTTTTAACTTTCAAAAAGCAAACAGATAAGTTTAAAGCAAACGAGTTATTTTAAGAACTAAAACATGTATTATTATGTTACTTGCACGTTAATAAATTTGGTAAAAATATTAGTTTTGAAACTTCTAAAAATAACAACGAAACTTTAAGCAAATAATTTTCTTCGTCTTTTGTTTACAAAACATAACTTGTGTTCGCATGACTGTTAACTTAACATGGTCGCGCCTGTTACATTATGCCACCTGCACTGCTGTCATGTTTGTTAAATGTAGAAACACAAAAGTGCATTATGTACTTCATCTTACAAGACAAGAACTACAAGTTTACAAACTAAAGGATTATACTACGCTGTTTATAATAGATTCAAGTCGTTTACAAAATTTGTCTCAGCAATTTTAGTTAACAATGATTAAGAGCTATTAATTGTTTCGCATTTTCATAAATATTATTTTATAAATGAAATATATTCAGCATGAATCTGCTTTCTTTCCAACACCACGAATAATATGAAGAATAAGTTCACCGCTTCTAGTTGAGAGTGATAAGTGAATATTAAATGTCAACGCAAATGCAAGTATCAAGTTTGAAAGAAATTTACTGCATCGTAAAAGAAAGTGTCTAGAGCATTTATATTTCAAACAAATATATCAGCAGCAGCCGGACGTAATCTCGCTTGTAACTTCTCACCCGCTCTATTTAATTTACATTTTGCCACCTGGAACTATTCAGAATTTTACTGCCGACTTGGAAAATTACGGTGGTCTCCATTCCTTTTGCTTTTTTAATAAAAAGACACAAGTACTCGCGCAAACATAAATTGTATTCCGAAAGATTCGGATAACAATCTCAGAACAGCATGAGTATTTAGTGATTAAGCTATATAAGCATACTTACAGATTACGTTTTCAAAGGCATCATTTTTATATGGGAACATCAAGCAACATTTTTATGAAAAATTTCTCGGAAAAATATGCATTCTAAACAGGTACCGAGTGAAAAGTCTGGAACCGATATATGATGGAGTACTTGTATTAGCTGGATGACATGCATATTAATGGCAACACGTACATATGCATGCTTATGTGTGTGTCGCTCAGACTTTTCATAAATATTTTAATAGTAAATTACAGCATGCCAGTGTACCATCATGGTTAGAATCTAGTTTAACACATACACGTGAGGGGTAGAAAGTGGGATAAAATGGATTTTTACGTTGGTAACCGTACTACTTGGGATTCAGTGAATTGATGTTGGCACTACGGTGAAATTTTCCAATTGTAGAATTTAATTGAATGTTCACGCTGGGAATAGATTGAAGAAGAGCACAGGATTCTATAAATTAATATCAGTTCAATTTGAGAAAATTCAATCTTCTCAGAGACTTCAAAAGAAAGTTAATCCTTCTGCAGATGAACATTTACCTGACATTCCATATTGGATTAATTATGCTTCCTGATCGTTTTCTTACTTCTAGGTCCATGGAACATAAATAATTGTATCATCGTCTACAACCAGGGATCAAAAACGTAACGTAACGATACCCGATAACATTATAATAACGATTCAACTATAATTTCTAATATAATAACGTAACGATATATTAATAACGTTAAAATAACTAATACCGTTTCATATAATATCAGAGTTACAACAAAAAGTTATTTTCATAACGTTATAAAACGTTATTTACATAACGTTATATAACATAACAATTCATTTTTTAAATGCTATTTATAACGTTATGTAACGAAAAAAAAAAATAAATAACGTTACACAATAACGTAGCGATTATTATTATTTTATCCCTGCCTACAACACTATTGCTTCTTGTATCATCAGTGTGTGGCGTTCAATAACTGAAATATGGATTCGTCTTTCTGAACAAAACAAAGCTATTCCTACCGATGTGTTGTTTTCCCGATATGCAGCCGATGAACTCCTTTATTTTTTTCGCGTTTTACGGTTCTTCTCATCATTGTCTTTCATTGCACGGAACTTTTTATTCATTCCAGAGACGCAAGAAAAGGTGGAACGCGAGATGGCCTCATCTCTCAATATCGTATATATCCTCTCCACGAAACCAATTGGGAAATCATGATGTTAAAACACACAATATTACGTCGTCTCGACAATACATCACACAGAATAATACTGCGTGAATATCGCTGCCACATATTACGTTACTAAATAGATAATGGCAGCGTATTAATAGCTGGACGAACATGTAAGAACTCTTATCGTACATTACAAGCAACCCTTACCTAACATAATGGCACATGTGGAGTGCCAAGTGAGGTAGGAGGGAAGAAGTACGTTAGTAAACGTACGTACGTAACGAGTTAGTGAGCTTTCTACGGCTGGACAAGTCTTGACAAGAGTGTATTCGTCATTGTTAACTCTCGATTACCCCTGGGCTTCAATTGTTGATATCATCCTTTGTTGGTCGGAATAAGATCCGCGGTATTGTTGTCAGCGAGTACAATGCCTTAAGATCGACTTGTTAAGCCTGATGATGACCCAACTCGTCTGACGTCACCATACACGGGAAAAGACATCCGGCCGATTTGAGCGACGCATCGGACACACAAATCTTGATCATTCTTTTTCTGCTTCTTAGAATCAATAGATAGTACGAAATACATGTTACGGGTTTTCTATTCAAATCTCAGACATTTCTGATTCGGTGACAATATTTTATAGTAGTATTCCTAAATATACAACCCAGATTACCTACAAATATACATATACTGAATGTATTCGATTTTTCATAAGAAACCTAAGATTAAAAGGTAGATTACTAGGCTATTTAGAGATAAACTTAAATATTTATGAATATATATATGGAGAAAAATTGGTTGAAAATATATCGATCTGAGAATTTATTATTAGAATTGATATGACATTTTTACTGGAAAATACGTTTTATATTTTATATCACACACTGAATATCAGATAATAAAATGATAACGAATAACAGGCGCTAAAAGAATAATATATTTTTCATTTTAAACAAGTTTTCTTTTCTGACATGTACTCGTAAATATATAATTGAATACTATTTTTTTCACATATATAAATTCACACTCAAGATAAATCTCTAATAAATTTTGCAATATATGCATGTGTATGTGTAGCTGTTTACTATAGTTTAGTAGTAAAAACTTTTATTGCATTTGCTTGACAAGCATCAGTATGAAATCAGCTGCACAGATAAAATGAATGTATCTACATATGTGAATATAACTATTCCACTGGATTTCAAACTTTTCTCACTGAAACCAGTGTATATAAATTCTAATGTTACATGTCTATAAAACAACATTAGCTTGTGATTACTGAAAAGTAGTGAAATGAAATACTATATATTATTTTACTTCTAAATCAGAATGAAGTTCAAAACAGAAATACATACATATATTCCATGAGGTATATTTCTATTTGAAACAACTGTAACTAAATAATAGATACTACTGTCAGACTGATTTAGATGGAATAGTACTGTTACCGATATACAGATGGCAGTAGTAGTCTGTATCGCTACATACATATACACCGGTATAACGTAAACAGGTGTATAGCGTCGCCTGGGTTGAACCGGGACTGCACATCCGGAATGGCTGCTGTGCTTGGAGATTACCGGAAATTACTGTCGTTTAATGCAACCGCATAGGAATTACTAAATGGTTACCAACGAAATTTGCAGCACCCTTAAACCGCCTAGAATATTCTACATACTCGCTTTACTTACTGTAATTATAATGGTGTTTCCGTGTTTATCATCAGCGAACGATATCATCTGCCAACCGAACTGAACAAACAATTATTATTGTTATTAAAGATCCCTTCACATAACCGACCTCACTCAACTGTGTGAGTGCTCGCATACAGATACCTACATATGTGTCAGTGGTTGAGCAAGTGAGATAGGGGGACGGACAGTGCAAATTTTCTGTTGTGTCAGGTGTAGGATGATATATAACGCCAGGGTATTTATAAAGATTGTATAGTGAGAGAGAGTTTTTCACCCGCTAATAGAGAAATGTTGTTCATCTGAAACCCATCTGTTTAAATGTGTATGTATATACAGCTTTTATTCTGATTAAAATTGTCTCATTTAGGTATATATCCGTTTTATTTACACGAAAATCATTACCTATACTATGTGAGAATACTATAGTGTGAAGCAATTTTATTAAAACGGAAATTAATTGTCGGCCACATGCTGTTTATTTTCAAATTTGGAGCATCCATTACTACCCTTTGTCAAAATTACACATCACTGTAATTACTAGTGAATATTTTTTTCTCCATAAAGCTTCAACGAAAGAAGAGTGAAATCGATTGCCGCGATCGTAAATTAAACATTTTTACAGTAAATGTTCGCTTTAATGTTATTTCCGATTAAATGAACCAGTTGACTGCATTTTATGTGTTAAATGGGAGCTACCATTCACTGTAATTGAAAGCCGTTGCGTCACATCTCATTCGCCAACACCCATCAATATCCAATCGGAATTATTTCTTTGTGCGTTTTAATCGAAAAATCCGATGGAAACAATTAATCATTTAATAATTTTTCAACCGCAAAATGTATATAATGCTAATAGCCAATTTTTCATTCATAGGAACAGCGTTTTTTATCATCTGCAAATGTTATGTTTGCTAGATAAATATCAACTACATATATGTATTTAGAAAGATGTACAGTGTTGGAACAGAAGTTACTTTTACTGTGTCAGTTCCAAAACTTCACGCATTTCTACACTTGGGTATTATTAATACTCTAAGAAATGATTACAACTCAACGTTGTAATCATTTCTACGTCCCAAGTATTTATTGACCCTTCTTCGACTCATCCAAAAAGTTATACTTTGCAAAACTTTGGGAGATTTCCTATAACGATACAATCGTTACTGTGTAACTTTTTAATGGACCTATTGTAATTTAGAATGTTTTCCAAGTTGATGGTCACGTCATGTACAATTTATCGATATTATTGTTTAGCTTTGAAAAGTACCAATATTAGCAACGGTTGCAAATAATCTTCAAATTAATGTATATTATCTATTTCTTAATTAATATTATCGAAATTAAAATGATACTAAAATAATAAATCAGCAAACTATAATGTAATGTTTCTTAAATTGTTTATTATGGACGTAGGATACAATGAAAATATTTAAACGTTACTAAACATGTAACACGGTAGATGTATGAAAAAGGGTAAAAAACAAGTATGTAAATTAGGAAAGAGTTTCCATCTGTGGCAGTGGCGTGAAGTTATGGAGCTAGACTGCGAATCTGTGCAAAGTAGGATCGTAATAAAAAGAACTTTTGACGTATGCTCTGGAGTATTATTCTGTGAGTTGATAATGCACATTCCGTTTCAAGTGTTGCGTACGAGATTGCCGCTTTCTGCAACTGATAAATGTACATTTTATTCAGTAACTTTTGACTACTCTTCCCAGCCAGGAAATCAGTAAACGGTAAATGCACCACACCAACTATAAAGTGCAATTATTTTAATTAAATATATAGAGAATAGCTACTCAAAGGTTGTGGAATAATTATATAAACATTTTAGAACAACGGATTTGTGGAGATTTTAAACGTAATAAAGATATAACCCAGAGTGCCCTAGAGACTCTTAAAATAAAAACCAATTCAAATAATAAACGAATATAATGTTTTCCTGGCATTGACATTTTTAATGTTTTTTTTATTTTTGAACATCTGCACACAGGAACGAAGCTAAATTTTAATCTATTTTTTTATTTGAAAATTTAATTAAAATGCTATATAGAAAATCGATCATCCATGGAATGAACAGATTTTGTGCTTTAATTAGAAAATAAATATTAAATGAGTTCTCAAACGTAGCATTAATTTACTTTATTAGCAATTCTTGTAATGATTTGGAATTGCTAAATGTGGACACTCACGTATAATTAAATTAATATTAATCAAACAACGCGCTGACGGTGAACTGAGTGACACGCTACAGAATCAATAGAAACTGGTAAAAACAAAAGAAGTCAAAAGCGTCAAAGTTTCTGATGACAATGTCATCAGCACGACATGAAAGTTTAATATCTCAGATATGCATCAAGCTCGAAAACAGGAAGTGACGCGTCGACGAACCAAAGGAATGTGTCAACGACGTGAGAAAAGGAGTCGCGGTACTGTAAGATGGGATGGCGTCTTGGCAACGCCTGGGGAACTTTCATGTTTGATATACATGCAAGCATATGTGTGAGCATCTATATATCCGAATAGAAGGTCTGTCCTAACATCAGCTATATATGTACATATATTCGTGTCTTCGCGTGTGTGTGTGTGTACACAGGTACACATACACATAGAGATATACTAGTGAATTCCCATCATGCACCAATTCCGGATCAAACTACAAAATTATTCGATTGCATGCACAACGGTACACCGTATTATCAGCCGTTTTAATGCACACATTGATACTGAATAACGCTTGAATACATTACACCGATGTGCACCTGTCCATTCAGCTGTATACTTCATGTGCGAAAGTGAAAGAAACTGAATTCTAAATTGAATTTCCACGTGACAATTCTATAAAAAAATAATCTCAGCGAGAATGTCCATGTCAGTTGGTCAGTTTGACATTTAAATAATGCAGGTGAAGTCAAATAGTAACGGTATATTGAACAGATTTGAACGAATTACAATGGTGAATAAAACTTACATATTTTTCGAGTAGCACTTTGCAGAATTATCACATTGAAAGCGACTCACCTGTAAACGAAGAAATATCAACAATTAGTATTTTCTCTGGCATACACGAAAATTTTATGTACCTGTATTCGATACTTACAATTTATTTAATTATTAAACGGGATACTTCGTCGAAGTCATCATTATTGTCAGTGTTAAGAGTTTAAAAAGAATTTTTGATAAAGGGCTTTGTTATTTGTTGTATCGTGCTTTTTGATATAATGATGTGACATAAAAGACGTGAGCATTTTAGCAGAACATCCTTTATTTAACATCCCCTGCTTCGATCCCGAAACTTTTGAAATGTTGTACATTGTTAACGTTTCTCTGGTGACCTGAAGCTGTTTCGACAATTGAAATAGTTTCTACCTTTGAGACAACAATTTTTGAAACTTTTATTTTATCGTGAAACTTTCGACATGATTAACAATGTTAAAATTGTTTTATTTTAACTGTTGTCGTACTAATTCACCGCTACAACTTTAAGTAAAATTATATTCCCTACATACTACGGGTTATTTGTTCCACCAGTAATTTACATAGAATCCAGTAATAAATTAATAGTTTATGACAAGTAAATTAAATGTACCATTTTATAGAGTCGTTAAAAATCATATAAACCAGAAAAGTTAAAAGATCATAAAATAATCACAACTTTGCGATTAAACTATATCTTATTCAAAGCAATTTTAACGACCGGAAGTCAACATTCATATCCGCAGCTTAACAAAAATGGTTTTATTTCACAAAAACAGGCTAACAACTCGATAGATAATTAGTTAGACTATTAAAATTTACCAGGATTATATCACACATTAACAAAATTTCCGCCCGGAAATTTATCGTTCTTTTCGAATCAACGATGTTTTAGTTAGTGATATTTATTGCTAGTGATTTGCATTACCCGCAACCAAGAAGAGCGTGTAAATAACATTTGAAATATACGTCTCACCAATTTAACTTCATATAAAAATTGTTTGACCAAGTTTCACAGTGTGGCAAATAGTTTCCGTAAGTTGACGAGGTATCTGAAAAGGAGCTACCACAATATCTACATTTAATATCAGAACCGCACGCCTAGCAGCATTATCAACGTCAGCATCTAGAGTTTGTAAAGTTTTCCTCGGTTCGCTTAAACGTAGCATTAAAATATCTGAATTATTGGAACCAAACGCCAAAAGCAAATGATTCAATATTTATCCTATGTAAATGTGCTGTGAAATATCCACAAAGTAACTATCGGAGACTCTCTCTCTTTCTCTCTCTGTCTAAACAAACAACACATAACCACGTTACGTGTGATGTATAATATGGCATGAAAATATCACGTTACAACACAAACCTTGCTAATTTTATTTAAAAAAAAAGTGGTAGCACACACATTATATTAGTATTTTGATTCGTAGGAAGGAATATTATTAACAATTTGCAGAGTACATACTTTTTATTGCATGTCCTACATTTCCATCCGTTTCAGGCGTATGACGTGTCTAACACGTATGCAAACTAGAACGTAGTAGGTATGTGTTTGAAACCTTTTAGATTAGCCTCGTCCGTGCTAGATCAAATATTGGGTTTTTCAAGCAAATTCAGTTCAGAAACATTGGGAGACGTGATCGCCGTATACACGTATTAACTTGATCGTAATATATATTTGGTTTTCGAATCGGACCACTCCCTAGTGAAATCGGAAATAACACAATAAGCAGAAAATAGGAATAATGTAACAGATTTTATTATAAACGGTTTTTGTTCTGGTAATATTATAATTTCGAATTTAGTTGTTACGTATCTGCGTAAAGGATTTCTAAACAAAATCCTCAATAATATTATCCAGTATTATGTGTACTTAAAATAAATCTTACCTCAACACAACCGTTCTGAATTTGATGAATAATTGTGTGAATAACAAAGAATAAAACGCGAAATATTAAATACATGCAAATTTACAAAATGTTGTTTCTCACGAGCAAATTCGGAAAGTTTCAACAAAATGTAAATAAAGTTGATTAGCCTATATTATATTCAAAAGTACTAACAACTCGGTTACAACTTTAAAAAATATATGCAAATTGTTTCAGTATCACCAGTTTTGTAACTAAATAAAAATATTGCATAAATTATACAAAATTCTAACATCATCACTGTATATATAATTTAGAGATTTCAGAGGGCTAAAATAAATTATTCAGTAAAACCAACGCGTGTAATATGCCAAATATATGTAGATATAGTATAATTTCTAGAACTGTCAACAACAACAAATGTGTAGCGCCATATTCTGACCTATCCTTTCTGCTTCAAACATATTTGGCCATTGTTGCAATACACATGATTTTACACAACACAATGCATACTACAACAATAGAATCCAAACTCACCGGCACAAACATGTTTGTAATTACTTGTCTTCTAAACAATTGGGCAAAAGTTTTAAAACAAATATAACTTGCGACCGTACATACTCGTATAATGTGTATACTAGTGGAATCTCATCACAGAAACTGTAGAACACATGGAGAAATTCATGAGCATCATAATAATTATAAACAAATACCCGCACACACGCACATACACCACACGACATAAAAATACATATTTGCCGCAGTCAGGACGGGTCTCATAATATTATGTTATAAATTCTGTCATTTTCATTTACAATAAAATTATGTTGAATAATTAAAACAAATAACAGATGATAGTCGTGTATTACATCGATCTATTGACAATAAATTTTGATATTTATAATAAAATAGCTACACACGATATATGTACATATACATATATCTTCTAAAATACCATATTGAATATGTTACACAATGTTATAACTCGCTTCTCAAAAGTTAACATTCCATCTAACTTTGTTTACACAAGACAAACAAATACCATCTTTCACATTCTGTTTCATGGAACTAAAGTTGGCATCTACCTTCGTCCTATCCAGCATATGACCTAAACATGCAGTTAATCATAAAAAAAGCTGATAGACTTCATGCATTGACTCCGGCGCGCTCCGGTAAACATTTCTTCAAAGTTCCGGACTCACGCACTTCGAAATGAAAAAAAGTTCTTATGAACTTTAGACAAGATAATTTATGTCTCTTCTAAAACTTCTTGTATAATGCTTTTGAATGGAAAAAGGGAATATTCGTGAAAGGAATATTACGTGCTCGTTTCAATATTTTTAAACAGATGCACAATTGTCAAATATTTTACAAATATGTCATTCTATGCTCAATTTATACCGAATTTCAAGTATAGCGAAAATCACGAATTTATCTTGTAATATTAATGTTACTCCCTTGCAGTACAGAAAGATTTCAGTGATTAATGGTTCAATTTTGACTACAAATCGCACATATGATTTGATAGAAATAAATAAATATATATCCCATCTGTCGCAATTCTGATAAAACGAGCGGTCTTTTTTTCGTTTTTGTGTTGAAGATAAATTGAAGAATATCCAATTTCCACCTCACAGATCAATTCGCCGATTCCGTAACGGTTAGACATGCTGTGTGCTACAAAGAAATACCGGGGTTGTGTTTTCCTTTACAGAGGTGAAGAACAGAGAGCGCCATAAAAAACAAAACATTGTGATATTTCACTTGGAAAAAAATTCGTGCAGCGGAAGCTATTCATAAAGAACATCCATTGCTCATCGGCGCTTCTAAACCAGTGGCACGTGCCTCATACATCACTGAACATTATCAACTTGGATCAATCGGCACGGTCACATTATCTCCATGAGTGATTCTTTGTTTCTTCCAGTTGGATGCTTCGAATCCTTATCCATTAGAACTGCAAACTGTTGAGTTGTAATTAACAATATTAAATTAAAATTCCAATGCTGAATGCATTATTTATCTTAATGTATAACAATAATACACCAAGCGGGAGAAACCTTATTTTTCATGAGGTGTAAATTGAATTGCAATAACATTTATAATTAGATCAGTTTGAATGAGTTCCCATAATATTTTAAAGTTATGCAAAATTTCAAACATTTATTTAGCCTCGTTCCATTGAAATACTATTCTATTTATTGTTTATATTAAAATGCAGGATACATTGGTATATAATAGGAGTAATACATTACACACCAAGGGAGAGAAACATTTTATTTTTCCTGAGGTGTAATTTGAAACCCAAGAGTGATACCAGAGGGCTACAAATACATCGAGGGAAAAATGGTGGTCTCACCCGAGGTGTACGAGTATATACTATTTTTTTCACGATCGGGAGTAGAAACACTTATAATAATGAATTATAATAAATCGGGGCGAAATTGCAGTATTTAGAAGCCTTTCCAATCGAAGATAGTTTTAGAAGCTTTGACGTATAATTCAGTTTTGTGGGGTACAATGTAACATCGTTTATGACCGTGTCATTCCCGTTTACCAAAGTTTAAACGTTTATCTCTGTAAATGAACTGTTTTATGCCTTCATTCTAAAAAGTACATGAAACTGGGAAAAAATCGAATGTCGTCACATAAATCTAGCGAGTAACGTGTAGCGGATAATGCTATCATGAAAAATAGTTCGCACGATATTATATACATTATATCCTTGAAATATTTACATCATTTCACATTGCGTTACATTAATATTATGACAAAATACCACCAAACATTATAATGTTGCCTATCTGTAATTTCCTCTCTGCTCATTTCAGCAATTTAACAAACTTGTTCAGTCATGATTAATACGATTAAGGGTTGTGGATAAAAACATATGTGATTGGTCTGGTAATTTGAGCAGAATTATCTGGGTGATAAATTAGTTGAAATAGTAAATGTCTGTGGTAAGGTTTGGCATACAAAACCTACAATTACATCGAGTTTTTACAGTAAAACAAAATAGATATATACATATATTATTAGCGACATACACGGTAACTTAATATTGATGGCACTTTTATACATATATAACTGATCCTCTCATTTCACGTCATATACAATCAATAATAAATTTCCAAAACTAAATTTCAGTCGGACACTTCAGAGGGTTTGCACATGAAGAGAGCAACTTGCAAAGTTTCGTGAAAGGAAATATAGTTTCTGTTAGCTCATCTTTACCCATCACATGATGCTACGATGAACATGCAAAGAGTTTAATAAATCTTCAACATCGCGTCAAACTATTCGATAGCGATTCCGAGATTAAAACGTTCCTATATCGACCTCTCAGCATATAATTTATGAGTTTCAAATTTGATATAGTACACTATAATCTGTTTAAATATTTAATAAAATATTTCAGAGGAGTTATGTTAGATGGACTTGTCTATAGGAATTTCCACTTAAAACTGTCGCATAACTTTTCTATCGCCTTTCTGATTAGTATATTCACCAACAAATATAGAAGTACTTCAGAGTCTATACAGAAATTTTTTGCAATTCCCCAGTTAGGACTGCGTATCCAAAGTGTATTGATGCAATATGAAAGTAAAAATATACATAGCAAACATATAAAGTGAGTGTAGCATAAAATATTTGTAGCTATGAAAGGAAGACTTCAAAAGAACGCTTGATACAAGAAGGTACGTTTTCAAGCACATTCTCCAGTTACGTGTGTTCATCATTTGTATCACATTTCTCTGGATGCAACAAAATCTGCGTAAACTCTACCCTTAAAAACCATTTGCCTTACATTACAAAAAAAAAACTTTTTGAAACCCTATGTGCGAGCAATGGAAGAATATTGCAAATATCAGCAACTTTATTTCATGCAGTTATTTTTTATTAACATCTTATTGATTGAAAAATCATCGTTCCTTTGGCTTAAAAGCAACTGTGGTTTCACGATAAACTTGCAGTAATTAAGCATGAAAATATGGCCGCTATTTAGGGCGTATTTTTTCTCGTTATTAGGTTTGTCGAACAATGTTTGTCTTATGGCTGAGTAAGCAAATAAAATTCGGGAATGAATGTTCACCCAATTAAGCCATTAATAATTCAATGTTATAATTAAATTTAGTGGTTTGTTTACGGTTCCCGGATCGGTGTGATAAACTGGTGAACCGTGAAGTATAGTATGGTTTAGCTCGGATGCTTCTATGAATACAGAAGGGAGATCATTATCAAACATAACCAGGCACTGTCGGATCTCGTTCCTCGTGCACATCATATTGATATGTGGAACCGCAAATCATGTCGACTAATGTCCAGCGGAGAATTCATGTCAGTTGTTGGCAAGCGACAATATGTATGTCACATGTCGCAGCACCATGTGGAGCCGGTATGTTTGAATGGATTGTATGTTCTAGCAAGCTTCGATGACAACGCAACACCTAAACTACTTATTATCTCGCGTTATTCTGGATGTACACAAAAATATTTAGTACTAAATCAGTCTACAATTAAAACAAACTAATCAGTCAAATGGCCAAAATAAAGTACATAGACTGCAATAAAATAGTTTAAAACCATGTACTTACATTTAATAGATATTATATAACCAATTTATATGTTCCCTAAAACTTGATACTAATGTATTTCCATTACCATAACATTCAATTTAAATGTACGTAATAAACTTTATTTGCCAATGTATCCCCCATTCCAATTTAAACAATAAATAGAATAGTATTTAGTAGTAATAGTATTTCAATAAAACGATGCTAAATAAAAGTTAGCCGTGAAATTTTGTTTAACTTTAAAATATTAATGTACTCATTCAAACTGATCTAATTATAAATGTTATAGCAATAAGTTTTGTTCCGAGGATCTCATAGCAATTAAATTAACCAAATCAGATATTTGAATTTTTCTATGAAATAATAAAGAAATTTTGTTCCGGAACGTTACACATTTACATAAAATTTCGGTGAGGAATCGGTATATATAGGCCAGTGAATATGAGTAGAGTATCAGTGTACAACGATCGCCACTTCTATTCACACCATGAGAACTACCACGGTAAGTAAATATCATCTAGCGCAAAGTTTATTTATTTATATCATTTGTATTTTCTTGCAGTTGTTTGTCGTTCTGCTAGCTCTGTCCGCTACTTATGCGGCTGAGGAGGCTAAGAAAGGGCAAAAACGCGGTGTCTTTGGTGAAGGTTTCGCTCTGGGCGGACATGACTTTGGACACGGCTCTGGACTGAGTCTGGGCGGAGGATTCGATGGACACGATTTCGGAAGTCACGACTTTGGCGGACATGGTCTTGAGCTCGGTGGTGACCATGGGCTGGGCTTGGGAGGTTCATCCGGATTCTCTCACCATGGACCCATCGATCTCGGTGAAAGTATTCACAAGCACATCACCATCACCAAGAAGATCGGCGTGCCTGTACCCAAACCGTACCCCGTAACTGTTGAGAAGAAGATCCCAGTACCAGTACCTCATCCAGTAGCTGTGCCAGTAGACAAACCCTATCCTGTCCACGTACCCAAACCATACCCCGTGGCAGTAGAGAAACTTGTGCCTTACACTGTCACCAAACACGTGCCCTACCCAGTCAAGTTCCCTGTCAAGGTTCCGTTCAAAGTGCCTATTGCTGTGCATATACCTAAACCCTACCCAGTGACCGTGACCAAGAAGGTGCCCGTGCACATCCCGGAACCCATCATCGTCAAGAAGCCTGTACCTGTCTTCATCCATTCTCATCATGGAGATGACTCTGGACTATCCTTCGGTGGACACGGAACTGAATTCGACTCTGGATTGTCTGTGGGCGGACATGGTGGTCTTAACTCCGGATACGGTGCTGGCGCAGAATGGAAGAGCTGGTAAATGCTACTTGCTGCATGATTACAGCCTTTACTCTCACTCACACAGCTTGCTCTCTTGTTGTTAGTTATTAATGGAATTAGCAAAATAAAAAATACCTGCAATAACCATTGTTTTTTATTTTGTACTACAGTTTAGCTTTCATTAGTGGCATGTAATTACAAGTAACGGTACGGAAAGTGTTGGAATAAAGTTTTGCGATTCTATTACCTTGCTCCGCAGAATTCTGCATCGGTCTACAGGAAAGCTTGTTAATAAAGATTACCATATCGGGCAGTGACATTTTCATACTCTAGGGTCCGAATTCATAAGAGCTATAGGAAAGCCAATTAAAATTCATCAGTGTCAAAAGCAAGCCACGGAGCCAATATTCATTTGCGGTCCATTTTCTAGCCAATAGCAGCGGTAGGTGGAGATTAGAAACTTTGGAAAACAACCCTCGTAGTATCAGGACGTAAATATTTACAATAAAAATCCATACCTACTCCACCCTACCTATACACCTTCAAAGTTACATCAACGTAGGTGATATTTACTTGCAAACAATAGAGAGAAAATACTCAAAGCCAGCCTGGTCAAATATTTATATATGGTATGAGAATTATTATTAGCTAATGTACGAGTCACAGCTGTGTGTGTATGTGAATGATTCAAAGTGAAATACTATTACTGTATAGCCAGTGTTAAGATGGAAACAGTAACTGGATAGCTGATGGAAATTGCATCCGCTTTGTAATATGATTAATTGCAAGTCGGAGTCAACGATGCGTACATGCGCTATTCAGCAAGAAGAGAAATGTGGTCCCGGAGTTAATGAGTTTATCATTGACCCATTCTTAAATAACGCCTCAGTTCGCTGAACTGAATGATTAATGAAACACGTGGAACTATAGATACGCACACTTACATAAATAACAAGAAGAAGAAGAAG
The DNA here is from genome assembly GCA_963422195.1 of Carabus problematicus. Lineage (NCBI taxonomy): Eukaryota > Metazoa > Arthropoda > Insecta > Coleoptera > Carabidae > Carabus > Carabus problematicus. Next base: position 5,008,845 of record OY728579.1, read on the forward strand.
AAAAGTGAATAATATTTAAAACTTTTCTGTATGCCTTATTTGTAATTACAGAAGTGATATATTATTATTCTCTTGCAGTAAACATTGAATATTCGGCAAGTTACATTTAATATTAATTATAGTTAAACTGTTTAGTTTCACTTCAATATTTCTTATGGTTAGATGAATGTTACATATGCTTAATGTATTTGTACAACATATAAATTTTGTTGGTAGGTAAAATTACTTACACATCATCTTATAAATTCCAAGAACCATGTTATCCCGAAACTACAAGACATTGAATAACCTAGTTACAAGTTTAATACGACTTGTTACACAGTACAATCCTTCTTATACAACGTACCTACGTAACCAAACCCCTACGCCGGTGACAAACACGCATGCGCAGAAAGCATAATCATTTCTTAACAACATGGCTGTCCAAACTTGGGCCTTTGACAATCCATTCCACAGCAGCTTTATGTCCAATACGAGAAAAATTCAGAAAATAATCCTTGGCTTACCGCTTTTTAAAATAATATTTTTCCCAATATTTACTACCCATTTGCACACATATATTTGTAGGTTTCCGTGTTTCGTGTGTTTAAAATGAGAAAGTCATCGCCTATTAAAGCATTGTTTTATAGTGAAGTTATTAGAAATAGTACGTAATATTTTTTTCGGTTAATAGTCCTGTGGCTCTTCTCCCGAAAATGTTTGCGACCCCTGCTTGATAAGGTTGGTGAGGTACTTAAGTGTCTGGTCGCTGTCGTTTTCCACAACGTACTTACGTAATGATATCCCGGTTACAAACGGTTGTTAGAACTAGGAACATGTAAGCCTTCTGTACACGTTGTTGCGTGAATATTTATGTGAGCACACAAAGGGCCCAATTTGTCGTCATGGTTATATTAGCATACTCAAAACCACGCTCATTTTTATATAACAGCCTTTAGAAAATTGGAACAGTACCTCTAAACAATATAGTATGTACGTACTAAGATGTAAATTACAACTAATTGACAAAACCTTGCAAAAACATATTCGAGTAATTTTTTATAATTGAGGATTTAAAAAAAAACATTATTTATATACAATTGAATATATTTCGGGTGAAAAACAAATTGAGCGAAATTGCCGGTTAAAGTACGAAATTAATTGGACAAATTCATATCATTGGAAAAAATACATTGAAGGTTTAACTTCAATAATGAAAGAGATTTGTCAATACTAAACCAGTTCGTTTCAAATTGTAAAATGATTTTCGAATGTGTATTTGCAACCAGTGAAACGATATTAACTTTCAAGCAATACCATAATTCCATAATAAAAGTTTGAAATTAGTATACAAATCGACGATATTCTGTTATTATATTAATTATTTAATATTCTTTGGTAAGACATTTATTTCACCCTGAATCGTTCCAGTGAGGTTATGCATTACAGTTATTCGGAGAAGAATGAATAAAAGTTATTAATTAGAGTAAAATTTTTCAAACGCCTATCCGATGTAAACAGTGCTTCGGCGGGTAAAATACATCTAACTGTATTTACAAACTCCCCTTATGTGTATGTGTCTCTATTTTTGCCTTGAAATTTTTCTCGCTTAAAAGTTTGTCGGCGAAATTAAAAAAGCCTACATTAAAATTCCATGTTAATGTAATAATAATTTCGGTATGTTCAACGTGCCCATTATACCGAAACAGAAAAGTTAAAATTGGATATAAAAAAAAATTCACATTGTATTCCTGCTAGTCCGTTAAGGAGCCTTGTAAACGTTTCATAAAGTCGCATTTATGTTACTGGGCATACGCATACAATGTACCCAATAAACGGCAATGAATATATAGATAGCATCCGCCTCAGTTTGTTTTTACAGAACTGTAAAAACCCTAACAACTCTTGAACATTTCATATCATACGGTAATATTCAAATAAAAAAAAAATAACAACTAAAAAAATGGAAGAAAATTTCCGTAATATTGTCCATATTCCTTTAGAATCCTGAACGAATCAACTACAATCCTAGATTCTTCACTATAGCTAATATAAAGCTGAAAATCCATTTGATCCATCAGCTTTTCACAAAACTTCTATATCCTTCATTTATATTAATCAGTACGAGAACCTTTCAATATTTTCCATTTTATATCGATTGAAATTTCACTAGCAATGGGCGAGAATCCATTTATCATAAGAAGTGAGCGGAGATCATAGAAAGTAGATAATGGGAGTTTCAACCTTAACCGAATTAACAACTATAAATATAAAAAATAACTTGCGTGAGACGTATAAGTACTAGTAACATGCATAATACTTTCCAAATTTCCATATTTTACGTAGAAAAAGCTAAATGAATATTGCACATGTTTCAAATGGCAATATGTTACGTATATTACCCTAGAAGCGCTGCAGACAAAAATTACTTAAAATACACCGTCATGTTATTCTGTCTATCAGATCTGTCAAGTTTGACAGCTGTACTTGGATAATTGGAAAGAAATATAGGTTGTATTATTTTCAAATATTTGAAAATATATATTTATTCGTAGCAGGTAAACAATAATTAAATATCCAAATAATAAACTGTAAATCTAGTTATGACTATATTTTATGCAGCGCCACTATCGAATTTACGCGGTACTACTGGCAAAGGCGTTTTTGCTACGTCAAGAGAGATATTACGGGATAACAGAACGAAGATTATGGTGTTAATAAATAGTAACACAAGACAAATCAAGAACGTACACGAAGATGACTTGATGTTACAACGAGTAAATTAATATTTGTGCGAAGATAAACGAGAATTAGAACAGACTGAGTTTACATTCTTTTCAACAAAAATTTAGTTGTTGTTCACAAGAACAATATAAACATACATTTGTTGCGTGTACTTTGGAAAACACAATAAAACATGGTATTTTTTTACTTTAAAAATCAGTCTTTGTAGTTTCTTAACATTATGAACTACAACGATGCAAGTGTTAAATTTCAATTAACTGTTAAATTACCTTGATAATGACTTGGAAAATCTGTAATTATTTAACACTCAATTTCCCTGTACAAATTATTAGCGAACGAGCAGTTGGGCAGACGACAGACAGAGTAGCATCGTGTCTCTCATTAACGGCAGATAAGACAACGCCGGTCGCGCCATCACCATACCCGCTGACTCCAGGACGACGGGTAGTAACAAAGATGGCAACTAGACAGTGTTAGTGTGTCAGTGACAGAGGTCGAGGTCAAATGTCGATCTAATTGTTTTAAACATATACCAACGCACACACATACAACTGGAGATGCGAACCGAATTTCATGAAGATCGCAGGCTTTTAAATTATTGATCATGTAGAAACCTAGAAACCCATGTTATTTCCTCTCTCCATGATGTTTCTTGACATTTACTAGAAGTTAGGTTAAACCACACGATATTATCATACTTTCATAATTGCTTCAATCCCGTTCAATTATGGATGAAAAACTAAGTATTTATTAATTAAATGGATCATATTTAAATTCATTTTGAAACAACTACACTCATTGATTTGAAAATATCTTAATTTTTGTTATATGTGTAATTTGTTTTTTAACTTATATTTCAAACATTATTTTGTTGAATATTTATTATTAAATAATTAAAATACTTATATAAACGCCTGTTTATGAATATAAATGATGATTTATATTAATTCATTGAAACACGGGATATTTTAAATATTTTATTATATAAAATGTATATGTGGAAAATGATTGTGAACGCATAAAACAACAGAGTGGTAAATCAATGAAAACTATGCGTATATCACAAAGTAGATTACTTCTAGCTGAATGTTCAGTGAAAAGTATTATTATAATCAGATTAAGTATAGTTAATAAATGATGTCCGAAATTATACCTAGATAAATACAAGTATATGTATATAATTGTGTATTTTTTTAAGAACTTTACAATTAGAATCTGTTTGCCCTCAATGGTAATAAAATATTTGAGAGTTGTTATATACTGTGGTTATGTACGAGAGCGTTTAGACATAAATGTTCCTATATACGCGGATAAAACGACTGTCTAGTGATGTATTCAGCAAAAACACAGTCATAAAAGAAGAGAAAACAAAGAAAGGTCAACCCTGATGAGGTTATTTCTGTGAACATCTGCTCCACATAAAATTACATAAAAATACTACTGTTGCCCGCGTGCAGTTGCCCCAACCACTTTCCACAAAAAACATATGTGTCCCTGTGTACGGACATACGTATATCTGCCTGCGAGAGCCCACCTAGAAACTAGGTGTTTTTATACCGCGTTCGATTTTTCCTTACCTATCATAAAGGCGTTAATTTTACTAGATACGCGCCTTTAAAAGTAGACCAGAAATTTTATAAAATCGAAATTGACAGGGTTGTTCTTTATCCGAAAGTGCAATATGTGTGTATTTATATTCGAATATATTTTCAATACATTTCACTGATCCTAGTCTCACAATATCTATAGACGAGTGTATACTAATTGCTAAAGAGCGAAATATGCTTTGATCAGCTAATACAGTACACACTAGCAGTAAACTAATGCTATTTATGTACATATTCAGTCATTGATTTACGGCACTTGAATCAAACAGATAGCACAAAATGATGTAACAGCCGATACGGAGGGAAAGTCACAATATAATTAACTGGGCTCTGAAGCGAGTGTTTTGCTTTGTTCACGGAAGTCTACTATGAAACTGAATGCCTGTACGCTTACCTACCACACAAATGAAAATAAACAAGCATTGTATTATTTGCCTTCGTAAATAATTGTTTTATTTCACTCGGTTACAGGAAAACAATGGTTTCAATTATTTTCATTGCATATTAATGTATTACATCAAACAGCCAACAGATTAGGTCAACAACTGAAGACATATTTCTTCTGACCAGGGAATATAGATAGGATAATATCAGGACGTGGTACTAAAAATCTCTCGGATTTTCCGATAATATTTTCACCGTGCAAATTTAAATATTTGATGATCACTTATAGTGATGTACTTTTACAAAATTCCTCGGGGCTTCCATATATTAGTGATGCATGCTGAGATTAAGTTTAGAACATTAGTATAACGTGCAATGCTTATGCATAAAGTAATGGAAGCAAGAAGTAAATGAGCACATCTATAAGGTATATACGAACATTTCCCTGATGTATATACATCAAATAGCGCCCGAGGGACGGAAAATCTAATTTCAAAATACGGAGATGTTTCCATAACAACCTTCCACAGCTGCGAGTTCATTTGTCATTCCGGCACTAACGCGTGGAACATTGAAATTAATATCAATTATTGAGCGTACTAGCAATGATGTCTAGCTAAATTGGCAAAATGGGGAACCAAGAAATTTGTATATTCGTCGCGCATTATATTTACCAAGCGAATCCCCTGGTTGCAATTAATACTAAAAAGGGTTGAATAGAGATAGTTCTGTACTGTTCAACTATTTGTTGGACCTGGTCAGCAGCGGCTTAAATATTAATTTGTTAACAGCACTTGAATTGTCAGCCTATATGCTGGTTGTACACACCCTTGCATATATTTTCTACTTTATCTGGAATAATTAACAATAGTGAAATTACAGAATACTGTTTCCAAAAATAATATATTATCATTATCATTGTTGCTTATCAATAGACTAATATAAAATGTGCAAATGTGGTACGCAGTTCATTAACTGTCATAAATAATGGTGGATCAAATGTAATTCGTTGAACACCATTCTTCATTCATGACAGTCGTTAATTTCATTTAATCCCCTAACGTCTGTATAATTCACCAGTGTCCGATTTCATAAAATATAAACCGGTTTGTATTAGGTTTGGGCCGCCGGAAATGTGTTTTACAATCTCCCACATTAATCCTTATTCTATGCCATGTACTGGCGCTGTACCTATATGTATACCTCACACACTGTAGGTGATATCAATGGACCCCGCTATGCAAAATCCGATTTGGCTCGGCTTTGCGTGGTCCCACCACCATCGTCATCCACATCCGTCCGTTCGTCCGTCCGTCCGGAGATGCTACACGAATGAGTTCTTGATTGTACACGTCGGAATTTGCAAATAATAATTACAGAGATGAAGTTTAAACAAAGCACACAACACATCTATTTATAATTCATAGTCTAGTTCATCGTATTGCTTACAGTATTCTCGAATCTTTTATTCCATGACAATAACGTTACTATATTATGAAACCAGTAACGCAAATTACATTTCTATAGCAGTAGCTGTTCTGTGTAGAATTTAGCAAGGACCCATGAGAATTTCCAGGATTCGATTGTAATACAATTGTACGTTTGCCTTCGATTAGATTGCGAGAGGTCACAAATCATTTTCGTTATCCATGTTTCGGAAACAAAGAGACATAAGAGGAGATGAAAATAAAATAAAATACAGCGGTAGTGCCCCACTGTGTTTGTACAGGAGAATGTGTATTTTTTTATTTGCATCCCAATTTTCGGTTTATCTAATTTTCAAGCGTTTCCTGTTTTCGGTCGGGTACACATGAAACGTTTTTGTATATAAACAACATCATGGCTGATAAAAACTTACTCAGGAATGTTCTTTGTTCTCTTAATTGCAGATGGCGACATTAGGTACGAACGCATTTATCTTCGTAATTAACAAACCTTTGTTTTGACGAACAAGCAAAAAGGTACTTGTGAAAAATTTGTTATTTTTTTTCTAAATGTAGAGCAGTAGATTAACTAAAACTTCAACTAGATGTTTTGCTACAAGAAAGAGAAGTTGTTTTACACTAAATTGTGATGTTTACTTCGATAATTAGTTTTTGCTCCATGGTATCCTGAAATTTTTAACTTGGCCGGTTTGAATTGTATTGATTTCATTTTCGAAAAATGGGTTCATGTAGCTGATTACTAGTAGTCTTATCTACAATATAAACAAGTAGCACATGAATGTAGCAGTTTGCTTTATCGGATCCCTTTAATCTTATATTTACGAAACAAAATTTACGTCGTTCCTTCTGAAATTGAAGACTGGTTCGTCGAGTCGACCTGGGATTTATAGAAAATTCTCTTTAGAGAAAATATGATTTGCTAGATATCATCTGCGTTACTTATTTATTTTTTATAAACCTTAAATAACTTGTACGTTATGTAAATTCTGGACATCGATATTGATTGTGAATATTCTAGCAGAAATGCTTTGATCCCAGTGACATGTTAATACATGAAATATCTATAAGTACTCGAGTACAATTTTATATTGAGGTACAATGAACTCTATGAAAAATATTGCAAGCTTGGCAGAATGTTCACGCTCAAATTGCTCAGTCAGTATAGTTCAGTGACTTTTTCCTGATTGTATAAAGAGAGCGTTGGTCGTTCAGTGCTAGTGAAATTGGATGACAATATGTGGTAAATACCAGCAGGCCCATAGGAAAGAGAAATACATTACGGGTCCACCGTCCATAGTCATAAATTCAATTTAAAATTTAGAACACATACACACAACTTTTTGTAGCAAATTTCGAAAGGTATACAAATTTCATATTCTTCCACTTGAAAGTACCATAAATGTCAACACAAAATGAAAAATATATTGTGAATGTCGAATTATAATAGGTACTGCAAATAATCTATATTAATATTGCCAATAAAATTTGACGTTACCTTCCTGAGCTACTTTAATGAATATCATTACTTTGAACATAATGCTAGACGAGTGATTACTCATACAACCTGTACAATAGCTTTAAAATGTTACAAGTCGCATGTTATTAATGTGTGCATGAAAGTGACAACGACGACGATGGATACCGCAGTAACGGTGGAGTGTGGTAATACATCAGTAGCTTGCTAGCTGATAATATATATATATATATATATATATATATATATATATATATATATATATATACGCAGGAACATAGGTAAGTATCGGTAGGTGTCTGGCAGCGAATATATTGCTGGTAAGCAAGGTGTAATAACAATTTGGCGCTGTGAATCAATACATCGAGATCCCGAGCGTAAAGCATCGTGTAACGGTACATCAAGTTGGCTTAAGCATGGATTTAACATTCAATCAGGCTCGTCGCCACGGGGACACAGTTTTAATGGTGAAAACGTTTTAGCAACAGGACCCAGGCGTTATTAGAGCACGCACGAAAGCGCTTATCAACATGCACGCCTATTGCGAAGGGAAATTTCCAAATGTGAATATGTGATGAGGTAATATTTATATCATAATTTATGGAGCAACGACAGAAACTTTGCTTTCCTGCAGTATCTGCTATCTGCATTAGTAAAAAATATTAACTTAACAACCTAGAAATAGCAAAGCAACTATTCCATAGGAAAATACTGTAAAACTTCGCAGCCCACCAAAGCTTTAAATTTACGATGATTCGTTATAACGCGGTCCATGAAGACACAATTGCCCAAAATTATGGATCAATTTATAGAAATGACCCAGTATTAAAATGACCTTATTTAACGCTGTTTCCTTTAGGGCTGGAACACACTGGAACGTTACCCCCGCGTTATCGCGGTCTTACAGTTTTTTAAAAAGATATGTCGTTAGAAAAATAACAAAAAAAGACAAGGAAAACGCTTTTATTAATAGTGATATCTTAAATTCACTGGGACACACGAAGAACATTCAAACTGTCTACTTACCAGCATTAAAAATATGAAAATTCCGAAACCGAAAACATGTACAACGAATTTTTCCTAAAACACGAAACCAAATGAAATTCAGAAAGTAATTTCATTCGGCGACGGCCAGTGAATTCAAAGTGTACATAATGGCTGTTCGTGTTACGCCAGGACTACTGGCGTAAATCTGAATCACATAAAAATACATTTTACGCTGATTGCAAAACCTTGCACTTGTCATAACAGTCACCGCCCACATACACATTACCCTGCAACCTATCACTAACGGTACACGTGTACTGTACTCTAGGTCCTGGCTTCCTATGACCTTGACGTCTTGCTTGCACTTTAATTTAATGCATTCATTTACATGAAAAAGTGGTGAATAATTTTGCCCTCCATTGGACTGAAGGCTGATGATATTAGGCCAAGGTTTCACTCCCACATGATAAATCATCACAGTTGATTGCTGTTTTGGCCGAGTAATAATAGATTGCTGACGTACACACAATAATAATAAGACGCACATGTAAAAATATACCCTTACAATACAATTAACAGCAAATGTAAATACCTACATAGATATTCATATTGTAACAACGAACCTATTGTTTCAAAGCGTTAAACAGAGCATTACAAACAGCTGTGCAATTATCAGACAATTTGGAACCCGCCGAAATTGAAGTAATAGATATGCAAATAACTGTTCACATTTAATAAATATCACCTTCTACCAAATGTACACAAAACGTCGTTTAATTATAAATTACGACAATTACATTAGTGCTTAGTTAAGTACACTGGGTGACGTCACAAGTAGTTAGACCAGAAGAGCTGGAGGGGTTAGGGAGGGTCACAACCTCGGATGGAATATACTATGCGTCGAGGAGCACAATGGAATGGTAACACATTTAGCGTAATAATACATTTAACTAACGTGCATACGAGTATATCGAGAGTGAACGTGACGTCACTGAATTGTAAAGTTACAGGCGTGATTATTATTTTAGCGTGTGGTATTACGTAGTGTAATTGCTTCGTGCGTGTGTGTACGCCCCTTCTTCATACTCATCTCTCATCTACCCACTTGTACATATGTACATTAATGTCCTTTGACATATCGACACCAACGCCGTCAACGGATGCACTTGATACTAACAGTAAACATGTTATACCCGGCTCCTGCAACATATCAATTTTCGCTCGCGCTATTAGTAATTTATATTCCTCCGTACATGCGCTTACATCAATAAATCTAGATTTACTCTTGTATATTTTCGCGTTTTCCAAATCTTATTTTCGCAAAAAAAGAAAATTCAAATATCTGAAATCATACGAATTTTATTACAGGAATGTAATATTAACAAAATCAAAATGCAATTTTCAACATCGTACAGTATTTGTATTAATATTTTATTATCCCATGGAAATCTAAAAGAATTACTTTTCCACATGATTCATTCATTGAAAGAACACCAAAGATTTCAAATTTTTTTTCGGGTTGTATTTTGTCAATATGGCGTGGATACATAACAGTGAAAGAATTGACGAACGATCAGTAAGAAGCTTGAAAAGAGAAGTTGGAAAAGTTGCTATGAGAGAGGGTTGGCTGTGTCTTTTGGATTTTCTCGATTCAACTTACATTTGATGCAAGGTCATACGGTTGAGATACTTTCGAATCAAATTCATTTCACTTAGCTGGCATATTTCGAAGTGTTGAACTTTCTTCAAATGTGCCTTTTCAGTATCAAAGTAGTTCGTGAAACTTAGATAACAGTTCAACAAGTAAAGGCTTTCAGCACGATATTCACTCCGCTGAACAAATTGATGAAACGTCAACGTTTTGTTACAACAGTTCATGAGATTAGGAAGTATCCTATGAGTCTCTCGATTAAGTAATGTAATAGTTCTAGCCTACATGCACTATCAGAAACTATCACGTCTATAACTTATCATCTATTAACGTAATAAACTCAGATATTTCTTTCTCTCTGACGTATATGGGCGTAAAAGATCCGATGAAGTAAATCCGCATCGTCTCACAAAGGAATGTTAAAACGAAAAAGAAATCGCTTTTATCCAAAGCCATGACCATTCAGATGGAGCTAAATAAATTACTGAAAATTGATTTGCACTTTGTGTAGGGTACGGGCGACAGTCTCACAAAGGCGTGTGTGAATAGCTTCTTATTATTTACAGAATCGAACCGTTCCGCTTAACAAGAACGGATGGGCTAAAATGTATTATGTCGCCGACAGCACACAATTGCAAATACGCAGTCTTCCCAAATGTTCTTTGCAGCAACAAAATTATCACGATCCTCAACAGTTACAAACATTACTCTGTCATATGTACCGTAACTCCTAATGCACCTGCACATGTAAAAACTTATAATCCAATGTGAATTCATACAAAGTTTGGTAAAACTAACATTTACTAGAATTATATTGTGTGGACAGACTGATACAAAAAAAATAGTTTTATAGCATTTGCAGTGGAGAAAAATTCATGATTTTAGAATTGAAACAGCATTTTAAAAGGATAAGTATTCAATCAAATTATCGATGTTTAGTTCATACACAGCAATCAGAAAGTAGAAATCGAAGAAAATTTGACAATTTTATGTTATGCATACAGAAATTCAAATAAATAATCTATGGCAAGCCAACGTGTGTCTGCTTCTTTTTCTATTCGAATACAAGAAGGGCTTTGTTTTTATGTTACGTTGACGTACGTATAGTCGAAATATCTCTATGAAATGATAATATCGATTCTTACGTCTTGTATCTAACTAGACGACTGGACGAATTAATTGTCTGTTCATTAATCAAGCATAGTAGACGGTATAGTTTATAGATAACAAGGTTCATACCGGCAGCACTATATTTCTATAGATACGTGTATGCTAAGAAACTATGATGGAATTGTACAAGTTTCGCAATAGACTGAGTGAGGTTATCCCTGGAGAAATTTGATATAATCAGAACTATGTATATGTAATTATAGGAAAGACAGATTCTACACGCCTTGGCAAAAAACAAAGACGAAAACTAGCACATAGCATACATTAATAGTAATTACTAGGCATCATTAGAATTACAGCACCAACAATAATCCATTCTGAACATTTTCATGGAAAAATTAAATATTATATCAGCAGGTTCATATTTCACGGTAGATATCAGGTTATTCATTTTGAAAAATTCTCTGTTTTTCAGACTCGACTGACCTATATTATTAATGATATCTCTAATATAATAGATATATCACTGTTCAAAACTGACGGTTATTGTTGTCTCATAAAAACAATATTCTGCCACAAAATAAAAAAATCTCTTTGTAAAATAATCGGTCAAAAGTGACACAATTTCGATAACACAGTGACAAAAATTAATGAAAGATGTCACCAATGTATCACCGGTTGGGCAGATATCTCTCAGTCAACAGAAAAACAGGAACAGCCGTCACACAAATATTCCCAAAACATTAACTATTCTACATTTACAAGTCCCTTTCGGAGATCTGTCTCACAAATATTGAAATTTAATTTCTTCGGTGACATTCATCAAAACTCGACATAATATATTCAAATATATTTTCGGGCCGATTGGAGAACTATAATCGTACTTTATAATTGATTATAATTTCCATAATTACACATTTTATTCTTTTTTATTTATATTCTGAGAATACTAAATTATTTCTGTTTTAAGATCGAACTAAATAAAATAGGATTATTCAAAATAAATATGTTAGTAATTCTTTGAGTTAATTAAAATTATAATAGTATATATGTTTGATTTAAAATTTAGGATATTTATTTCATTCCGAATGATTTATTTTATCATTTCTTTTTTTCTACATATCCAAATTTAAAGAATTTTTTTCCAATGCCACAAAACACGCTCGAAATGAAATTTTTTGTTGCTTTGACATTTGAATACACGGAGTGAAATTCCTCGAAAATATTACACTCTCTTGATCGGAAAAAATCTTTTGTTTTGCCGGTGACGACACGTATAAAGGGCAAAGAGAGACAACGATGCGAACATTACGACATAACTGATATCGTGCGATTTTATGTTGTGCTGTGTATTTGTATCTAATGCACTCCCTCGAAGAGAAAGTACATTTTTTTTCTCATTTAGCAAATTACCGCAGAGATACACATTTTGATGATTTTTTTTTTAGATTTTTGGTTCACGAAACAGGATTTCCTTTGCCTAGGATATTTCGTAAATTTATTTCATCACCAGTGGCTGAGCTTTCTAAAAGGAGGCATAATACTCATTCTCGGCCGGGAATATTAGATTTTTAACGAAATGCATACCTAGTTTTAATGAATATACCGCAGCATTTTCACATCTTTGCAAGTTTTTAATAAGGCTATAAAATTATATTCAAATTTAGTACTTTTACACACGAATAACTACAGTGTACATTAACTTTTATTATAATACAATATGAAAAGTCTCGTTATGGTATTTCTGTATAGAACTTTGCAACAATTTCAATATGTTTAATAGTAAACGTAATATTTCCAATTAATGATATATGTATAATATATAAATAAATTACTTTGTTTTATTTTCACGTGCTTTATTATATACCAAAGCTACATGTTTCGTCAACATTGTGACATCTTCAGGCAATATTATATATTATACATATATAATTAATTAATTATGGATTTTCACAAAGTTAATGAAAATACTATTTTATATTTGTAATATTTCCATTAATTACCTACACAGATGTACATTCATATATCGACAAAATATCTAATAATATACCACAAATAGTGAAATCATTTTAATTATTAACGTGAATGTAATGTAATTTTACAATAATGTTCGTTTAGGTACGGTTCACCGTTGTATGCTGATTAAATTGAACACTATATTAAACTTCAGAACGATAGAAATATCAAAACAACTAATATGGCACAAATTAATTACAAATATTCTAATTTAAATGGAACAAATATAGGAGAGCGTAAACTCAAATGAACATTATCTATATCGATAACACATGGAGTCAAGTTGACCGTGAACCAGTGTCCTTTAGTTCCTTCACGTCGCCTGTCAACAGGCCGTTAAGTTTTCGCGTAGAAAATTAATATTAGATTCCATCTCCGCGTATTTACCAAGCATCAAAGGGTAACGTCACTTTGTGGCGGCACTCTTTGGCCTTTGTCATAGCATCTCACATCCTTGGCGGCCATACACTTCGTCACCGCCTCCACTACATTCTCAACTACTATTGCATATCCTTGGCTGGAAGGCAACGGTATACAGCGTAGTATAGTTGTGCGTGTGTACGTGTACGATGGTAGTATCGGTGAGAATGTGCACTCTGAGGAAGATGACTTAAGATTTATCATTTGCCGTACTATCATACGAAGTAAGGTGCTCCTTGGGCGCGTATGAATGAGCGAAACGAATGTCGACCAGAAATGAGGAAGGATATAAAATGTAATTTATTACTTTTTTTGCATTTTCCGTACGTTTTTAGGTCGCGAATACTAAACTTTTTTTTATCATTTCAGGGTTAGGCGATTAAATTACGGAATATAAATCTCAACCCTCGTAAAATTATTCTGGAAGGCTAAGTATTAATTTTGTCTAAGTATGACATTCTATCCGAAAACAATCACTCATCAATCACTGGCTTATGTTGTCCGTATACAATACTTACAAGATGGAAAGACCGAGAAAAGTAATGTTTGTTTGAAATAATAAAAATAATAAATGATTCCAGAATAATTAGAAGATTATAAGACATTCAAAATGAACCTATCATTCATTAAACATTAATTAAAAAGAAAATTCAATATTCGTTCTGCTGAACTTTAGGATCCATTTTCCGTTTGTATGGCATGAAAACTGGAATGATAATTAAACATTTTCAACGGTATTTTGTTTGTGAAAATTTTCTAGTGCTTCTTGATTCTTATTTCATTTGCATTGTATTTCAGCTAGCAAAGTCTAGTATTAAATCGCACTTTAAAAGTTTTAGTGGTTCTCAAGTCAAGACCACTGTTTTAATGAAATTTCTACTGGAAATAAAAGTGGCACGGAATTGGAACAATATCTTGTAACTTATTCTTTATGCAACACACTGATAGAGGGAAAATACTAAATATTCAACGAAATAATAAAAAAAAAACTAAATTTAACAACAATTATTGTACATTTGGGAATACAAATTTTAAGCGGCGCATTTTCAAAAAAATACCGACGGCAAATAATCTTAATCTGTATACGAGAACCGCAATTGTAAAAGAAGTATTTTTTTTTCTTTTATCTCTATTCCACTCATAGGTTGATTAGTATTTTCAAAATGACAGCTTTTATCCGTGAACATCCGAGTAAGAAACATATAGATAACAACATGCTTTGATCTACAAATCATGTATTAGCCAAAGAGATTCTTTGAGAGAAACATATATCTTGACACAAGTAAAGATAACACTCTCAACATCACGAAGCAACATTCCAGAATATAAAAGAATTCAGATAAGCGTTAAAATATAAAACAACAACTTAATTGAATTTAAAATTACCTTACTGTTCTGGACATAATTTCTTATTTTCTTTTATAAAACAAACAAAAACAAAAGTGAAATAAATTATTTTGGAGTACCTCGTTCGAAAATCTGACGAAAAAGCCCACAAAAAAACACGACAACAAACAGATACGTATATGGAAAATATTTGAAATATACGAAGTAAGAATTGGCCGAGAGCTTAAAGACAAATAAAGAAAGAAGAGACAAATAAAAAAAAAACGGAGAATTACGAGTTCACATGTGATTGAAACTGAGAAGTTGGTTAACTTCCTTGTTCACCCAAAGGATGTTTGATAGTTTCATATGTGGCTGCATTGAAGTGGAATAATTCTCTTCTTATATGGTCAATATATAGAGCCGATCCTGGCCAGCAAAGGACCGCCAAGTACAGCACATACACAGTACTTTATAGCTCCTTGTATTATTTCTACTTCGATGGTACATTTTATCAGGATTGTATTCTTAACTCTATTCTATTTTCTTTTTTACTACAATCAGTAATAATTTTTGATAATATTATACAATTTTTATTTTGTTTTATATTATTTACGAATTATTAAACATTAACACCGCCAATAATTTCTATCTAGAGCTTATTTAGGTCAATAACAGCTATTCAATTACACAGTCTCTTTATGTGCAATAACAATAAACGAGATATTGTTTAGTTTTCTTATCAGAACGAACACATGCGCATACATGAAAACAATATCGATATAACATAAAATATATCTGTAATAGTTGCAGTCAGTTTACAGTGCATTTTCTACTATCATATACACTTACACTCTGCTGTTATTACTATCATTTATATCACGATATATACATAGAAATATTTCTTTATCTATAAATCATATTTCTATCAAGAAAATCCCGATATTTGCATGCATAAGAATATACGAGTATTCCGGAACTCATTTGCCTGATATAATAGTATTACATAAGTTAAACTAATGAATCACTCATCAATGCATGTCAGATATCGGTAGGTATTATTACATGTATTCGTGTCGATACATAATCAGTATAGTTCTGTTCATGTTAAGAGACATTAATATTACACAAAATTTACATGCATTCTGTATAATTTAAAATTATATGTCAGCGTACAACATTCCATTCTGCAAATAAAAAGACATACATGCATAGGAAATTTATGCGACTATACCACGCCAATCAAGCATCTATTTCTCCAGAATGACATTTTTACAGAAACTGAACTGAGTATATATTCATTTATAACACAAACAGTAACAACTTGTGTTAGAATAAAGTCCGTAAATGTAATACGAGTCAAGTACTTTAGTTATATAACAATTACTAGAAAATATTACAAATCAATAAATTATAAAGCAACCTATTATTAAAGATAAATTTATATTTATTAACTGAAATTTAAAAGATTTCACAAACCGCTACAATTTAAAATAGTAATCCACTTGAACGATTTAAATAATTAATACCATGTTGAATGCATGTTTTTCTTCCAATTCAAATATATAATTTTTTTCTTTAATAAACGGGGAAATGTGTTTTATTATAGCATCTACTTTAAAATCAATAGTACCACTTACATAAATAAGTTCTATATATTGTACACTGCTGCGGATTATACCACTTCCTTCGTATTGTCTCCCCTTCGTCTTATCCTAAATTCTAACTTTATTTGTAACTAGAGCTATAAATTTCAACCGTCTTCAGCAGAGAACGCTACCGAAATGCTTAATCCTCACGGAGCGAATAAATTAACAAACCAGCAATTTTATTTCAATAAAGAACATTTATTTTCTTAGTGATAGTTCCGGAATTTAATAAAGTGCGAATGAGTATACTCGACCTCGTGCAAAAAAATTCTTTGCAATTAATCAATTTCACTACGCAATTTTCAAATATATCACCTAGTTTTGAACAGCAGCAGCAACTTCAACTGAACTTGAAAGCAAACGCTTTTAAGAAATGCTCTGAAATCTTTAATTCGAATTTATTGCATTTCTCAAGTACAATTCTTCGAAGTGTAAATATTATTTTTAATCAGATTGCTTTCGGTTTAATTTCAAACAATCTGAGACTCTTGAGCAATATAGTAACCATAATTTCAGCTTGTTATAAATTATTTTATCTGCCGACAACAACAGTGCTGATTTAGTTTTGATTTTTTGCATTCAGAAAAACTTGAGATTTCTTTTTTAAATGCGCATACAATTTCTGTAAAGAATTTATCTAGAAATGGAGATTACTGTGGTACATGCAGTAGCTATGACATTACTCAGTGAGAACAAAAGGCGGATAACATTGAGCAGTGTTGAAGCGTGCATGCGATAACAGAATTACGCACAACTAGTTAGGTAACTGAGCGTTACAATGCAGCGCTTGTCTTTGGCTAGACAGCCAATGTTGTTCTGCCGAATACCTTGCAGATCAAGGTGCATAGCACTAGTAGTACTATGTAGCAGATTCAATCACATGTGACATTTGAATGGCAGATGACGGAAGCACTACAATGTATTTGAAAAGTTTCTGTATTTGACATCAACATGATTTTACTCTATCACACGTCTATATATACGAGCCCTAACACATAAATGTTCGGACACTAATAATTTTTCAAACATTTCTCAAATATTAATAAAACAAATTAACTTAACAATTTAATTTATTTTTTATTATAAAGGTACATTATTCTTACACTATTTTTTAAATTCGGTATAAAGAAAAACCTAATAGAAACAAAATGAAAAATGATAAATGATATTATCGTCAAATTTTGCTGACACATAAATATTCGGACAGTACGCTTTAGTAAGATGTTACGTCACCTCTAGTCTGAATAACTGCTTGTATACGAGCAGGCATAGTTTTAACAAGAGCTTCGCATTGTTCTACGGTGAAAGAATCCAAAATAGCCTGTAACTTGTATCGAAGGCAAGAAATTATTTTCAAGAATTGCTAGGTATTTCTGAGCACTGATGGTGCCTTCAATAAAATGTAACCTTCCTACAGCATATGCAGACATATTTCCCCAAACCATTACACTTTCTGGAAACTTAATTGTTCGTTTATACAGTCTTTATGGAATACTTCATTTTTTGTTCAAATTACTCTCTTGCGACGATCGCCTATACTAAGATCAATTCTTGATTCATCGCTAAATATTGTTGTTTCCAATTTTCAATAGTCCAAGATACTCTTTTCTTTATCTTGACTAATCGTTTTTTCGTTTACTTATCCGTAACCATTGGTTTTTTTTTCGCCTAAATCAATATACTTTCAAGTCAAGCATTTTAAAATTTTTAAACGAACAATTAAGTTTCCAGAAGGTGTAATGGTTTGGGGAAATATGTCTGCATATGCTGTAGGAAGGTTACATTTTATTGAAGGTACCATCAGTGCTCAGAAATACCTGGCAATTCTTGAAAATAACTTCTTGCCTTCGATACAAGCCTTATCACCCGAAGGAAATTTTATCTTCCAACAAGATGGCGCATTATGCCATACGGCCAAAACTATTAAAAATGGCTGAAAGATCACAATATTCTTCTTGACTGGCCTACATGCAGTCCTAATTTGAATATCATCGACACAATATGGAATAAAATGAAGCAAGAACCGAGGAATCACCCACAGAGAAATATTGTTGATTTGCGGTAAAAGTTACAGGCTATTTTGGATTCTTTCACCGTAGAACAATGCGAAGCTCTTGTTAAAACTATGCCTGCTCGTATACAAGCAGTTATTCAGACTAGAGGTGACGTAACATCTTACTAAAGCGTACTGTCCGAATATTTATGTGTCAGCAAAATTTGACGATAATATCATTTATCATTTTTCATTTTGTTTCTATTAGGTTTTTCTTTATATCGAATTTAAAAAATAGTGTAAGAATAATGCACCTTTATAATAAAAAATAAATTAAATTGTTAAGTTAATTTGTTTTATTAATATTTGAGAAATGTTTGAAAAATTATTAGTGTCCGAACATTTATGTGTTAGGGCTCGTATACGTGTTAATGTACTCGACAAACTACAAAAATCAAGTAGCATGAATGTTCGACTTGTTTTGTTTGGTAAAAATAGGTACGAAATGAGAAATTCATAACAGAAAAACTTGCCGTGGATATTTCTATTAGGTCACGTGATATCCCGACTGGGTTCAGTGTAATTGCAGTTTTATATATGTTAATAATAGCGTGCAATTAGTGCAGGATATACACGTGACAATTGAGGTTAAGGGAAGTAATTATAACGCGAATAGACCGAATAATTGACTGAATGAAAACGAATGAAATGAATTCAGATGCTGAAGTAAAAGTCACGTATAGTCTGCTATGCTGAAAAGAGATTGACTGTGTAAACATATAATTGAATTTACAACTGACGCGTCACAAACCCTTCTTATTTCCGTCGTTTTCTGGCGCAGTCAGATTCCGGATACGTCTAATTGCACAAGTTCCGGTTTTATGGCTTTTATAAACCGACTCGGAAAAAGTACATCCTTTATTTACGGCGTTGCAAAAACCGCGTTTCGTTTTCAACGTTTTTTACACAGCAGTGTCAAGGTAAAGTGGAATTTCCTCCAACCCAAGTGAGCGCACATGCGCATACGATGTATTATCTTTTACTGACATATTAAATGAAACAAGCACCAACCAGCATCGGTGCCGTTACCAGTGTCGGGAAAAATAATATAATTTTATCTAAATCACACATAAACACGAAAAGTGACGGGTACACTTTCTTAAGTGCTTCGTAAAACGAAAAAACATGACGGTACAAAATGGAAAATTAAATTTTTTTATTTGTTTGCATATCTGCCTGGGGAATAAAAGTGACTGTTGATTTGTTGAATGCAGTGTTATATCAAAATTTAGAGCACCTATATGGAAATAGATGTAGGTACGTTACTGTGCTACAAACATAAATTTCGTTTTTATTTCTTATGTGATGTTAAAGATTCCCCAAAGCATTATACGTATAACACAAAGGCTGAAGATATGAACAGAATTCCCAAGTTACACTTTTTCAGATTCGCAGTGCGTAAAAACTCACATATGCCAATGGGCTCTGAAGATATCTAAAGCCTTGTCCACATCGATAAATATTTGCATTGTACGTTGTATTTCACATAAATTTTATATAAATAATATATTTAATATTTTAATGGAATAATCTCCTACTTGTACAAATCCACATCATCATTTGTGCATTTTACCACTTTCAGTCAACTATGTACCTAAACTATAATTATAATTGTCTAACAGTTCCAATAATGTCCAGCTATGTATTCTGACATTTCTAATCGTTCCTAGTTTCATTAAATATTTTCATTGTTTTATTTAATTTTTTTTCTAATTATATTATTAAATTGAAATATACAATATGTTTGTATAAATTCAAATTTTATTATTTCTGTTCTCGTGTGTGTCGCAAATCAAATTTATTTCAGTCACGACAAGTTTCCGCAAAGTGATGGAAAAGAATAAACACAAAAAACTTTTGTAAATTTCAAATTATTTACCTATGTATTTATTTACTAATGTAATATCATGCGAATATTATATTTTTGCATCTCATTATTTTATCAACGTATTGAACTCGTAAATTTCTTAAAA
Source organism: Carabus problematicus (assembly GCA_963422195.1). NCBI lineage: Eukaryota > Metazoa > Arthropoda > Insecta > Coleoptera > Carabidae > Carabus > Carabus problematicus. The sequence continues at coordinate 5,029,664 of OY728579.1, forward strand.
TGAAACACGTTAGATAATGTACAGCTAGTATTGCTAATGTCGTGATTTATTTTTGATTATAATAACGGCTCAGCGTGCATGTAGATTAATGTTTGATCCATTGTTACAGCTAATGAAGTCATTTGCGCGTAACTAGGACAATTGTAGTCAGTGAGCCGTGAACTAGTACAAATATGTATATGCTCTTACATAAATGGCTTGTTATACTTGTTCATGCATAACCTTTGTGTAAGTAGATATGTATGTATATGTATCATATATGCATGCATGTATTTCCAAGTACAAGGCTCACATGAATACATGGTTACTTGGATGTAAATCTCCGTAGTAAGAGGTACATTATAAAGCCATTGTTATGATACAAAACCCAATTCGTGCCTGTAATCGAATATTACACCATCTATACGTGCACCGTATATTAATTATCGAATGTTACTAATTAAAGTTGCCATGTATTTGTTGCATAGTCCCCGATTTTACCAAGTAATCCTACGGTTAGAAATGTAAAGCCATATAACAGTCTAGGAATTAGTGTTAGTTACTACGCTATATACATATTCATTACGCCATCTTGAATCATCAATGTTAATTTTAATTGATAGTTATGTTTACATGTTATGTCCTTCATACAATACAAAGGCGCACAGATTATCTCTAGTGGAATATATTATCCAAATTATAACATATATTATTTCTTAAATATAAACGAACCTGCAATTATTAAATACTAAATAGATACACGAACCATTCTAGAATATCTAAACGTGTAATCATATTTATCAAACACTGAAAAATTATGTATGCATGATATAAACAATGTACATGACAAAATGAAAATTTCAATTAGTAATTATACAACAGGCTATTATAGGAAGAAATAGCTGAAAACAATACCAGTAAATAATATATTAGTTTAGAATTACATTGAACAATGGTTAATGAGGGTGGCCTGTGACACGGACCAAGCCAATCGATATTGGAAATCGATGTTAACACGACAAGTACACGTACACACTCACATACCTACTTAGCCGGTGAAGTGTAATAATTTGATAAAAAATTATCAATACATTTATTATAATAAATACCTCGCAATAATTATTGATGTTATGTATTTGTGGATTTTTTTTGCTGAATAAACACCAATTATAAACACAAATATAAACAAATGTGAACAGGACCTAAAACAAAGGATATTTACCTCTTGTTGCCGAAATAATATACAGAACTGTAATGATTAAATCAAATATGAACAATAAACAATATATAATTGTATTTGTTAGTAAACTAATTGATACTATTTTAGTGCCCAGTTTCTCATTCAGGGTTGAAATAGAGAATCAAAATGATGCGAGATTAGTTGATTCTCGATTTAAAACTCATCATGGAAACCGGGTAAACAGGATTAAGTTGAAATAATTTAAAGGGGTAACAAATAGAAATATACAAATAAAAATATAGGTAGGCAGTGCATTTAGAAACAAGTTAATAGGGCCAGCGAAATATGTTAAAAATAAATAAATAGTGTGATCAAATATAGAAATACACCATTCATGTTTATACAGAGTAATAATGAAATAAAAAAATTCACTGTATTTACATAATTGCTACTGGTGAAGTTCCAAGTGTTTCATTAACAGGTATGCAACGAATTAATATTTTAAACAAACTTTAGGTACTTACCGCCAGTCTAATATACGACATGATTTGTACAATTCTAAAATAATTGTGCCATCGCCGAGATGACCGAATACAAGAAAATAAAATAATGTAAATTTCAGGCGAGCAAGTGAGTGACGCAAGTTATACAATAATGTTGAACGAATATGGAGAAGTCGCGGATACGTACATCTCGCTTAGACGAAGAACATAATTTGATTTGCAAATACACGTTCGCATCACTGAAACGTATGCGTATCCACGCACCGGAACGAATTTTAGATGAATTCAAAAAACCTGTCGGAGCGTCTGGAATATTATTTCAGACTACTAGTTTTGGGATACCAAATTCGGTGGATTGTCATTTAAACTTTCACGAAACAAAAACTTTTATAAACATTCCACAACATTTCTAAGTATATTCAAAGTAAACCAAATAGTAGAACAGAGTAAAGTAATAGTTATGGCAGCCAGACAAATAGATAAAGTGTTCTTCTTTTAAACTTTCCAGATATACGAAACCAATAACTTAAGACGTTTAACGACGTTTAGGTGCAACCAGGTGCAACCGTATAGTCATAAAACAAAATATCATACTTGTAATTAAATTACTTGGCATGTATTGCTTTATGGGGTGAAGATATTGTTGAAGGTAAATACTATATGTATATATATATACATTATATATATATATATATATATATATATATATATATATATATATATATATAGATATTATTTTTGTGTATGTGTACATACAATAAATAAAATGTTAGTTGATAACAAGGTAGCGTGATCTTGGTAGCTTGACCTTATAAGTACTTTTAAATTTTTAATTAATTCAAATATTGATTCCACTTAAATATTAACAGTGTACTTCTTTAAAATAGATTAAAATATGTTCTTGGAATAGTACTAAAAGGTTTCGCATGTCATATAGTAAATTCTATTTAAATTTATGAAAAGAATAAATCCTCTTTCAAATACTACTCTATAAACAAATTAGCAGCTTCCTTAAAAGAACTTGTCTTTTGTATAGAATTAACGTCACTTCATAAAGTATATTGTTAGCATATATTGACTCCGAATGAAAATTCAAACTTTATTGGTGTGAACATTACTGAAGAAAACTTGGGTATAGAAGTGATTGATGTAAATATTTGTCTCGTGAAGATATAACATTGAATAAGTACGCGATGAAATTTTCTGGCCAACCCAATCCCTCAGACGACATTTATATATTTAGGAACTAGAAGTAAACCAGTGAAGCAGACTGAAGGAGAAACTTCCAACTTGGCTAATCCCACTATTCCACCAAATCGAAAACACTTCAAGAAACTGGTTCATGATGCGTGAATCAAACACTGTGTTCTCCAAGAACCAATTTTATTGCCACCTATAAATAAAAACGTATCACTTTCACTGTAAAAACATCAAATGCCGCAATTTTGGGCAGAATGGAAAACCAATACGCTAGCATCAGTGTTGGGTGAATTCAACATAAAAATAAACGGTTTCTAATCGACAATAAATCCACTAGTGCCTCTGTTCGAAAATGAATGACCTAATTTCATTTTACGATCTACACTGAAATATCATGGACATGAAACCAAAACTCATTGTCAGAAAATATGCGTGCGAAAAGAATCTTAGATGAATTAGCATTCATCTGCGACCGTTCGTGTAATATAAATCCGTCATACTTTACTGCAGCCGAACACGTGAAGTTTTATGCTGAATAATGGCGGCTCACAAGGATAACGGAACGGTCAAAATGAACGGAACTAGTTTCACACAGCAAGAATCAAATTTTTGCTGGAGTATTTGAGTTAGGTACTTCACATAATCAAGAACTGTTTGACGGTACCAGCAAGCTTACTGATATTAACGCGTTTATTGGAAATCCTTTAGTACTAACGTGTTAACAGCTTCACGGATGCTAGCACAAATACACACACAGCGAGAAAGAGAGAGAGAGAGACTCGTATAGACAAGTTCTCTTTTAACTCTGTGTGCACGTGAGTAAGTTTGATTGCATGCCATGTATGTTTATGTGTATAGAGAAGTACGAGTACTGATTGTGCTATTCTGTTTGGTCTAACGCTTTCATCCTCACAACATTCTGGTATCAGAGTTGAAATGCGACCACCATACTTTAACGAATGCAATTCGCCAAACAACATTATTTACATTACGAGCGTGCAGCACTAACTACTGAAGTTGACTGAATTCAACTGCATCATAAAACAGTTGACTCTGATTATTTCACGTACCGATGGATAATTTCACCACAAATGAAATACAAGTCAGTGTCTACATGGAATGTAGAGAATTCAACTAATTTGGCATATAATCACTAATGTGTACTAAGTTCAACCTACTAACTAAATACAAACGTATTTGTTTAGCTATTAACATTGTTTTGTGCCATATGACCAGTTCAGATATAAAATGATATCAACATTATATTACTACCTTTGTCCCATAATAGTAGTATCAAGTGAATATTTAAGCGGGAATTATTGGCGAATGCAGTTGTAAGTTATATTGTAGCGCAAAATTACGAAGCCATCAATCATAACCAACATTTCATGACATTTGTCATTTATTTTGAGACATCTGTCAGTTTTTAGTTTACCCTAATTATTACGAATTATAACTAATTTTTCTAATTTTATCGGCTGATCGAAATTAAGAAAAATAGGATGAAAAAAAAAAGAGTTTTCTAGATCCAGTTGTGTAATCCAATTCTTGATCTGTCTGAAGATTCAAAATAATAATTAAGAGTAATATTTTTTTTTATTTTTATTTATTGTCTAATTTAATTTACTTTTTTGATAATAAATGTTTTGTACTATGTGTATTTTCTTTTGCTACTATTATTATGGGACAGAGGGAGTAACAAAGAATGCAAACGGTAACTTTTACTTGCAATTTACGTTTTGATTTCGTATATGGCATCAGACTGTAATTCGGGACTAGTCTTATAAAAGGGCATTGCAAGTTTATTGCACAAGTTAGCCATATATAACACTGCTGTTCCATGAAACACGACACGAAATCGATTCTCAATGCATTGCATTTCCGGAAACCTGCAATATTGTTGCAATTTTGTTCCAATAACCAGAGACTATAATTGAATAAGTGATGTACAGTCTGACCAATACACAACGTGGTAGGCCAGCAGCCCTCAATAAATATATAGCCAAATGAAATATCGCTGTTTTCCAAATCAGTTTATTTGCAATAAACGTATACAATTTCACACTTTTTAACCTAGAAATACATTAGTCTTTTTCAAAAAAATCCAATAGCTATCGTATTTATCACTTATTTCATTTTAAACTATCTACATTCAACAATTTTTAATTAACAATGGTATACATTTATTTTATCATATTAGAGAAAAAGAATCAAGTACAAAATATTTAATTAAACGAACATTTTAATTTTGTTCTAACGGATTAGCTCATTTAATATAAATTGCACATGGATCGCATTAGGATTTAGAGAAAATTCAATGACAACAATGTGTCCAAAACTAGTTGTAATGATTTTGTAGTTGAACACGTAATTTTAGCGAAACGTTCCTTCTGTCGACACAATTTGTTTCCTCTAGTTTGGAAAACAATTTGCCACAAATTGAACACACGAGGACCCTGTAAATGACATTGAATCGAAATACGTACGGATGCCTGAGAAAAAAAAATTCTACTGCGGAATACCCGGGCCAATAGTGTTAAATTACCACAAGTCGAATTTAACAGCACATGGTCTTCTATCTATTTTATATACGAGTAGCATCTGACACAAATTATTCAAATATAAATCAATTACTTGTACAATAAAATCAGAATATTGAAGAGCATCAACACATCCATGTCAAAATAACAATTAATCCAGGATTTTGGACTTGTTGTTCTCATTGCTCGTTTTAAAGGTTATATTGTCTATTAAATTCTAGTTATACAGTAATTAATGTAGTAATAAATTACTATGAATAATTCATATATCAAAAATTTAGGGGAAAAATATGTGTGCCGAGGCGATTATATTTAAAATATATTTTAATGAACATGACGCTACACATATTTTATTAACACATTCGTATTGCACATGACTAATTTCAGTTCCGGCACTTTGCTCTAATGAAATTTTTTCGGAAGAAGAACTAGTATAAAAGGTGAACGAAGGAAAGGAATAGTATTAGTGTTCTGTGATCTCCAGTTCCATTCACACCATGCAGACTACTACGGTAAGAAAATCTGTTACATTTGACGTAAAGTGTATTTATTTCCCTCATATTTGTTCGCAGTTATTTGTCGTTCTGCTAGCTCTGTCCGCTACTCATGCGGCTGAGGAGGCCAAGAAAGGGCAAAAACGCGGTGTCTTTGGTGAAGGTCTCGCTCTGGGCGGGCATGACTTTAGTCACGACTCTAGATTGAGTCTGGGCGGAGGATTCGATGGACACGACTTCAGTGGACATGACTTTGGTGGACACAGCTTTGATTTCGATGGTGACCATGGGCAAAGCCTGGGAAGTTCGTCTGGATTCTCTCACCATGGATCCATTGATCTCGGTGAAAGTGTCCATAAGCACATCACCATCACCAAGAAGGTCGGCGTGCTTGTACCCAAACCGTACCCCGTGACTGTTGAAAAGAAGATCCCAGTACCAGTACCTCATCCAGTAGCTGTGCCAGTAGACAAACCCTACCCTGTTCACGTACCCAAACCATACCCCGTGCAAGTAGAGAAACTTGTGCCTTACACTGTTACCAAGCACGTGCCCTACCCAGTCAAGTTCCCTGTCAAGGTTCCGTTCAAGGTGCCCGTTGCTGTGCATGTACCTAAACCCTACCCAGTGACCGTGATCAAGAAGGTGCCCGTGCACATCCCGGAACCCATCATCGTCAAGAAGCCTGTACCTGTCTTCATCAAGTCTCATCACGGTGATGACTCTGAACTGTCTTTTGATGGACATGGTGCTGACTTCGGCTCTGAATTATCTTTAGGTGGACATGGCGGTCAGGGCTCCGGATACGGAGCAGGATCTGAATGGAAGAACTGGTGAATATTATCAGTGGAGTAATCACGAATCATACTATTACGAAATATCCCTTCATGTATAATTTGTTCATATGTCATTTTAAATTAAAAATATATTATGCATAATCTTGGTATTTAAATGTTGTGAATGGATGAGATATAGACAGTAGCATGAATTTTCAGGAAAAAATATTTGAAATTAAGATAATCAATATGGAAACAAAATGACGTTTTATCAGTAGTAATAATTTGATACGGATCAGTTTCATTTTAATTAAAATATCTTTCCTATTAATATTTACTCATGAATTATTACAAAATATAATATTTGTTTCATTAAATTACAAAACTATAAAAAATTCAATCGTCTCTTTTCATTTGGCTTATTGTTTAGAGAAATTAATGAAGTTAAAACTATTTTAAGTTTGTGCAAGTTCTAAATTACAATTAGAAGTTTGAACTTCAATTTAACTTATGAAGCAAAGTCTTACAAGTTTTTTATTTATTTGCTATAGCAATACATTTCAAAATATGTAACCTGTTTTGCAGTGTAATGTCATAAATGGGAAAATTAGACCTTTTAAAAATATAACCAAATATCTGCAATAATTAATGAAAGGACATCATTATTTGTAATTAACAATAAATAACAATTTCTGACTAGATTGTGTATAAACACCCGTGCCTACAACTTATCGACGTAGGTATGTCCAAGTCTGAATATATCGCAAATTAAAATTTACTTAAATACCCTTAATTTATTTTCTTTTGTTGACAAAAGCAAAGCCGACTAAGCCGATTATAAATGCATTTATCTTCTTTTGTTCAGAGTAACGCCTTGTTTTTCCTGAAGTATATTTACAAATACATCGAGGGAAAAATGGTGGTCTCTCCCGAGGTGAATATACGGAATATTTTTTTACACGATGGGGAGTAGAAACACTTAATTCCATAAATAAAGAATTATAATAAATCAAAGCGATATTAGAATATTTAGAAGCCATTGGAATGTTTCCATGCATTCGAGCATAGCAACAGACATTTATTTACAAAAACCTTTGTTATAACAAAAACTCCCCTAGGGAAATTGTTGTCTTATTTCGTCGCTAGGGAGTAATACACAATTTTGCAGCCATAGAAACCGACTTGTACTCCCGGCCGTGGAAATTGTTATATCTTAATTCTTTTCCAGTACAAGCCCATTATGTTGATTTCAATAAATGCTAAAGCAGTGAATAGAACAAGTTTGAAACAGTGTAAAAAGGTTTTTACACGGAATATAAGTGAAACAAAAGGAAATAAAAGGGACTTATAGAATGTTATATGAACGGTATATATGTTTAATAGTATTTTAAACAAAAGAAAACCGATACAGTGATAATGAAATATAGTATTTCCTTTATGCTTTGAAAAACAGCCATACCGCGAGCAATGAAGGTGTATTTCTCAGCAAAAGAATAAAAGTGTATTTTTTGCACACGTTTTGTATTCAAGAATAAACATTGAACGAAAACAAGTGAAATGAAAAGTGGGCAGGTAGTTATACATTGGTATCATCAATTTATAACTTAAAGGAAACGACCTGTATGAATTAATTGAGTAAGGTGTATAACGAATTAGAAATTGTAATAGAAAAAAGAAAAAGTGAAGTTTTACATGTACGTAAGTACAAGAAAAACAAAGGCATTAATATAACAAAAACGATTATTAACAAAGTATTTATTATCTGCATCAATTACTGTTATAATTAATAATAAAAGAATAGTATTTTTGTCATTTTTTAAATATTATGCATAAAATATAGTAAGTACATGATAATGAATAAGCAGCATATGAAGTAATATTTCAGAACAGTGTGATTCATGATCACCCGGCTGGTATAATTTACCAGTTCTTCCATTCAGAGTTTGCACCATATCCAGAATGAAGACCATCATGTCCGCCCACAGAAAATCCAGAGCCGAATCCAGCTCCATGTCCATCAAAAGACAGTTCAGAGTCATCACCATGATGAGACTTGATAAAGACAGGCACTGGTTTCTTAACGATGATGGGTTCCGGGATGTGCACGGGCACCTTCTTGATCACGGTCACTGGGTAGGGTTTAGGTACATGCACGGCAACAGGCACCTTGAACGGAACCTTGACAGGGAATTTGACTGGGTAGGGCACGTGCTTGGTAACAGTGTAAGGCACAAGTTTCTCTACTTGCACGGGGTATGGTTTGGGTACGTGGACAGGGTAGGGTTTGTCCACGGGCACAGCTACTGGATGAGGTACTGGTACTGGGATCTTCTTCTCAACAGTCACGGGGTACGGTTTGGGTACAAGCACGCCGACCTTCTTGGTGATGGTGATGTGCTTATGGACACTTTCACCGAGATCGATGGGTCCATGGTGAGAGAATCCTGATGAACCTCCTAGGCTCTGCCCATGGTCACCATCGAAATCAAAGCCGTGTCCACTGAAGTCGTGTTCATCAAATCCACCGCCCAGACTCGATCCAGAGTCGTGTCCAAAGTCATGTCCGCCCAGTGCGAAACCTTCACCAAAGACACCGCGTTTTTGCCCTTTCTTGGCCTCCTCAGCCGCATGAGTAGCGGACAGAGCTAGCAGAACGACAAACAACTGCACACAAATATTATATAAATAAAAACATTTTACATCAAATGTGACAAATTTTCTTACCGTGGTAGTCCTCATGGTGTGAATGGAACTGGAGATCACAGAACACTGATACTATGTCTGTCTGTTCTGTGCTTTTTATACAAAATTTTACACCAAAAATGTATTAATTAGCCTCAACGTTCCGGAACCAAAGATACCTATAATTTTAAATATAGCTAATTAAAATAATGTTGGAATCCACAATTTCTTTCTCCATTTACATGTAAAATGCATTTGAATGTATAAATCTACCTACATTTTCATAATCTTAAAAGCAATATAAAATCTTCTATTCGAACATAATTATGTCGCTAACAAAATCAGGTGCTTCAAATTTGATCGTGTTCGTATTCGTAAGTGGATAATAAAAATTTTCCATATAAACTCATATATTGGATATCCATATTGTTCAAGTGGGTTGTCGAAGAATATATGTTTGAAAATGGTTATATAGAATTCATTAAAATTCCGAACAGGTTTCCAGGCAGAAGGAATCCATCAAGTGATATAAAATGTATTTGACGCCCACTTCCCAGAAACTGGTTCAAGAGAAAGCGAAAACAAAATCCTTGTAGAAAATATGCTACACACTTTTCTCACATAGCCCACGTCTAAGCTTTGTCATAAAACGTTGGATTATACGATAAATTATCGGACATTTATACGCAAATAATAATATTACTTGAATATATAATCCAATATTCTTCAATCATTCTTTATGCCCGCACGCGTTCCTGCGAATTGACGTACATGTTCACAAATTGACATATAGAACTCGTGTAAGTTTGTAAAATGTGGTTTGTTTAAATAAAACATATTTCCAGACATAATAATATTCTGTGACTTCTTGTCGCGTGCTTCCTTGTAACATTATCAAGAATGTTTGCGGAATACCTGCAGAATAGTAAAATATGCACTACGTGTTGATAACTTTATGTCCTCGGTTTTATTACTGTTTGTAACAAATCTTTGCAGCGTATTTATGAGCCAAGAATTCCTAACTCAGTATTACTATAGTTTTCTCATGACATTAATCTACGTTTTCTTTTTCATACCCGTACATTCGTGTACAATTTTTAAATGTAAATCGTAACGTATCGTTATATGATTTTCATCTACAAATGAACAACTCTTTATTTGTATCTATCTAAAATGGGTCGGAAATGTCTACTCGTTGATAAAATAGTGCTAATATAAATTGGAATAAAGTTAGATTTATTGCTTTCATTTCAGATACTGACTGACTAGCGTGCGAGGATAAATGCAGAAGACGCACTGTTGATTCCCATTAAACACTGTTAACTAGATTACACCTCTTCCTAAGTCTGTAATCAGGACCCAAATCAGCGTAGGTGCTTGCTCGTGGCAGCGGTATTCGCCGTGGCTACCAACAACAGTGTTACCATGTGATGGGGGGGGGGGGGAGTCGCACAAGCAATACAGAACTCAAACACTACGTACCAATTTTACCCACTGTGTGCTTTATACTGTAGCATCAATAAACCACACTGAAACACAACAGCAGAATGTAATAGCTTTCACATTAATAGATTCACAATTTACGAAATAACATCTTATTTCTTATCAGCTTGACCGGTAAGTGCAAAGAGAAAATTAACTACGATATTAATATGCTTATTTTACTCATTTATAGCGTAATGTGATTAAATTTCATCCACTCAATTTAATTATTTTGGAAATATAATAGATTAGTAAGAAATAATATTGTTTCAAAAAACATCATGTACAAGTATTATTAGGGATAAGAAGATATAATTGAAACACAAATCTTATTTCGGGAATTTATTTAACGTGGTACAACAAAACCCAAGAGACGAATTATGAGAACAAAATCCATAATTAATTCTTTGGAAGATATGAAGTGTGAATCCATATGATTCTTTCCTCAAATAATGTAGTATTATTACACTCTGCCCTATGTTAATATTACGCCATCATTTTAAATATTTTCTGACTCTTTAGGCATTATATAATTTCAAAAATTAGAGTATATTTCATTTTCTGTCAGCGACACTCATTTACGTTTGATGTGAAACAAAAACAACATTTCACTTCGTGCATTGTATTAGAAGAGCGGTAGAGTGGCTAATTCGTGATGGTAAATAATTATATTTATAAATAAGTACTCTGTACTCTGAAACAGCACGGCAACTGACTGTGTAACACGCTTGGTGACGCACGCACTAGACGGATATAACAAGGTTAAAAATTAGGTGACAACTGTTGCTGAAACAGGCGCAGTAATTTAATTATTTTGCATGAAAAATTCTGATTATCGTCATTAGTGTAGAGACAGGAGCGATGGAGCGTGGTTTGTTTCCAGAATTCAACGTGAGATGACACTGTGTTCGCTTCGCTAAATTTTCCATGGTCTAAAATAAAATATCAATATTTATAATTACATTATTTTTTTCACAAATAATTTTGAACTAACAATAGCATTTTAAAAATCACACAATTTGTCATTTAAGCACAGTATTCCCCCATTTTATGTACAAGACAAGAGAAGATAATATTTTGTGATTTCAATGATGCTGGTTGTAGACGGTAAAAGGAAGCTATAGAAGAAAAATATTCTGAATATTAAATGAAGTTCGAAAAGGTTCGTCTGTGTGAAAATCTCATTGGTGAATAACACTCATTAGTGATTGGATTGGATGTACGGTGCAGACTTTACGTTGTACTTTCCCGACCAGCTCTTATTCAACAATTATGTCCTGCATTTTACATAACATGCCCGGTCAGAGGTGATCCTCTATCCAAACACACGTACACAGTGCCCAGAGAGACAGACATTCGTTAATAATTGACATTGGAACATTTGGACGCAAGGGTACATCTCAATCGCGTATTTGAAACAGACACTGAATTCGTAATCACAAAATCAGTCACTGTGTGACGCTCTCGTACGAACTTTCATTATCCGCTTTGATTTCACTACTATCTTCATGTGTGTCTGTCAGTAAATACATGTAGTTACATTCAAACAAATGAATGTAACAGTAAACTATCTGATACAGAATACTTGTAATGGTGTATTAAGTGCACATGCACACGTATACGTGACGTAGGAAATACGAATTTTTCATTTGAATTCAAATTGGAACTACATATCTCCGACATACACATTTTCGATGGAAAATCACATAATTACAATAAAATGTATGTTGTATAGACATGCATGTAAAAAATTCTGACAATATACAATAATAATTAAATATGATCATTAATAAAGCAGAAATTGTGGAATTACAGAAATTATTAGCAAAAAAGTAAACGAAAGAATACATTTTTTTATCGTTTTCAATGTTCTTTTTATGCCAATGTTTGAAATACCAAATCTTGTTATCCTTTGTATATTTTATTCTATAGAAATATTTATGTACATATTTAAAATAAAACCATGTAATAATCATGTTTTTTTTTTTAAGAATATCTTCTAAATGCTTTATTACAAAACTCAAGCGTTATGAATAATGTATATAACCACAATTTGTTTGCATATATAATTATACTCTGCAAGTTTCCTAGATCTAAAATATTTTGTATGCACGGCCGTGTATTCTTGATAAAAATAAATGAATACAAAAGTGTTAGACAGAATTTAAATTTTGCTAGGCGAGATTAAATACAACGCCTGAAAAGTTGTCTGTTGATCTAAAACTTGCTACACGTTAATTAGTAATCTTTCTTTTGTTTATATTTCGGTAATGAACTAAAAGGAATTAATCATAATGTCCTAGACAAACGAAAGTGTGCAAGAAAAGGAGGGACATATCTCAATCGCAAATTAAAAATCCGTCAAGAACATCGATGTCGATAGATTGATGAGAAGATAAACATGATTTGAACCTGGTCTTGGTTGTGCTATTTATCCACGCTGTCATTTTCCACCGGTAGATGGTTCTGATAGAGATATTAGAAGACAGATGCGATGCGGTCAAGTTTGTTGGTCGATTTATCCGAGCACCAGGAGACAGAATCGCGTCGAACAGACTTCTGACAGTTTGATAACAAAAAAATAATCGAACGGGATATGCCCACTTTAGAAACGTAGACACGGGAAAAATAATGCAAAAACAACAATGTTCTACTAACAAGCAACCGAATCGAACCGATCTCCACGTCCGACCTGTAGCCGGTCGGGCACATCGACTAAGGGCGTTATCGATTCTCAAACATGAACGTTGTTTTGCTCTAATATTTTACCTCAGAAAAGCGACAGTTATAGTCCAAATAATTTATTATATTTCGAACATTCTAAATCAAAGCTTTACTATAATAATACGCTGAACCTGTATTGTCATGGCATAAACTGATAATTTCTTACAATATTTGATATTAATTTCATATATGTAGTATGTACCGCAGGAAATTTAATTACATTGTGATAATAGAATTAATATTTGCATCCTTGTCATATATTTTAAAACAAATTGGAAAAGAAAATGAACATTTAATATTCACTCACCTCGTCTGCAGAGCTTAATATAAAAGATTATTGTACAAACACGAATACAGTTATTTTGCAGCAGACAATAGTATGTAAACATAGTTAGGACTGAATAGCTCTACCTTGTCAGAGCATATAATGAATAAATATTTTTCTACAGCCGACATTAAAAGAACTAAAACAGAATATGAAATGAGAAGGCTTGCAGGCATATTAAATATTAAACAGAATTTTCATTTCACGTTTCTTTTAACATAAAAACGAACTCTTGCTTTCAAAGTAAACATAAAACTATTATAAAATAATAATTAAATAATTGGAATGCATACTGCAAAGTAACACAGTGAAGTCTGTCTTTCTCTCTCTCTCTCTCTCTAGCCATTTTATTCAGCAATAACATACCTAGATTTTTTTGTATCAGTTCTACTCAGTAATAATTAATGTATTTAATTCGATCATAAAAACAATTACATATTTAACGGTTGTTAAACCATCCAAATAATTCCTAAATTTATCGCTGGTTTCCAGCATCACAATTTCGTTACTCCTTCCATAACACCAAAGAGTAGCACGAAATTAAAGATTGAGAATAACGTCTTGACAAAGATATTCTATAAATAAAGTACAAACGTGCGCGCGAGAGAAAACGATAAATCGTTAAATATGTTGTGGACGCTGGCAGAGATATTAATTTCGTGCAGGTAACAGGTTTATCTGAAGTACACCTCGCCTAAACCTTATATATTATGTTCAGTACGGAAAAACGAATTGATAATTGTATATACCGTGCAATAAATCTCCGTAAGGCTACTATAAAGTTTTCGAAAATTCTGTTTTATACGGCATTTTTCATATTTTACAATGTTTGCTAAGAAAAGTTTACGAAGTCATCTTTAAAAGACGCAGATTTGTTATACTGACCAAATGAAGCAAACAAATTGTTGTTTGAAAAATATAAACTTTTAAGTGGTTTAATCTTTAATAACAACAATAATAACGTGAGTTACAACAAAGTTAAATATTTAACACTGTATAATTTTGCTTGGATACAATATGGAAAAGAAAATTACACGAATATAAAATAGTATTTTCATTAACTTTGTGAAAATCCATAATTAATTAATTATATATGTATAATATATATAAATAAATTACTTTGTTTTATTTTCACATGCTTTATTTTATACCAAAGCTACATGTTTCGTCAACATTGTGACATCTTCAGGCAATAACAAAAACAACAAACAAAACAAACAACGAAACAAGTAGTTTTGGTATAAAATAAAGCACGTGAAAATAAAACAAAGTAATTTATATATATATATATATATATATATATATATATATATATATATATATATATATATATATTATACATATATAATTAATTAAAATTACACGAAATTTTCTCAGCGGTCAGCTGTGAAATGGCTGCATTTCTTTATGATTTTCAATAAAAATAATAATTTATTGGCGTAGTTTCGAGACAAAAAAGCTGGATTAAAAATGTACTATGAAAAATGCACGAAATAGATTACATGAAGTATTATTGCACTAAATTATTTATTGGTTGTAATTCAAGTTTCTATATTTACGAATAAATTTTCCCTTTAATAAAGCTTTCCTTTGTTTTTTGTTAGCAAAAGAACTTAGGTCCAGAATAATAAGTTATTATACTACTTTTCTTTAAAAATATAATCAAATATTAATGTGAGTCATAAATGATTTCATGATTGCAGTAATTCAGTGGCTATGCACATGCAATAATAACAAGTTTCTTGAAATTATAAAATATTAGATAGAGCAAATTAAATATTAAAATCGTTGTAGAGATTTCATTGTGCATTTTTTCTTCATCAACTTCTATTGAATAGTCAATAGGAATTCTAGTTCTGCATTTCTCCTGGTCTCTTTAAACCTTGACAATCGCTTAGAATTTTATAATTTCAATGCTTTACTAGCACGTCATTTGGAATTATAATATAATTTGGATTGTAAATTTTCATGAAACTATTTTTATCTTTCTAGGTTTTAATAAAAATAATATGCTCCCTATATTATATTTATTTTGCTGAAAACTGTTTGATATAACATAGAACTGAGTATCCAGTTCTCAGTTCAGAGTACTAAACTCATTGATTCAGCTATGTGGCCCTCGTATCTGAATATTCGGAATTTTTGTTACCCAGTCTCGAATTCGAGTTCTCGATTCTACGGTCCGGATACTAGCTTCAAAAACGAACATAAATAAACCTACCTATAGAGTTACATAAATCAAAGATTAACTACTAAAACACCTTCTAGTCGAAACATTTGTTACATTATTTGTAAATAAACAACGATAATTCTACATCAGTATTCAAGTTCAAAGAAATAAATTTGGATCCAGTTCTGTGGAGCACGAAGTTAATGTAATCAACAATGCGTATTTATAATTTACAAATGAAACGTTAATGATCTTCAGAGGGCATTATTTATGTAGCCTTGACCTTGATGTATAGCGTGAGATTACCTTAAAAAAAATCTACGGCATGTATAACACCAATACCAGTAGAATTAGTAGTAGCAATAGAACTTGCCTACAGGTCCTAATACCTCGGCGAGGGAACACGAATAAATCACCGTGAAAAGCGGGCGGTTACATAACCTAAAAGTGAAAAGCTTCGTGATACTAATTGCCTCTGGCACTCAATGATTAGTTAGAGTTCTGAAACCTATTACGTCCTACCGAATAACCCTAGCCTCAATGCACAGATGTGAAGAGAAAACTAGATATTTTACCGTAACATTTGTAGTATAATATTTGCAATTTTTAGCACGTGCGATAGAAGAAGGTTCGATTCACAGTAAAGAACCCATGATGTTCCCCGCGAACTCAATTATCTCCGAAAAGTAGCTATTGTAAAAATAACAACGTTTCCCCACAATATTTATCTCGCACGTTGGAGTTTCAGCCGCAAAGTCATCAACGTGTTTCTTTTTCGTCTGCTTCTTTCATGTTCCTACTTACGTAAGTAATGCTTAACTGAAGATACATGTAATTCTGTTTCCTACTATACTTTTACTTGCGTATAAATTATCACATAAATCTATACGAATTGATGAAAATTATTTGATTGCTTCTTCATGTCCAGTACTGTACAATAACGTATTCATTTTTTTCTGATTTTCATTTCATTGAAGTGAATAAATTATACAAGTATGAAGATGCTAATTCTGTCCTCGATATTTTATGAAAATGTATTGAGATTTTCACATATTTTATTTGCAACTGAAGTTCGGTTCAGAGGTTATGTCGTTTTTTCTGACTTTACATGAATTATATGTGAATGAATGTTGTGGAATTTAAACTTTTCAACGAAACACCGTTTAATCCGATTACATTTTTATCTACAGCACAAGCCTTATAAAAATAATGAAAAAGAAAGAACAACGGACAAGTTTTTAATTCACTTTGAGTAGCTATGGACGCGAATTTTATCAACACTCGATGCCTCCGACATCAAAGCATCGAAACATCGTTCCACATAGTCCTGCCGTACTGGCATTTTACGAACAACCGACGAACTACGGAACAAACTTGAACAAGCCATGTCTAACGGTAATCATAACAAGTTCACTGTGACCATGGTATAGTAATAATGGTGGTGGCAGCATGTTAATTGGCATGAAGCGAGGCAGATAGTCAAAGATATTGATATACAATTATTTTACCGATACAATCCTTTATATGTAACGAGGGAGTAAAATATTATGCAAACATTTCATGCAAGGTATAATTCATATGCGTTACTACAGATATTACGTATTTTATAGTATCAGACAAACATACAAAGTTATAAAAAAAAAAACACATTGTAATATACACGTTATAACATATTTTGTGTGGATTTACATCGTACATATTTTACAGTTTTGTTTTGTTCCGCTACCAATATAGAGTGTACGTTTGATATTATACGATAATAATACCAACATAAATATCTACCACAGCCAATATTGTGAAATCTGTGCAAAAAACACATTTTTTGTTAGTTTTAATCCTAATTAAATTGGCTGCAGACTGCGTCAAACACCCAATTTATCGTGAAATCATGACAGTGTAGGTTTTTTTTATTCTTTTAATGAATACTTATTTAAAATTGCATTTTTAATAAAAATTTAATATAGAGAAAACCCAAGCTGTAAAAACAAATGGCTAGCCTAATGTAACAGTTTGTTCTGTCAAAAAATCTACATACGCTTTTAAACCCAATTTTCATAATTAATTAAACAAAAAGGTTTAAAATAATTTTACTCGAAGAATCGTAATAGGAAAGGTCATTCTGGACCAGCTGTCGAGCATGTGTGCCTGTACGTATGTATGGTACTCCCTCCGGATTTAATCTTTAATCGGGCAAAAAGTATAGCGCAAAATACCAAATTTTAATTAAAATCTAAATGGACCTTATAAATTAAATGAAAATAATCCCGATTCTCTCGGAATCTCCAGCTCATACTCCTGTCGGTAAAAGGATGTTGAGAGCATCCAATTTTTATGGAAAAAAATTCGCCTCATGCATAATTAAATGTGTACGTGTGGCTGAGATTCCGTTCAAATGTTTCACTTATGTTATTGATCAAATCAGAGGTCTTCAGATGACACAAATATTTTATGGCGAATACAGAGAATATTAGTTATAGCTTTTAAAATAACTAGTAAAAAATTCCGACATGAAATGATTTTTTTATTTCACAGATTTTCCGTAGAGTTTTAGACACAATTAAAAGAAATCGCGGATGGATAAAAACAGTGCAAATTGCTGTAAAAAGTTAAACAGCACCATTTAAATACTTTGCATTCACGTTCGTGTTAGAATTACTTTTATTGCAGCAATTTTCTTGTACAAAGGGCACAGAGTCTAGAATGAGGACGGAGGGAGCTCGTAATGAATATTAATAAGGCCATTCTTTATGAAATACGTTAAACATAATCCAGGATTTGCACAGCATAATGTCAGTATTAGTTTCTTCCCTTACTGCAAATGTATATTAATAACTTGTGCAGCCGGTTACGAAACAATGTTTCATTAAAAACACATTCATTAATGAGACATTATAATTAGAATCTAATAGAAAACATTAAACCAGTATTTTCAGACATATTAAAGTAAATAAAAATGTACTGTAATAGAAAATAAACAGTATATAATTTTTTTTTTTAATTTTGCTAAGACATCTACAAAACAAACTAACTGGTATTAATATTACATATTAAAATGCATTGGTGTAAGCTGACAAATCTGTGACAACTGAAATAATATACCCTGCTATTACAGGTGTATCATCATTATAAATTTTTAGAAACTACAATTTTAATGTATATTTGCTTAAAAACTGACGCAACAATTTATGTGATTTTATTTGAAATAATTTTAGATTTAACACTTGCTATATCTGATATCAATAAACTACTTATTTTAGATTTTATAGACATTTTATGTTGGTTGTTTAAATTAATAAATTAATTCCAATGACACAATATTTCAATGTTTTCTCTCACCAAATTCTCATATTTGTTCATGTACATTTTTACATGCATCAAGTGAAATATTTATATTCTTATCTGAGTTTATGACATTTTACAAGAGTATTTACTTAAATATACATTAATGCCTGTACAACACGCATATATTATCTATGTAAGCAATACATGCTAATCTGTTAAATTAAATTCATATGTACGAATAATAATTTCTTTTCCAAGCATTTGAAAATCTAACTAATTATTTTCCTGAAAATGTCTAGAAACGTAATTTAATTTAAGAAAATAATATGATGCACATATAATATAAATTTTTAATATAAACAATTTACAGATTGAACGCCAAAGAAAAATTTCCCAAGGGTCCAATATCAGAGCTGCATGCATTCCTACACTGTAAAAAGTGTCCACAATGTTTGCATTCATGCTGATTGCTCATTTTTGTAAAATATATTTTTGTAACACTAGGGTAAATATACAATCTGTGCAACCATAGCAGTGATGTCATAATGCAATATGGAATGAAATAGCGGGCAACTTGAAAGGATCGCTCTCTAAAATATAGGTAGGTTTAGCGGGCATAATGACCGCCATTGTCTATGGTGCTGGTATCCCGAGGGGTCAAAATTATCGTCATGGCGCTCAACCGGTTATTTTATTATTAACCATTAACCTCATAATGCTCAGATTTATTATAGATAAAAATATTATTTGTTCGAACTAACTAAGACACCAATAAAAAATGTTATATTACACTTGCCTATTATCTTACCTTTTACCTTTTTTCACCTTAGATACGAAATACAGAAACAAGCTCATTATGCCCTACTGCATCTTTACTATCGTTAAAATTTTGTATGGATTATCTCATGCCTATATGATGTTATTTATTTATTATATTATTACATTGTTGCTCAGAAACATTGAAAATATGTTTATCGATGTTAAAGTTTAACATCATGAGGAAGTATCTTGTGTGTCGTTGCCAAAATACATTAAATTCATTCATTGACAACCTACTCCAGTTCGCATAGGTATAGTGAACTTAAAGAGCAAATTTAGTCCATTATATCCGCAAAAATCACTATATGCGAGTTCACTTTATGCGAATTGAAACAGTAGAATATTTCATCACAGTTTTATTTAACAAATCGATTCAAAGTTAAATTCAATATTCAAACGGATTAATTTTTAAATTCTGTGCACAAATGTGGAATATCAAATTTGATTCTCATTTGTATTATGTTATTATGGAATTCAATTGAAAAATTAAACCAATGTTTGGAATGATAACATGAAATTTTATGTGTATCCGGAAATAATATTTTCATGATGCTTTACCCAAATAATACGGGTATTTCCATTTTGCCCTGAAATTGATGAATGTAATAATAATAATTTTAAGAGCATGTTTTTTTTGCTAAATTAGCTCGTACATTCTAAAAAAAATTAAAGTGTTCTTCGACACTATATTACTAATAAGCACTTCAAGATATTACAGAAGCCATGTAAGGTATTGATCGTTTTGTCTCGACATGGAAATTGCCCAATTTGCGATTCATATGGTCAATCTTACTTTGTTGGCAAAAAAATATAGGATTTTGTTATGACCTTGGCATCCCGCAAAAGAAATTTAAATCACTTTAACATAAAATGAAAATAGCATTATGGAAATGTGATCTATATTAAATTTCGAATCTAATTCATCATTTTTATCAATAGGTTAATTTTATATATTATTTTAGCATGCCGGCACTCTGTATAATAACTTCTTGTAGAAAAACCAGGTGAGAAATTGTCAGAATAGAATTTGCATGACGTATAAAAGAAGTGACGACGCAAAGATGACAGATGAAAAATTACGTACATGAGCTTGTAGTGTTGCAAAAATTCCTAACATGGACTTGCAATATATCAAAAGTCTTTTATGCATTAAATTTAGTGTTACGTTGAAATATCGCATAATAAAACAACGTATATGAAGAAATATACTCTTCAAAATTGTTATCATCACAAATTCCATCATATTTTGCCATTAGCTGTTTTAATGAATGATAATTATATTTGAAGTAAAATTTGGTACAATATGCTATAAAATTATCATATATTATATGAAATAATCATGTATGTTACCAGTATATGTATAATTATATCAGTAATCATTACTGTTTTATCGATGATTGAACGAATAGAAATATATCTGCATATTAGTTACCATTCAATTCAAGTACTAACTCATTTCCTATTCAAATGTCCATCGATAATATTGGCCAAATAATTTGCGCTATTATACATTCTATTTATCAATTATTTAATATCAACATAATTATTTTATGAAACACATAAAGCATATGCCAGCAGTATGAAACCAATGACAATAATGCACATATCTCTTGGCTCTAGAAATAACTTACTTTTTACAGTATGTTGAGAAATAAATTAATAAATATCTGGAACTAAAATATTTACTTTGTGGTCATAGAATGAAACTTTGATGTAACATTAGAATGAAAAGAATACGAGAACAATTAATTATTTTTCTTTGTATACACATACAAATATGTAGAACTTTTCTGAAATTAAATTTAGAATAAATAAATTTTGGAAATATATTCGTTAGATACTCCCTATATAGCAGGGCTTCTCAAACTTTGTCTACCCTTTACCCGAGGAAATAATTTCATGACTCCGAGCATATAGGTGTATAAACTACGAACACGATTTAAAAAAAATGCTATATAATGTCGATTGTAGAAAACAAATTTATTATTTTGAAGCATTAGACTATAAGCCACAAACAAGGTTAATATCGATAGCGAAATTTATATCCATTTCAGAATAAATGATGCAACACATAATGATGTACGGTAACGATGACTTAAATAAAGGTATATTTAAGTTCATTGTTCATAAATTTTGCACATTCCGTCGTTAAGCTTTTTCCTTGCAACCGTGGTATTGTAAAGCTTTGTAAGAAACTTCAAAAATTAGCACGGAGATTGGCTATTTATGAACGAATGATACGTAGGAAAGAGCTGTGCAATCCATAAACTATCTTGCTTCACGTTCACTGTGCAACTACGGCATTAACTGAATGTATATATTATGCAGTATATTGTAACAATGTAGTCGTATGTTAAAAACCTAACGTCTGCGAGAAAATATACGATTCCTGTTTGCTTGTGGCAGATTGACAAACATTCCGAGCAGTAATTATGTGTAGTACGTTGGGTGTGAAAAGTGTGTATTGGCTTTTAATAAATATTTGCATTTACGAATTTTCATTGAACGGGATTGATGGATTTACCGGCAAAATGTTTTTTTACGGAAATGAAAAAAACTAAAACGGGTTCTCTTCTTTTCGATTTTTCTATTTGTCAATGTCTCTAGAGTTCTCTTACGGATGGATTTTTTTGCACGTACAATTTGTAAAAGAAAATATCCGAATAAAGTTTTAACATTTTTCACGTACAAATGCCGGAGCTAAAACTTTAAAATGTAAATTGTGAATATTAATCACGTGTAAACCGAATACTGAAGATTGTAAATCCAATCGTAATGATTAATGGAAGGGAGGATTTTCAAGGATTTCCTTAACGTTGACATATTGTGTTGACGACACGTTCATAATAATCCAGATCGACTGTTCTTCTGTATAAACTTCAATTGCATATAAATGGGCAAGGATAAGAATGCAAAGAGAGCGAGATGTCAAACTTACCAGAACGTAGACGGCAAAAGGCATGACGACGACAGCAACCAGCAGATCGGCAAGGGCCAGGCTGACGATAAAGTAGTTAGTGACGGTCTGCAGAGTCCTTTCACGGTAAACACTTAAAATTACAAGTACGTTCCCGAACAGCGTGAATATCGGGAACAGCACAAGTACGAGCGCCCAATAGTTGTAGACACTGCCAGCCTGGCCGATCAACGTGTGATTGTAACATGTACCATTACTCGTATCATTCACAGTAAAACTGCAGTTCGGCAGCTGCAGATCGTAAGTGTGCCGGTCATCCAAACTGTCATTACCCGACCAGTTCAGATGGCTGAAATACTGATCGATATCTTCAAACAGCAGTAACAGATTGTCCTTGGATCTGCCAATTGTAGCATTGTCTGCATTGGCCAGTACACGTGCTGAACCATTCCCTGCATCACTGCCTGCTGAAGATGGTTCGTCGTACCAGAATCGGATATCGTCTGGAGCTGTCTGGTTGGCGGTGTATGTTGAAGCCATCTTGCTGGATAATTACTCTTCCTTTTGGTCTTGGTCTCTCTACGGATAAGTTTGTTCAGTTCAGTTGTTAGTGACTGCAGTACTGTTGTACCAACTGCACAAGTACCACTGAAGCTGCAACAGTATCATCCCCTTGTTATAGCTGTTGTTGACGGTTATGTATTATGATTGATATCCGGTAATTGCTGCTCGCCTTGTGGGTGGTGAACTCATTTCTGAAATGAAGCCCGGGCACATCTTGCGGCTGCCCCGAAACTCTGTAATGCCCCTTCAATATACGGCTATTATAAATCTTGACGGTGTGGGCAATCTCAGCTAGTAATTTTTATATTGTTGCAGGGTACACTGTGTTTTTATCAACGCCAGTGTTATTATGATAGGATGCTGGGCGAGCGCCGCTTAAAAACTCATTTCGCGGTCACGCTACGGGAGCTTACCTCTGGCTTTTTAATAACCGCATCACACAGGAACATTATTATGTTTCGCTCGTCCATTTTATTCACCAGTTTAGTTTGTGCTCTCGGAAAAGAACGGTGGTTAGACGTTCACACGCGTCCACACCATCTGCCTCTATACTCTAGGCTACTTTGACTACTAATATCACGTAAAGTCACGCTCTCCTCTCCACGCACAGTTCAAGTTTCAGTAGCAACCAACGAGCGAGCAACATGTTCACACAAATTTACAGAGTGCTAACAGAGTGTACTTGCTTAGAGATTCAATAAAACACTACATTTTATACGTTCAGTCACACGTTACAAACATACCAACGACGATAACATTTAGTTTTGTCTATGCACATTGTCAATGTCATCATAATGAGGATGTTCGGAATGTTGAGAGAGTTATTCTTACATTCGTCTGTCTAATTGTATTTAACAATTCACTGCCGATGCCATGATGGCATCGCCGGCGGGATGCTGCTGATGGTGATGTTCTCTAGCTGTGTGATGTCACTCAAGTGATGAACGTAAAGCGACTGAAGAGATCCGTGGACGCGTGTGTACTTGGCGTGGCGCATGCTGTTCATCTGCGTCCCAGCGCCTAGAGCTCGCGTCGGCGCCGCCCAGTCTCTTCGAACGCCGGGCTACGGTACGCCGGCACGCATGCCTACCAATCTGCCTGCTTGCTTGCTTGCTCACTACCCTGTCTCGTAGCTCTTCTTGTTCGCCACGTAAGAAGGATGTGTTTACGGCGTAATCAAAAATTCGGTCTGTGTCAGTTCCACATACTCTCTACCAGGCCTATGCGATTAATGACCCTTTTGCACGACCTGTACCTTCTTTTAAGCACAATTTATTGTGATTTCTTAGAGTTTTTTCCCTTCGAATAAGAATGTTACATTGGCGAATTGGAATTATCATTTCGTGACTAAAAGTTGGAAAAATTATTTTGCAGTGGTCCGGTTTTGTTCAAGGCGCCCTCAATATAGCTAAGTATGATATTTGGATTCTTGAGGAGCTTAAAAGAAACATTTCACTATTTATATTTTTAATTAGTGACCCATAGGAGCAGATTGAAAGTCTACACATCATTAATTAAAAGATATGTACAATGTACATAGAAGTTAATATTCGCAGTCACAAATTAATGATCATGTATCTAATAATGTTAGACTTTTCAAAATAACTGACGCGTAGTTAAAACGATAAAGTCACTAACATTGTATAATGTCAAATTAATGGTTAATCTTGACCATAAACTAACAGTCACGCGAATAATTAATGCTAATGATTATTTTTTTACCTAACCTAAGTAACCTGTTACGTGACCTAGGTCCAGCTAATATGTAATATTATGGACGAAATGCTACAGAACGCTACAAATATTAATCATTACTGTTAGCTAACGTTCTCTTTAATTAAATCCTTACAAAGTCTTGCAAGTGCCATTTTATTCTTGCTATAAAATTACTTTTATAGTCCAAGTTGTGTTCTGTAATCATTATAGACGATACTGCCGTCTGTAGATCGAACATTATAATTAAAAGATATAACTATTAATGTTTCGATATATTTTCACACCATGACACATTTTCCAATTCTTTCAATCAGTTCTGTGGATAAAAATGAAGTTGCGGCAAACATTTTTGTCTTGTTTGCACATATTATTCAATTCATAATATTTCCCTTTGATCATAGAATCGAAAAGATCAAAGAAGCATTGAATATTAAATCAACATTATGATAAACAGTTCACACATTCAAAGGAAATGTAATTTCAGAAGAGGTCACCACAAAACATGAATATAAATGGCATTTTACCGGCACACCACCTTGAATTTTATTTGTTTTCAAACGTCTGTGATACGATAACAAGTTAAAAAACTAAACTACTATTTAATTTTAGTACAAATAATATCAAATATATAGTGGTATCTTCGCATACTTTGTGATAGTTCATATAAAATATTAAAAATGAATATGTTTTTGTTTGCCTGATGGTGTCACAATCTGTGTACGAAATATGTCGCTTTTAATAAATATTGTGGTATCAAAACAAAGTAAATAATAGTACATTATACACCAAGGGAGAGAAACCACTTATTTTTCCTGAGGTGTAGTTTGAAGCCCGAGGGCGAAGCCAGAGGGCTGCAAATACATCGAGGGAAAAATGGTGGTCTCTCCCGAGGTGTATATACTATTTTTTCCACGTTCGGGAGTAGAAACACTTAATTTCATAAATAATGAATTATAATAAATCGGAACGAAATTGCAATATTTAGAAGCCTTTGGAAATGTTTCCATGCAACGCGTACCATGACAACATACATTTATTTACAAAAACCTTTGTTATAATAAAAACTCCCTTATGAAAAGTGTTTTCGTCCCTAGGGAGTAAATGCTTCATTTCTGTCCCGCGTTTGACGCCATAGAAACCGACTTCTACTCCCGGACGTGTAAAAATATATTTTATATGGTCAAATAATATCCTCTACTCAATTTCTCCTTTCAAAAACATAAATCTATCAAACGATTCACGAATGCTTATTTCTTGAATTCTCCATAATATAACAAAACTGGTTGAAACGTCACAAACAAAACCGAAATATTCTTAATAGTACTTACATATATACCATCATAGTTACATTAAAGAGCTAATGAATCCGTTGTTGTTATCTTGAAATTATTACGTTAAAGTTTAACACAATTTTAAGCACCTTCTGACGCTGTTCCCAGACTACTTTGCAAAATCTTTCGCTTCTACCAAAACACACTTCTCTATGTCTCATTCACTGTTCAAATCTTTTTTTAAGCTATAAAAGCATACAAGAAAATGTTTACATCAGTTAATGCTTTATACGGCTTTTGTAAAGCAATCATCTATTTCATTATAGAATAGATCTCCATATAAAATCATTAAATATCAATTTTCTTGACCGTGTACCTAAAATAGAGAGAAAAATTTCGTAAAAAAAAAAAGCACGATTCTCGATTGCTTATTTTTTGTGATAGTTCAGCAGTAGCTAAAGATTGAGATTACGATGAAGACATTTCAGCATGGCGTGGCGTGGTGTGGTGCTATTGGATGGTTTTGTTCCACGCTGAGAATTAATGCCGGAGCACGTAAGCTCACACTAATCAGTATGTGTAACGGCGTTCAACGAAAGTTTTTCAGTGGTCGCAAAACTTCACACTCTGTCGCACTGAACAGTGTCGCCGCGCTTTCGATAATGACTTGGTTAATTGCCAATTCGGGTAGTAGGTATTTGTCCACAAGATGTAGTAAATTAAAACACCTTAATACACCGGCCATTTACGCATTCGAAATTTCAATGTATGTATCTACGACGTTCGACTATTAAATTCTACTCGCACTTCTCGAACGTTAGTTAATCTAAAGTTTACACCCAAACGTTCTACGAACCTTTCAATTTTCTATTGATCGCATCGCATCGTATCGTATCGTATCGGTGTTTACATACAAATTCTATGCGTACCTGCTTTCAACGTTCACTAGCTACGGTAGTAAAAGGAATCCTTCTTACCTACAACCCCATTGCATTGGGCGATAGTTAAATTCAAACACTGATTAAAATGTATCATATACGCCGTCAACATATAAGTCAAGTTTTCAAATTAGTTTTCGCAACACTTCTAATTCGATATTACCTATTTTAAAATCAATCTTCAATGTGCTAGATCCAAAACGTAAGTAGTTTTAAGTTTCGAATAGTTTGAATTGTAATTATAATGTACATTCATCAAGTTCGAAATTACGCATTACTGCAATATCCAATTCAGAAATTTGTAGAAAATATTTAGTAGAAGTAGCATATTGAAAAGATTATTATTATTGATTTTGTGACTACATTCTTTGATTCCGAATCAAATATTAAACAAACCCTGAAAACTACATTTGTAAACTAACAATATTTAATTCAATTCTTCTTTGCTGGGATCTTGTATTACAATGATATTCTACACTTAATCCACATTAAATTGAAATATCAAGTTTGCAAGTTATGTTACCTACATCAGGCTTAATCTGTAGATGAAATCCTAAACGAGTTTACGAAAAGTAATGACATCGTTCAAAGTGAGAAGCAAACACGTACACCGTATTTATTTTCTAGTTGCACATTTATTATTTAAACCGTATCTTGCAGACGAAAGAGCAATAGCACGCAACGTTTTAACATTTCTCCTGTCTCAGGTTTGTAGTTACAATCTCGTAGATACAGATGCTATGAATGTGATTTTATTGGAATCTTAACAGGAACACAGTTAAACTTTCACATAAGACTTTATTGTTGTTTTGATAACAGCAAACTATCAAATCTCACAAACGTTTTACTGCGAAATACACATAAAAACAAACAATTGTAGCAATTCTTAACACTTAACACCACTTATTTTTAATTGCATTTGTTTTAATTAAAACTACAGTTTATGTTTATTTCGAATTCATATTTGAAAAGAAAAACCATTACTTCAAACTGCGTATATGATATTATGACAGCAAAACTGTTTATGTTCTTGCCAATTTTTATTTAATATTATAATCCCATAAATTCCTGTGAATGGCATTATCTGTTTAAATATATTTCATCGCTGCGAATTTTTGAACTAGTACCGTAAGCAACAATTGTGTCGCACACTTATAAAAATTAGTCGCTCAGTGATTGACATTTTGATGTACTAGGCGACAACGATTTTGGTCAATTTATTGCGTTATATTTTTCAAAGCAAAGCTATATAATCCTTACTCCTCATAGTTGTGCACCAGAACGCTTTTCTGTATTTTGTCCGCTGGACGCTGTAATTGTGATTTGTCCCTAAAGACATTAATAACAAATTCTGCCTAATTGCAATTTCTTAAGAACTAACATAATATTTTTATATATAAAAATAGTTTTAAAATTGCCATAAGTAAGGAAGTAAGTTTTTTTTCAAATTTTTCTTTCTGGTAGAACCCCGGACCTCCTCTTATTTATACATAGTTGCTAGATAAAATAAATTATTACAAAAAATCTGCTGTTTTAACAATTCCTATAAAAAATATACTATATACATGTATAATACTTTTCCTTCAATTATAAAATAATATGTATCATTGCTAAGAACTTACTTGGCAAAACCATAACAATTTAAATGTTCTGGTGAATTCGTTTTTTTTTTTAAATAAAAATATTATATATATATATATATATATATATATATATATATATATATACGAGTATATATATATATATATATATATATATATATATATATATATATATATATATATATATATATATATATATATATATATATATATATAGTTTATTAAAAATAGTATAATTGATAACTATTTGCCGTTTATTAGGTAAAATTCTTAACATTTCGTTCAGTAAAATCATTTTGGACTTTGTCGTCTAGTGTTTTTAGCTTAATAAATGCACTGTTACACCGTGATATTTACCATAAAATTTACCCTTGATCTAATCTTGTGTATGTAAGCCTTTACCCGCGCATTTATTAAGTTCTAAAGTGTTTTAGCTGCAGTAGTGAAACTATCTTAACAAATTTGCTGGTAATTAAGTAGCAAACAAGAAAAGTAAAGAGTGTTGCGGTACTTACATGAGTTGTACCGGAAACCACTCCATGCCAGAAAGCAAAGGAAGCGAGTTCACACACTCTATATCGGTTCACTCTCTACATATTCACTGCAAAGTTTCGTTTACCAAATTAACATTGAATCAAATCATGTAAGGTTTCAGTAAACTCTGGTAGAAGGATTTAAGGCTGAACAGCCAAGGACTCCTCAATCTGCACCAAAATGGCATTTACAGTCATTTGTATAACATTATTACTTTTCGTGGTTTTATATACATGTCCACCACCAATGTTTGGATGAATTTGTGTGGAATATGTTAACACTGGTCTATACTAAACCCATATAATAGATAATTCATGATGGTAATACATTATTCATAAAACACGTGTAGATGAATTTGTGAGATACTGTTACAAATTGCGTTCGCTTTTTAGGCAATGTTGTATACAGGCTAGAAATATTTTGTCGTCCTTGTTATTCTTTGTAGTGAAAGGTTAATCGCTAAAGATTACTTTAGGCCAATATACAAGTATATTAATAGATCAAAGATAAAAAAAATGATTGAAACAACAATTTATTTTATTCATAACATAATAGTTCATTAAGAAAATAAGTCAAGGGGCGATAAGACATTTTCGGATATGAAAAATTACTATCAGTTATAAATATATACAATTATAACGTACGTTATTTTATAACTAGTTGTTCTCTTAAAATTCGTCCAGAGGAACTTAAAAATGGAAGGTGTCGAAAGAATTATTGGCAGAAGAGCAATCCATTTTCACAGAGCGCCCACATTCAAGTCGAACATATGTTGAATGGCAAAAGGAATACTTCTTTATCGTACGTACGTACTCCATTTCAGTGGACTCTGTGCTTCTATATATCTATGTGTCAAACCGATTTACCGAAAGCTTATGATGCACTTCCATGCATGAAACCGTGTTGCACACAAAAAACACTGTGCTGCTTCTGGTAACATACCGACACTTTACACAGATAACGCACCGCCAATACTATTAAAGAAGAAATATACAATCATATTAAAGTAATAATAATTAGTAGGTAAATAGATGTACAAAATAAATAAAAATTAGTAGATAATTCTGTAAAAATGTAGGCCATGGTCAGTATTGTGGGGTACTGGTTGGAAAATACCTGGTCAGCTTTTATCGGGCGGTGATGGTGCGTTTAATATTGGTAGAGCGGCTTGTGGCTGCCACTATTTTCCCCTATCTCAGCTGTTACGAGCACACAAGTGCCGCGATTAGCGGAAACATAGAGTATGTTCTTACCGTTATCGGAGACAGGGGCCCGACATTCGCCCGAGGCTAGCGTGCGGGCAGATCGAGACACCGCACAAGTTATGCGAAATCGCATTTTAACCGCTCGCAGTATTCCCTATTCAACCAGTGCCACTCAATTTCTTCCAAACTACACCCACTGCGTAATTTTTTTACATAACTTCATTATGTAGTCATATCTTATTACCGTGTACAAAACAATACAGTCTGCTGAAGTCAACTACAACACTATATTCTCGCACTATTATGATCAAAGACAAAGTACTTTCTCGAGAAAAAGGTATAATTTGTTTTTGTCATTTCTCGAGAATTATATTGTTTTTCTCGACAAAAAATTATTTTTTACTATTTAAGGAATTTATTGAAAACTATTTTTAAGATTGTATTAGAATAAAAATTTGTAGATAATTTTAAAGCAATACTTCTTGGCTCTTTTAGTAAAATGTAAAACGGGAAACATCCAATTATTTTCCAACCCGTAAAAATGTCTTATCTTGCATCCTAAAGCCTATTTAACACGATGTATAATTATATATAGAATTATATACGGAATTCTATATAGAAATTTATGTATCGTGGAAGAAAAATGACGTAAATTCTCTATGGAATACGTTATAAAAATTAAAAAAACATGTTCTATTCCATATAGAATATAGAATTCTATATATAAAGTAGGTCTAAGTGCTGCAGTATACATGCTGTGTAGGACAACTTTGGATGCCCTGTTTTTTTTTTAAATTACTTCAAAGTTAAGCAGCAGACCCATTAAATTTTGTTTTGATATCTTTTTTTTGTACATAATGTATTTTGTGTTAAAATAAAATAAAATAAAATATATGATGAATTATTATATCTATTAAAGATTCATATTATATGAGAATTCTCGAGATATCGATGGAAATGTTTCTATTCTCGAAACTATCGAGAAGGCTTAAACACTAAAACTACTGTACTAATTAACTTGATTTTAAAATTATCCACACTCAATATGTACAAAACTTATGTGAACTTGTATAAGTGGAAAGAAACGCATTATTCCATATTTTTTGTTGTATTGGTACGCTTGTTATACGAAAGCAAATTTCTTTTAAAAATACAAGTGAAACAAAAATGCTTCATTAAAAAAGGAGACTTTAGTATTTAATTAACTTGAAAATTATAATGTACACTCCTGCTTGCAATGTATCCACTCCAGTTATGGCTGCAGGAAATATAATTTCAATGAATACATTAACACGCTTCGGCGTAAAATCCGTGTTCTTTAAAACAGCAACTCAGTAAATGAGTAAATTGTCTTCCACAATTAGAAACGATAATGAGTAAAAAATCTGAAAAAAGTGCTAATGGTTCTAATTAATTTTCCACGAGGTTTCCTGCGTTAGATAATGAAACCCGAGAACCCACGTCGTTCGCTTTCATTTTTGCAAATAATTCCTTACTTAGTTAAGTAAGGAATTATTTGGTCTGTGTGCGAATGTTTACCTTTAACATTCTAGATAAATACGCACATATTACTGACACACATATCCCTACTTTACTTTAATCAAACACAGTACATACGTGCGCATACTAACTTACAGTAGTAAAAGAAAGTTCGATAAATTTGTTGGTAGGTTGAATGCTACACTGCAAGACATCAATACAGGTGAAGTTAAGTTCAAGTGAACGAGTCGGGAAGAACCGACCAGCCCCAACGAAATCTGTCCCTAGAGATCGTGGCCTACTTGATACTCGGCACTCAATAGAGTCGCCTCTAGATTATTGAAGCACTAGAAATTCTTCAATTCTAACTACCATTCAGTCACTATGTGGCACACACAGCCCAAAAGCACACCACCAGTTCTACGTACCTATGTGCCTGGTTCAATTCAATTTAATATCACCGATACACACATACACACACCGGCACTGTAACCTTTTATACTGTACGTCAAAGTTATTAATAATTCCGCATGTTACTCTTCACTATTCGCCCATTGCGAATGTACACTACGTATGAAAATGAAATGGCCGATGAAATCTGTCAAATCTGTCAAATTTTGAAAGATTTTATTGATTACCTACGCTTGGAATATTCATTATGTTGAGTGTATTATGACAAAGGTTAAGATGATGTATGTATCTGACATTTTGTAGCATTTATGCAGTCAATCAATTTCTGACTGATCGAAACACATTCGCAAATATGTTTGCAATTATCGTTAAATTGATATTTCTCACGAAACATTTCATAGCCGTCACATGATTCGGTTGCTGGAACGAATGTTTTAATAGCACAAACATAATCACAAATAAAATGTGACTGATTTTATGATAATGTACTCACATATTTTTAAATTACTTCGCGCATGAGACTTCATGTCACGGTACAGACTAAAACCAACTTTGAATTAAAAATTTACTGCAGTAACGTCTTAGAACATGATCACGAACAACCACGAAGTTGGTACAGCACATCCCGGCCATCAATTCAAGATTTACAGGCCACACCAAGTTCTTCATCCATATTTTAAATTATTTATTAATATTTCACTCATAGTTTTACGTTCAATCTTAGATTAAGTCACAGCAATATATTTATGATTATTTAAGGTCTAAATGAATAGTATTCAAATATAAAATAGCATTTTCATTAATTTTGTAAAAGTCCATGATTAATAAATATTCAGTAATAAAATTGTCATGTGAACATGACTTTGATCTCTTGTGGTTAGTTAACCAAATGGAATAGGACCCATGTTCATGTGACATTTTTTATATAAAATGACCTCCCTTAAGATCGTATTAAAATGTTTTACACTCTTCGTGAATCAACTAACATATATATTAATTACTTTGGTTTATTTCACAATATTCATTAATGGCAATACTACATGTTTTGTCATCATTGTGAAATAAATTTTATGAAATAAAACGAAGTATTTGTATAGATGTATAAATATTTTATTTCTTTCAGGCTTGCTGAATTCGTTCTCGACATTAGATCAAGTATCCACAGAATTAAAGTATTTGAAGCGGTTTAACATACTTACATATTCTTATAACCATCATATTACGTTATGGGAGAGTATAATATTTACATGACAAGCCACCAAACAAGCAAGTAATGTTTCCATTACTCTCCGAAGCAGACATCAAATTTCTTAAAACTATCGCATTCGTGAATCACGTCGTCATCATCATCATCATCATCACCATCACCACCGTAGTACTTATATAGTGTATGCGTGTCTACATGTGTGAGAGAGGTTTGTTGTCAGGGCCGCAGTAAGGAATTCTTGCGCCTGGGGCCAAATATTAAATTTACGCCCTTAACCTAGGTTTTTCATCTGACTGAGCTAAAATTCGCCATTGTGGCGTCCTCAGCTTACAATTTTGACGCCCGCCGATTAGTGCGACTGGGGCGGCTGCCCCCTTCGGCCTGACCTTACTGCGGCACTGATTGTTGTTACTGTAAGTAGAATATATTATTGTTCTGCGTGATATTTGAGGACCCTCCTACGCGCCGGCACAAACACGTTAGCTGACTGAGCGAGTGTTTTGTCTGCGCACCTTCCGTTGTTAGAACGAACGTTTTCAATTATGGTTTCATTGTTGTTTGGTATTACGATGTTAAACTTTAACGCAACTTCAAGCACCACATGACGCCTTTCCCATGCTGCTTTGTAAAATCCTCCGCTCTTCGAATGCTTGCTTTCCTGTGCCTCTTTCCTAGAGCTCTACACGCCTACAGTACATCCACATCATACCAAGATTTGAAGGGCAAGGCTTCCAAACATACAGAAACAAACATACACTTATAATTATACGACTAGCAGTCATGACAATATTAATCTTTTTGCATGCACTGCTACTATTCCTTCTTCTATAGATTCGTTACAGAATTAAGTATATTTCTAAACTAGTTTGAGATTATGCAATAATAAAACTTATTCCTTATTGGTTTTTCCACCACAGAAATTAAACTCCTATATTCGTTCATAAATTTACATTATTCTTATTTATTACCCCTCATTCATCATTCATTCATCTTCTATTCATATTCTATTATGTTCCATAATTTTATTCTTACTGAAAAAGGCAGTTTTAGTCGGCTTCTCAGTCTCAACTCCTGTACAAGACTAAATGCAAAACTTTACTACTAAATTTAACGTACTTGAAGAAGAATTCTCAGATCATTCGAATTTCTTGTACCTAAATTTTAATTGTACTAACTTTTACCGGTTTCATTGTTAAAATATTCTAAGAATTCACTTTCAACATCCAAATTTAAAACTGAAAAGTTGTAAATTACTTGTTTGTTAGGTAAAATAAAGTAATTTTCAATGAACTTAACACCGTACACAACTTGTAATTAATTACTTGATTTATAAATTATTTATTTAACAATGATACTAGGATTTCAATGTCGATAAATAAATATTTTCTTATCTATTCGCAGTTAAATTTGTTCTTGTATAATTTTAGGATTGCAAAGATAAGTCAAATCTCGTGATCATTTTAGAATACTCTCGTATAATACTCTATAATCTTTGTCAGATAAATCTGCAGTTAGCAGCGGCTTGTCGGATATAAGAGACAGAGATAAGAATTCTAAATGTTCTTTAGGCAGACAGTTTTGCTACCGTTGGTATACCCTAGTGACACTAACTTTCGTCCCCCTCCAACCCACGTCATGCATCTCTCTAGAAATGGAAGAGGTGCATTTACCCCAGCTCCAAACCCCGCAGTCAACGCCATCTAACTTTAAGCGGTGTTTATTTGGCTAACGGTGTAGGGATGTGCACACATTTACATTTTCATTCTGTTCAAATATGGTTTATTGGTTTTCGTTCTGCATAAATGATGTGTTTACCACACAAATGCGAAAAGATACGGGAGGGCTTTTTTGTAATTCTGCTCGAAAGAACAAACTTGATTTTACGATGTTCAAACACTTTTCTAACATGATTCCATAGGACCCGCATAGAATCATATAGGTATCAATACATCTGATTTAGATCGCAAAGAAAATATTCCACACTTTATATTTAAAATGTATTTTTACATATACAGCTAAACTCCCATAACTCGAACTTCTATAACTCGAAATTTCTGTAAGTCGAAATGAATCGAGTGAATTCCTCCATAACTCGAATAAAATAATTGGCACATGCATTCAATAAGTCGAATTTTTAAGGGAAATCCCTGTTTGTGAAGCGCACTTTTTGAGAGTGAGAGCAGAAGATCAATCACGAATAAAAAAGAGCTCTGTTGTGATTTTTTCGAAAAGGTGATACACATTTTGGTGCATGTATGATATGAGGAAAATAACTGGCTGATAGCAACATTCACACAAAAATACGCTCTTACCGCAAACTACGTTTTTTTCGTATTAAGTTTTGAACTGTTCGGGGAAGTCCCTATTTGTAAAACGAATACATACACATTTATTCCTTATAAGTTTGCAGCTTCATGTTAAGGCGACTTGCTCATCTAAGCACGAACAGGAACGAGGCAAATTACTGAATATTCTAATAGGAATTGGTATGTACTCTAGTATACGATTTGGATTCAATCAAAACTTGTGTAATTAAACCACTGCAATGTCTTTAAATAAATTCGCTAGTTTCGATAAGCATTTCTATAATTCGAAGTCTCCATAAGTCGAATGTTTTTTTTGTGGATAATGGTGATTAGAGTTATGGAAGTTTGACTGTAATCTCCAAGAGAATGAGATAAGTAGGAAGAACAAAGTACGGAGATAAGCATATAATTGACAATATCTGCCATGAATACAGATATAGATTTGTATTTCAATATAACGATGGCAATAATTGACACCTTACATAAGAAAATTCGTTTGACATACATTACGATCATGACCATTTAACGCCTTTAACAGTATACAAACCGGAGAGTTTAATTTTTAACTTTTTGTTGAGTAATACGCTTTAAACAAGAAGATTAAAATTTAATTTCAAACGGAACGTTTGCTCAGCTATCCATCTTAATATTTTACTAATTAATTAAATTCTGTATAAGATTTAAACAAGATTCGTTTTCAAATCACCAAAAAACATTTTTGCACACCATTTTTGTGAAACTAGTCTATGCATACTAAATAAGTATGGCTCAATTTATTTCCTAAATTTCTTCTCGTCCCAAACCATTGCCCCGCCCCCCAAGGTAAAACTTTAGGACTAACGGAAAATCCCCCATTGAATACAGAGAATCACTGACTGCGTTCAGTAGATTCGACTGTTGCGGCGACCCTCCATATGCACAGTTGAAAGATTTCGAGGAATCCCCTGATTATTTGGTAAAATGCCGTTTTAAGCTTAACAGAGAACTTTTGCGATTATAACAAAAATTAAGGTTCGTTATACCCGAAAGTTCATTATAAACGGGTTCGTTATTTGCAAAAGAAAAACACACATTTAATGATACTTTTGTTTTTGTTTATAGATTAGTTCGTTATTAACGGAAGTTCGCAATAAGCGAGTCTGTTATAAGCAAGCATTACTGTATATAATTATATATATATATTATATATATATATATATATATATATATATATATATATATTTCTTATTCTCTAAAAATTATGTTTTTATATTTTATGGATGAATGAATTTAATAATATAAGCTTTTCGCGTACTGCAAACTATTATAAGAATTTGAATAAATCCACAGAACCAGCGTATGATGGTACGAGACTTTAGGGAACAATTTATTTTATCTCTTTACGGCGAAATGAAAAAGGAACCTTATTTTGCCTGGATTCAAATGGGCATTCGCGTTTATACCTACGTATTCTGCCAAGATTTTTCTTATTTACAACAGTGTTTCACGTATCTGCTTTAATTTTAGGTTACAAGAATAGACATTATATCTGTTAAAGACAATAATATTAAATTATATTCTCTTATCTACTGTCAGTTGTAAAGAAGACACTTAAATTAATTCATACAAAATACATAAAATCAGACGATTATACAATCTCTTTTCGGTTTGAACGAACCAGTATTTTATCAATATCCAAAACAACCATACCCAGTTGGCAGGAAGAGTAGATGGGCATATATGTATCTATATTTAATTCCAGGTATATTTCATTTCGATTTCCGGCAAAAGCATCAAAGTTTCAGAACTGATGAAAACATCCATTATTAAAATAAAGACTAATCACATCTAGTAAGCCGGTTTATACAAGAATTACATTTACACTTATCATTACGATATAATCCCTTATAAATGGAGTACAAACATTTACTTCACAGTAGCACGTCACATGTCCTTGTCCTTTCAAAATGTATCCGCATCCATCCATCTTGTCACATTCGCTCCTTCATTCTTCATCTCCTGGTCCATTCATTCTCGATTACAATCTCTCTTATCCAACTTTCGCATTGGCTAACATTCCAAAAAATACTTCGAATAACCAATAATTCTGGAAATCACCGGCCATTTAATGTACATATTTCCGTTGAATATTTTGTCAATTGTCATCAGTGTAAAGAATCACAAATGTGATGGAATGGAGTTCCCATGTGCATTGTAGTATTGATCTGCTCGAGCATCAATGAATGAACTGCGTTGCCATGATAAACAGCAACTTCCGTTATGAGAACCAGCAAATGAAAAATGAGAACGGATACTCAACGGTCCCTTGTCGATTCAATAATACATTGATTAAATGCTTCACAACGAAATTTCCAGTGCAGAATGGATGCTGCGATTCAATGGTTCGTGGAATCGCACAAATGTTTATTTTCCGGATGTGCACACTCATTTTGTAATTTAAGATACTGGTACGTTATCGTTTCTTGAACATTGTTGAAAATGATTTATCCTAAGTATAATACTATTTTCTTAACACTCTCTGCAGAATTCTGAAGCAACTTGGAATAGTGAAATCGCTATTAAAGTCTAATAAATTCTATGACGAATAAACGTTCGTAAATAATTTTTAAATGCATCCGTGTAAGCTGTATATTTTAATAAAACTACAAACTGGCGGACAAATATGCCACAACTGTTTATGAAAAAATATTACATTGCACTAATAACTCCGTATTAGAAGGTTAGAGCTTCAAAAAATTGACCGTTTACTCAAACTGTAAATGTATATATACGTCAATCAAGGTACATTAAAATGTATGGCGTGTGGAAAATGTCTGTATCTCTTTCAGTTTTCAAGTTATAGCCTGTCAAAGTGAAATTGATGAAAATATAAATTTCAGTGTACTATAAAAGCTCTCACGAAAATGAGACAATATCGCAATATTTTTGTCCAACAATCCATGGCACCAGTTTTGTTTATGTTCTTCGAACTTGTTGGCACAAGTGAACATGTACGTATAATATAAATACATATATGAACACATAACTGAAGCAAAGCATGAAGGAATCTTTGCTAGTGATATTAATCTTTAGTTATGTGTGAGCATATATTTCTATACTTCATATAGCACATGTTAATAAATACCACTTTATTTTAACAAATTGGA
The DNA here is from genome assembly GCA_963422195.1 of Carabus problematicus. NCBI lineage: Eukaryota > Metazoa > Arthropoda > Insecta > Coleoptera > Carabidae > Carabus > Carabus problematicus. The sequence continues at coordinate 5,069,115 of OY728579.1, forward strand.
AGACTGGGACTCGTTTCAGTGCCAAAATGCGAAACTTCGCTATTTAGTTAATTTGTGGTGTGATCCAGTACTGGCAATTTAACGAACTTTTATAGACGAATTTGCAATTTAATCCTTTAATAGTATCTATATACACATAAAAATATTATTCATACAGAATCACCGAGTTCGAAATGTACCAGGAATAATACATTTCAAGTACAATTCATACTGTGCTCTGTTCTGTACTTTTGTGCAATTGGTAAAATAGATTTGTACAAAATGGGGTTATTGGTTTAAATTTTAAATTTATCGCCGTGGCACATTTTCTTGTCGCATTGTATTTTCTGGGTTCAATACTCGTCTAGCGAGATACATATACTCGTATGTTAGGTAAGTTTGAGTTTCTCAGTTCAGTTTGTGTGTATGTGCGTCTTGCAACTGAGATACTTCACAGCACTAGAATTCTGCTGGCAAGAGATAATCATGGCTTCAGGCATAAAAATGTTCAAACTAAAAATGAAAAAAGTTGCCCGAGAAGTTCTACACGGAAATTTATGTCTTTTTCTTTATATTTCATGTGACTTTTGACTTGCGCTCCTATTCCATTTTATATCCATCATCGTGCCGAAACGAGTTGAACGTGCTTGACGTAATGCGCGTGTACACAGTGAAATAATTAAACATTTTATTACTTTCAGAATTCTGCCTCCAGCTCCCAGACTCTCACTCATTGAGTAGCGTGAACTACCACTTGCAAAAGAGTAAATGTAAATATTTCAAACACAAAATTCATTAAAATTCTTTTTTTGCTTTTCACACTAAAACAAATATCTGCTAGGATATATTAAAATCTTGAAATTAATTCTGACATTTAGATTTTCGTATATATTTGTGAAAAAACAAAGAAAAAAATATAATATCTACCTTCAATATTAATTTGTCTATTCTGTACATACAAATATTAATATTACTGTATACATAATATTATATTACATCATTATATTTTACTCTAGCAAGAAGAACACGTTACATAATATGGTATGGCCTACTTCCTTTGCGTGCAAAATTTTGGCAACTCTTATGGAATTAACGGGAGTTAACTTCATTCTGCTGTCATTTTCTTCATATTTTCCAAGACCACTTATTATGAGTTGCGGCTGGTACGATATACGAACTTTATCACTTGAAAACTTCTCAAGATTTTGCACGCACCACGTTGTTAAGTTGAAACCCCATTGGAGAATAAAACATTTGACGAATTTTGCGTCAACTTCATATTAAACAACCATTTACATAATCTCAACTTATTTACTCGCAATTTTGTCGCACAACGTAACTATAATTCATGACGTTCAAATATTGCGACAATGTGTAAATATGGATTCGTAAAGCAATATCAGGTGTTTTTATGTTCATCCATATTTTCACAAGGTCGATTGCGTATGAAAAACGCTATACCGAATGTCCATTCTGAACGACATCAATATGGAAATGCTGAATAAAATTCACATCAGAATTTCCTGAACAGACGGATCAATAGAAAAGCGAAATAAACCTGTTGTTTATTGCACGATTACGGCCCTTTTAATCTAATGTTCATAAATTGGGTTTTGCAGAATCGAACCGGTAATACCACCAGTACCGTTCCGTCTGATTTTTATTTTATCCAATACCTGGGTGATTATCTGCTTCCATGTAAAACGTATGTCGTAAATTTCAACACATAATACAACGTATTCAGCTAAACTAATCCTCCGCAAATTTATTCTACTTTATAAAGAAAAAATCAGCAAAAAATTAATATTCCATTTGTGTCGCACAGAAAAATTTTCTACCTGGGTAGTGATTTTTTTTTTAATATTAATTTTTCTACATTAAAATCCTATTTATTGCAATATTCAGATACAATGGGTGTGGGACATAGGATGAAAGATTATCTTGCAACATAATGTACAACCACTACGCCCATGAAATATTGTCTACTCTAGAATTTCACGTTAATATTCAGTGTGAGTTCAAATCAAGCTTCAGAATCGGTTTACAGTTATTTGTGCAATGAACTTGTACAATTACTTTGTACTGCTAGTGACCTGTGAAAGTGAGGACGTATCGAGTACGTCTGATGACGTGCCTAGGCTTGGTTAGTTCTTGTCTACCGCACATTACATGGCGCTGGTGTATCGGTGGTGGCTGGAAGCAGTCAGACGCGGTTTGAGTTCATAGTGATAACCCGGATTTCTGTTTGTCGGTTTACTGACATTTACACAATTCCCGTGTGTGTGATTTGTGGTAAATTGTTTTCATAAAGTAGGTACACCGAAACGCATGATGTTTGTTCTAGCATACAAAGAATTTATACAACATTAACTTCTTATACGTCTCATGGCTACTATGAAATATATTTTATTTTTAAATAATTAAATTATACTTATATTTTTATGTCTTAAACCAAAAAAAGCATTTATCCCTCGTTTCAAAGACTCTAACAATTGTATCAAACCATGAATCTTGCGTTGCAAATATTGTGTTTATATCGTATTTATTTAAAACCACAAGTATGTGGCAAATATGCAGAGACTAGGAACGGAATTCTAAAAGTAATTTATATTACTTTAAATAGCTTCAAATAGTATTTCTAGCATGTCGTCAGATCGTTTATATCTTGCATGATACTTAAAATGATTAATGCTCTAAACTGCCGTTTTTTTTTCATTTTGCAGGTTATTTTTCATTGTCGTCTGTAAATATTTGTGAAAATGTATGAATAATAAACACATTCTTTTTGTCACATGCTGAATTTATCTGTATATGGGACTTATTTGGGATATTTCTTATTCATGATCATTTATATCTGCCTAATTCAATACAATGTAGAATAGTTCAAACAATAATATTACACAATCGTTGCTTTCGATAAATAATATCTCAATTACTACTGAAAAAGTGAGATAATAAATAGCACATTATAAATTTATTTTCAGAATTAAATTAATGTCAGAAATAATGGAAAATTCATTGTGCTTTTATTTTCAATTTTCACATTCTTCCATTCACAATTCTCCATAACACAGTGATTGAATATTTTATTTATCTCTTTGTTTCTCTTGTCCTGGCTCACAGGCAGTATGTAAGATGTAGTTTAAGAACAAATTGCCTCTGTTCCACTTTAAATAACATTGTTGTTTCGTCTGTGGTCTGGTCTCGTCGACTATTTTCTGCTAAAATTACAGGCGAGATGAAATTTCTCAACGCCCCTTCCTCATAAACACAGCACTAACATAGCTCAAGATAAATTTATTTTATATTTACATTGTAACTATTTATCAAGCCCGAGTACTGCAAATATAAACAGAAAATATAAATATAGAACAAAATACTTTAGTTAGTCTTTTATTGCCTTATAAATTATACCAATGAATAAAAGATACTTATACATATTTTATGATGGAGTTAGAAACCAACGAAAACATGTATTTAACTCTAATAAATAATGTTCGCGTTGGTCTCTTTAATCATTATTCATCTATTGTGTTGTTATTTTCACATAACGAAATAACATATCCCAATGTCCAACATCTAGAGCCCTATTACATTTTAATTTCTCTTCTGTAATTTTAGTTTAATGTGTGAGTGAAGTGGTTTGTTGTAGACTCGAAATGTTAAACATTAAATATTATATAAGGTTCTTTATTGGTTAATTTACACAATTTCATTAATTTTACGGCCTGTTTCATTAGGCCAGTTTTCATACAACTACTTAAACTGAAATTACAGATTGAATTTTAAATCTTTAATCTTTTAATTAGGAACACGCGGTCCAGAGACTATTGTAATATTCAGAACGTCCTTAATGCTTAGCACCAATTAACAATTTACATATTCGCAAAATTAAGAAACCCGTTATTAATTTCGACAAGATTACCAGAGTTCAAATATATTTCAAAATAACATGTTTATTTATATACGAAATGAGCAATGAGCAATGTTATACTTGGTGGAACAAATGCGATGATGATGCTTCAATAATTTGAATTTATGTTAAAATATTCAGAAATGGTTCCCCATGGTGCCACCACTGGTGCAATTGGCGCAATGTTAACGGATCGTAATGGGGCATGCTAATATCGCGCTATATGCACGCATTATAAAATCTGACATTGATCACTCACATGAATGCGTATTAATGAATGGCGACATGCACAAATGTTGGTAATATCTCTCGTAAATATCCGGATCCGATTGTGTTTAATCCAAAATGGCGCGAAGTATATCCCAGCGGGCACTGACACACTGATGAATCTGATAACATTGGACAAGTACCATTATACATTTAACATGAAATATCCCGACTGTAACGCACCTAATTAGCGAAACAAATAGGGCAGCGAACTGGAGAGATACATATAAATTCACTCACACAAATGAAACAGATTTACTAATTTTACTTTCTTATAGAAATATTATAATATAAATATACCTACATTTATTATATTCGCATTGGATTTAAACGCTTTATAAAAAATACATTTTCTGCGATGGGGAACATTAATTTTTCATTTATTGTATTTTGTACATGATTAAATATTTAGCGTTAATACTGAAGTACTTCTAGACAAACTATTCATAAACTATTTCTAAATTATCAGTTTTAACCCCAATATCACTCATAATAAAAATCTGTGAACCCACTATCAAACATACATGCCCGAAATTCAAAACATCACACAAGTTAAAATCAAATGGCGGGCAATTTAGGCGGTATTTAGCACTACAGATTTTCAATATTTTTTTGTTGTATGAAAATGCTTCATAATGTAATAAAAAAATTTGTTTTAATGCGCGTAGAATGGAAAACATGTACTAATTTTAAAGTTTCCCATCGTGGGGTCAAAAGATGTAAGATTAAATTTTACCTTGTATGCATTAGTCTCTATAGCTACCCAATTTTATCATGTACTGAAAATTAATAAAAGTAAAATTCAATTAGCAAATTTATTTTTATCTTGTAAAAAAAGTATACAACGAATACATTATCTTTTTATTTTTAGTGCATCTGTTGCCGGGAAAACCGACAAGACAAAGCAAATGAGTTTTAATTATAGATTTCATTAAACCAGATTCCACTTGAAATGTTGCTTTTTAGAGATTTCATTGCCATTGCTTTCATTACAGTTTTGTCTCGAGAATTATAAAGTGCCCTAATATAGTATAGCAACATATTGTTAACAGAAGGATTCACCTGCAAACTTAACGCGTAAAGTAAAGTTTGTGTATATGTTTGGAGATGACAGTTTTATTTAGAAATATTTATAAGCAAATCTAAACGTAATATTTTTTTTATTATATGTAGAATTCAGACAATGCAATGCATTTGGTTATTGTCAATAAAAACATCGCAACAGACCAAGTGCATTGTTATGATACAGAGATGATTCCCTTACGGGGATATATTTGCGAACACAGTTCCATTCCGTAATTATGTAAATGCAGGTCTTATTCTCTTATTGTAGAAGACTTCAACTTCAATCCAGTGTAAAATTTCATATAGACAACACTAACTATTGAATCTTGGTTTTCTCCTCGAATGAATAAAATTAAGCAACAATCCTGTGTTACCATAATAATAACAACTTCTGTTATTAATATATCGTATTTATTTGTAATTCAGTGTTCTGTAAATACGTATATTTCGTTTAAATAAATGGTATAATTTATTTGTAATAAATTAGTGGCGCTGTCAGTGTTCTCTTACATTTTTTCATACCATATATATACACAATTTTGTGTTAGACACAAAATTTTACCTGTGTTTGCACGAACAGAATGTCAGTAAAATTCAATTAATCGTGCATATTTGTACCTGCTGTGTCAATTCAATTTGTACTGTTGTAATTGTACAATCAATTTATAAATGCGCATATATTGAAGTTTTGAGCACAGCAAATATGACTAGATTTTTTCTTCTTCATTTAGAACAATTATTTAGAGTGGAATTTTATGTGATATCGAAATCCGACCCTGTCAACACAAATATTTGTGATCAGTTTCCAAATTTCCATTAAATTATAAGCAAATCTGACGCTCCAAAGTCAAATATCCTTCCAGCGAAGACGCATTCAAATGTTACTTGTGACTGTACGCATATCACTTAGCAAATATTAGTGCAATTAGCATTCAGAAGTACTTAGTCAATACTGTCCTAAATCATTACTTGAAATTCACTCCATATGGATCATTTAAATGGCAAAGTTGTAAATGTAAATACATGTTTCTCATTTTACTTTTTAATTTCAATACTTTCTACATGTTTGTAACAACGAATATATTTATTTAAGCAAAAGAACTTGACATTTAAAAATACCCGACTAATTCAACGAAATTGTCCCCTACCTGGTAACGCCACTGTTCATTAATTAATTAATTTACAAGTAAACAAGATGAAACAAAAAGAATAACGTTACAGTCCTATAGAAATTTCAGTAGATTCGCGTCATAATGTCAGTTATGTTTTACAATAATTAAGCTTCATAGCCGACATGTTTTTGTGAGGTTTGTTCACAATGAATAGCACGACGATCCTTTACACTTGTAAGTCGCTTACAGTCATTTATCATACCCTGTGGTTTCTCGATTTTCAAAAAAAAAAAATACAAAACTTACAACCATTCAGTCATGCTCTGTGTTTTCATATGAAACGCGCTCGTCTATCATTAATGTAAATGTTATTTTGAGTGTAAATTATTCCCAGGACAGTTGCAAAATAAACCACATTTTGCCTGCTTTTTCATTCGCATTGTATTGCTAAAATTGTTTGGTGCGTAGACCCGGCCCAGAATTTCTGTTATGTAAATTTTATATTCAAACGCAAAAGAATTTGAATAATTTTATAGTATATATTCACAAATATATTCGTACGATTTTAACCGTTTTTAATTTTGAATGTTATTGTTAAAAGCAATATTTCAAAAGTCAGAAAGTATTATGTACATACATATATATTTGAAAATAAAATATTACTTCAATATTCGATGTTCTAATCTAGAATTCTTATTATGTATTATAGTAAAAGAAATTTCTTAGCTAAATGTACAAAAGATTTAAATTGTCCTCGGCGTTCTAACATTGAAACAAGTCATTAACATATTTTCAGAGAAAATAATTTATTCTTAATCTGTTCCAACAATTTAAACATTTTGCTCCGTGTAACCGGAATATTTATCTACAACTTGCACTTGCAAATAAATGCCTTCTAGAAAATTCGAATACTGAAATGTATCTTTTTTAGATAAACTTCTTGGAAATTTTAGAATTTATATGGATTGTAAATCTTACAGTTTTCAAGTTCATACTTTTGAGAAAGTGCCGTTATGATTTAATATCGAAGTGTAACTGTAACACTTGGAATAAATTAACAATATATCTAAAAAGTTTTCAAGTAACTATATTTGAAGTTACGCGAATTATCATGACTGAACAACTGAAAATCACTGAACCAACAATAGAGTTCTGTAAAACTGGTCATAGAAGCATCAGGGGCAAGAGCAAGACATGATCATTTTTAGTGCATCAATGTATTTGAACTGTAGTAAAAGTTTAATATATAAATTTTAGACCATTTCCCTAAATTATCAAATGGTTGGTTAACATATTTATCCATATATTTTACTGTCGTATACTTGTTCGTTAGATTTGTTTGTTCTAGGAACCTCCTTTACGACTATCTAAACCGATTTTTTATAGACATCACGGTCAAGTTATGCATGTTTTTCAAAAGTCCTTTAGATTTATGACTTACAGATCTGTAAATCCATAGAAAACCGCAATACAATCTAAATAAATTATTTTTTATGCATAATTGCATTTAATTTTAAATTGTTGATTACACAAACATTTCAGAATATTCGTAAAATATTAATAAAAATAATGATAATACGAGTATACCTTTCCATTAAAGCATCATTGCTCTTGTCACAGTATTGTTACAGCATTCTCACTTTAAACGTTTGATAATTCGGTACGTCATACTCTGTAGCAGTAAATACGATTTCGCAGCATTTAGACAATTGAACCAATATTCATTGTCCGTGCAATAGTCAACGTCCAGTTCAAACCCTTCCGTTTGGCTTTGTGTGTATTTGCATTACAAGGACAGTTCAATATACAAGTACATCAAAAGATGAATACTAGCAGTATTATTAAACTATATGTTAACATTCCGCAAAGTAACTGAAAACATTGCGAAATGCACTTATAACCATAGTATATATCGCAGAAAAGTGACATTTGCCTAACCTAACTTACAATAAACATGCATCTTAAACATTCATGGACAATTATTTTGTATCAGTAGTTATCTGTATCACTGTTATATGGATGGGGTGAAATGGTATGTTTCTCTTTTAATTATCACTTTATTGTGTAGTTTAAATTTATAGTTTCTGTCGAAACTAGAAAAAATTTATTTTAGTCTATTCTCAATGAATGTTTGAAAGTTGTGAAGAACCAAATTGCAACTATGGCAACAGAACGAAAATTATTCAACTTGGTAAGTTGAGACGTGTTTAATATACCCATGTACTTCATGTTGTACGAAATACCAATAATGCAAAACAAGTTCATGGTCCGTGTCAATAAACCACCAGTTTCCTTTCAATGGATGACTAACTCGTATGAATATATCACCAATTCCTTTTCTTCTATTTTCTTATTTATATTTGCATGAAATTCGGTGAACTTTATTCCTGGACTATCTATAACATTTAAATTTGAATATATTAATAAAAAAAGTTCGCTAACTATTGAATCTGGTTTTGTAGCGCATCTTGTACGCAAATATTATAACGGTTAAGTATAACGCATAATAAAGAACAATTATTATTCTGTAATAGCAACTGTCTTGCATATGTAATGTTACGAGGAAAATTAAATTATAAACAATAATTGAAAAATGCTTTGTAAATATAGTTATACATAAAAGCTGTTTTTATTTTTATATGATATTCTTTATCATTAATCGAATTGTTCAATTTTGATGAATCTTTAACACTTTTGCGGACAGCGCCTACATTTGCAGTCAATTAGACTATGATGTCTAGGGACAGGACTGCATTTGCAGTCACCAACGAAAGCAACAGATATGCAAATGACTGCAAAGGAAGACAAATATTCTATTTAAAATCATGTTGTTGGTTAGTCCCTGTCCCTATAAATTTCATAGCCCCTAACTAGTATGTCCATATAGGCTGGGATTCTCTCTGTTATAGTACGAAGAATCGTAGACACACGACTGCGTTTGCAGACATGCTTACATATGAATTACTATAGTATACGCAGTAGCGTATAGTCGTTGTACACTGATTTTAGGAAATGAGAGCATATGCAAACTTACATTTTTTGTAAAAAAAATATTAACGAATCCTATTTTTTATACGAAATAAGTTAAATTACGATAAAAAAAAGTATGAAGTTCTATGAGGCCTTGCATTAAAAGTACTATCAGCGAAAGTGGTAAACATTATATTTCCATGGCGGTAAATATATGGTTTAAATAGAAGGCTATATAATTAGTCTAACTATATGTGCAAATATGTATGTAAAAGTAAAGTACCAAATATTTTTCAATATAGGTGACAATTTTTGATAATTGACCGTGACGCTTCGCTCTAATTTTTGTTTGCCGCCTCATTGTGTTATTGACACTGAACTATAGAGAAATCCCATTAGCGTCCTGTGCATGGAAGGGACAAGAATGCATTGGAAAACAACAAGTAGTTTGTTTATTATTATAATAAATGTTCTCCATCATCTCAATACATTTGTTAATTCTTCTCTTTATATTTTCTTGAATAGAACTGGGTCCAAAATTTATAACATAGGTACATATATGATAAGAAACTATAGTACTCCATTGATTTATTCGATGTTTGGTAAATTGATACTATTACGAACACTCTTCGGTCATGTGATGGAACCACTCGATACATTTTATATAATAATAATTCTTGCCATGTATTGATACACGAAATCCCTTTGGCTCCAATACTTCAATTTATTCCTTGGGAATAATAAATCCTGTATATTCCACAATGAAAACTATTACGAACAAAGCAATCCACTTCAAGGTGAACTCCATATTAATGTAACTTGATGTCAGAGCTGAGCTCATTAGATAATACGTCGCAAATACCAAAAACGATTCCATATGTACCTACTTATTAATTAATGGAGAGGGGTGGGGAGACAAAGACACACTACACTTGTACGATCTGACTTTGGTTTGGGATTTCTCCACTTTTTATATTGTAACTTTTTGCTAATTTACATGTAAATAATACAACTTGTATTGGCAAATTTGTAATTGAATTTAAATTAGTAGCTGGCTAGCTGTAACATCATTGAGTGGAATTCTATCTTCAGACTTTGTGTAATATAAATTAAGTACAAACTAAATTTCTTCACCTTCAGCAGAAACATGTTAAGTTAGTCAATTAGAAAGATGTTACTATAGACTAACAGATGGCAGTGTACCAATCGCAACGAATATCAACGCAAACTTGTAACAAAGCACATTCACATTAGAAATAACATATCAGGTTAATGATCAGATTTTTCTAATTACAATAAGAAAGATACGGACAATTCTTTTGTATCGGCAGATATCTGTTTCACTGTTTTTGGGATGAGGAAAAAACGGTTTCTTTTTTTAATTATCACTTCCTTGTGTAGTTGTATTATATAGTTTATAATAAACACTTTATTTTATAGAAACATATTGCAAATAGAACAATAGAACAAAAATTATTCAACTTGGAAACTTAAATCGTGTTTAGTATACCCATGATCTTCATGTTGTACGAAATACCAATAATGCAAAACATCGCCTTGTTTAAGTTCATGGTCCCTGTCAATAAACCACCAGTTTCCTTTCGATGGATGACTAACTCGTATGAATATATCACCTAATTCCTTTTCTTTTATTTCCTTATTTATATTTGCATGAAATTCGGTGAACTTTATTCCTGGACTATCTATAACATTAAAATTTTAATATGTGTTTAAAACCAGTTCGCTGACAAACGAAACTTGTTATGAAGCGCATCTGATATTATAACGGCCAAATAAAGCACAGAATAACGAACAAATATTCTGACATGGCAACTGCCTCGTACATTTCATGTTACATATTTTAAAAACGAATATGAAATTATAACCAATTGATTGAAAAATGCTTTGTAAATTTAGTTCATTAGGACGAAATGTAAAAGCAGTTTTTATTTGAATATAATAACCTTCATCATTAATCGAATAGTTCAGTTTTTATCAAACATTATATTTTACTTGCCAATAAATATGTGGTTTAAATAGAAGGCGTTATAAATAGCATTACAGTATGTGCAAATATGTATATAAAAACATTTTTTTTCTAATACATATTCCTTAACACATAATAATATTTCTTACCAGGTATTGATACACGAATCCCTTTTGGTTCTAATACTTCAATTTCTACTTTAGGAAATATGAAGTCCGATTTCACAATGGAAAATATTACAAATAAAGCAAACCACTTCAAGGTGAACTCCATATTGATGTAACTTGGTGTCAGAGCAGAGCTCATTAGATAATACGTCGCAAATGCCGAAAATCATTCCTTATATACACACTTATCAATTATTTTAGTAGGACGGCGATGAGGGGGGAAATCCGGTATTGTCAATCGTTGGTTGGTTATTTACACTACACTTGTACAAATTAACATTGGTTTGGGTTTTCTCCACTTTTTATACCACAACATCTTGCTAATTTACATGTAAATAATAACATTTGTATGGGCAAATTTGTAAATGAATTTAAATTAGTATCTTGAGACATTGTATAATGTAAATAAAGTACAAAACTAAATTTCTCGACCATAAACAAACACATGTGAGGTTAGTCACTTACAGAGAGCTTGCTATAGAATAACACAAATGACAGAGTATCGATCGCAACGAATATCAACGTAAACTTGTAACAGAGCACATTATAAATGACATATTGTCCGTGCAATAATCAATGTCCAGTTCAAACCCGTCCGCCTGAATTTGTGTGTATTTGTAATACGAGAACAGTGCAATATATAAGTACATCAAAAAATGAATTACGGCTACCACTGAATTACATATTAACATTCCGTAAATTAATTGAAAAACGTTGCGAAATATATTTACACATATTGAATTTATCGCAGAGAAGTGACATTTGCCCCACAGAACGAATCTAACTTACAATAAACGTGCATCTGAAATATACAAAGATAATTATTTTGTATCAGCCGATATCTGTTTCACTGTTTTGTAGATGTGGGGAAATGGTAAGTTTCTATTTTAATTATCACTTTATTATGTAGTTTTTTTTATATAATTTATGATGACATTATATGGATTCAATACACATTATTTTAACTTGTTTACTATGAAAGTTATATATGATAGAAACAAATTGCAACAATGACAATAGAACAAAAATTATTCAACTTGGAAACTTAATTCGTATTTAGTATTACCAATTTTTTTATGTTTTACAAAATACCAATAATTCAACATATCGCCGCGTTTAAGTTCTGTGTCCCTGTCAATAAACATCCAACTTGCGTTCGTTGTATGGTTAATTCGTACGAATATATCATCTTATTCGGTTTTTTTTTATTTCGTTATTTATATTTGCATGAAATTCGAAGAACTCTATTCCTGGACTATCTGTAACATTTCAATCATAATATCTTATTAGACAGTTCAGTGACAATCGAATTTAATTATGTAACACAATAGATCAAACAATAATTCTGTGCTAGAAACTGTCTTAAATATGTGTAGGTAATGTCAAACTACCATAACTCGAATTTCTATACCTCGAAATGTCTATAAATCGAAATGAATCCAGTGGCAATAGTGTTTAGGGGGCAAATTACATGCATTTTATTCCTATAACTCGAACTTCTAAAACTTGAATTTCTCCGTAACTCGAATAAAATGATTCCATAAGTCAAATTTTTAAGAGAAATCCTTGTTTGTGCAGGAAATTTTTTGTGTGTGCTTGGTTCTTTTTGTTTTGTTTTTGTGTTATTTTATTCGGGGAGTCCCTTTTCGCTTGTCACGAGTTGCTTACAATGCCAAAAAATTAGAATGAAAGCGGAAGGTCAATCACACATAAAAAACAGTTCTGTTGTGATTTTTTCACGGTTTGGATTCAATAAAAACGTGTGTAATTAAACCGTTGTAATGTCTTTAAACAAAATCGCTAGTTTTGATGAACATTTCTATAACTCGAAGTCTCCATTAGTCAAACTTTTTTTGTGGATAATGGTGATTCGAGTTATGGAACTTTGACTGTATATTGTAAAAAGGAATGCGAAATAATAAACAATAATTGAAAAATGCTTTGTAAATATATAAAACTGTTTTTGTTTTAATATGATAACCTTTATCATTAATCGAATAGTTCAGTTTTTATCTATAATTAAATATTATTTTTACATGCTGACAAATATATGGTCTAAGTAACAGGCTTTATAAATAGCATTACTGTATGTGCAAATAAGTATGTAAAAATAAAATACCAAATATTTTTAATATGACAAATATTTAAACTAATACTTGTTCCATAATATTTATTACCTGATAGTGATACACGAATTCCTTTTGGCTCCAGTACTTCAATTTCTACAACAGGAATAATGAACTTTGAAGATTCCACAATGGAAATATTTACGAACAAAGCAAACCACTTCAATGTGAACTCCATATTGATGTAACTTGATGTCAGAGCAGAGCTCATTACAAGTAGATGGTATGTAGCAAATATCGAAAACGATTCGTTATATACAAACTTATTAATCAATGGGCCGGGGTTAGGGGAAATCCAGTATTATCAGTTGTTGTTCATTATTCACACTACACTGGTACAAATTGACATTGAATTGTGTTTTCTCCACTTTTTATATCATAACTTCTTGCTAATTTATATGTAAATAATAACATTTATATTGGCAAATTGTAATTGAGTTTAAATTCGTAGCTGGCTAGCTGAAATGCCATTAAGTAGATTTCTATCTTGATACGTTGTGTAATTTAAACTTAGTACAAACTAAATTTTCCCACCTTAAACAAACATGTTAGCTTCATCGGTTAGAGAGATGTTGCTATAAAATAACACAGAAGGCAGTGTATTGGCCGTATCAAATATTAATGCAAACTTGTAACAGAGCAGATTATAAATGACATATATTTCTAAAATATTATTTACGCATCTGTAGCGGATATTCATTACTAAAAATTCGAGTATATAGTAACACTTAGAGATAATAATCATAACTCTGTTTACATTTTAAATAAATAAAAAAGGTAAAATACTATATCCATAAAGTAACGTTTTAAATTTTATATTGTTAACGTATTTGTATAAAACATATCACATGTAATATAACACTTATAAATATGCATATGTATGTTATGTTAATAAAAAAAATCTCAGTGTTAGGTACAAAAATATTTGGTATGAAATTAACAATAAATGGTTTAAACATTTCGGTTGCTTCCACTAATTCAGCGTTATAAATAAAAAGTTCTCTTCTTATTACTAGTATTACTACTACTACACTAATGTGTTCAGTTCTTTGGTATAATATGGGTTATAATGTGTATAGCTATTCGCGGGTTGCACAGGTAAATTCATCTCTTTACTGTACATTAGCGCTTGTAGCATTTCGTGTTCTTGTTCGGCAAGACTAATTTCTTTTTGCAGATTATGTAAGTACATTCGTCTTGCGTCTAGTTGTTCCGTCGTTTCCTCTAATACCACTGCGTTATGTTGCATTTCACAGGCACTCTTCGTCATCTCTGTTCGTATGTCGGACAACGATTTCTGTATCTGATCACAGTCGTCCTTATTCCGTTCGTATTTCTTTAAACTGATGTGCAACCGCACCAACATTTCTTCTTCTTTAAGGAGTTTCTTGTTCATTTTGCTGATCATCTCCCATGCATCAAGTTGTTCTTTCAACGGTTCTTCGGTTGCTGAATTGTCTTCTTCTTTGCTATCAGAGTAACCGGGTGATAATCGATCGTACGGGTTCTGAAAATGAGAATGAACATTTGTTAATGTATATTTCTACTGAATTTATAAATATAGTGGTAAAATTTTAACAGAAATTAGGTATTAGATTTGTTATTTTATGTTAATGCAAAAATTCTAACGCAAAGTATAAAAATTAGAAGTCAGTTTCAAATAAATTTGATGCTAGGAACAATATTATTTGTAACTACATTTTAATATTTTCTTCCAATGGTTATATAACGTGAGGTTCAACATTGCCGGTACAATAAATTCGGACATAAATTCCGATATTATTATACCGTACCTATATATTATGTATGTGTGTACGTAATACAAGTGTCGTGTGTATATACCTGAGTCGAAGTGGCCGGCTCGCCACTATCGCCCTCGGTCATGACTCCGCTGTCGCTATTTTTATCACCGCTAGGACTAGCTCCTGTATCCACAACGTCTGGTAATCCTTTAAGGTAAGTTTCTAGTAGGTAATTTGAGCCGTGCTTGCGGACTCGAGCACGGTGTGTCTTGTCTTCCAAGAAACCAATCTGATTCTCACTGTGTCTGCAAAAATTATGATTCCATTACACAAACATACACATTGCAACATAAACCTCTGGTAACCTCAGTTGTTTACAAACATTAACTATGCAATAGCGGATATCTTTGACATTTAGCAATTCTAAAATTCAACTTGAATCAACGTTGAGTGTGTTGATTTCAATTTGAAATGATGTTTGGTTGTTATCCTAGCATTCGAGTGGAATTTCAATGATGTGCTTGTCTTACCTGAGTCGGCGGAGTTGTTTGCGAATGATCTCGCCCTGAGCTAACACCAACTTCAACAGCTCCTCCGTGCCGCCGGGTGGTAGCTGCCTGTGGTCAGCTGCCAGAGCGTACAGTCTCCGTGGGTGCAGCGTGTGTGAGTGCGAATGTTTGCTGTTCCACGAACACGAGGAGTCTGGCCGATGTCGTCTTCGAGACCGGCTCGTCACATGCTCATTGCTTGAACTGTTGCTTGACACCCGTCGTAAAGAGATCCGTACCTGTAATAAATAACGTACGGTTTTTATTGCATTCATAAGTAAATCGTAAATGAAACTATCCTTGTCAGTTGACGGACATATACAGGCAATATATCAATCGAAATGGTGCTAGTATGCAATGTTTGTGCAATGAATATTAAAACGCTACTACCATTGCCATTTGTCAAAATAACACGAACACAAAAGCATTATTCTGTCGATATTTTCATTTCATGAAATTTATACGAAACTGTATAAACAGGGTTAAATTTTAACTGAATATGTATTCATTTTACTATCTTCGTGTTTATTTATGAAATAAACGGCAAGTTTATAATACAATTTATGTAAAATACGAATACAATAGAGTAACTTTTCCGTTAAAATATATGGCTTGTGGTAGTGTATTACGAGCAGTTATTGGTATCAAGTAACAATGCAGAAACAAAATTTATGTACCTCTGACTGCGCGTTCCCCCAGGCATTCCATATATCTAAAATTGCTGCAGAATCGTCCAGAGGCTGTTCCACACCTCTCCATCTCTCCGTAATGTGGTATTGATGAGCTTCACCAACTGTTCTTCCCTATACAATGCAACACAAACGAATAAGTATACGTATACATGTTGTACAATACACATTCAACACCGGTATACATATTTCACAAAAGCATTTCGTCGTATAAAGCATCATTTGTACATTTGCGGTAATATTGCTTTTTGAAATTCATCTTTGTGTGTGACCCGTCATGATCAGTAAAGATTAATTAAAAGTCCATAGAATGAAAGATGAACACACATACTTTTTTTAAATATTTAAATAAATTGTTGGCAAAATTATATTTTTCGGAATCATTAAACATTTTTTTTTGACAGTAAGCTATCAAATACATAAATACATAGTATATTTAATATGTCAGTGAAATTGTATATGGGTATACCTTGGTTGCCTCATCTTGTAACAAGACAGTGATCAAGTCGGCACAAGTAGTTGTGGAATCGACACCGGACACCCAACGTTGTTCGCCGCGAATCCACACAGGCACCTCATCGCCGCTGGTACCGCTGTCCTCCGAACTGACGTCACTCACCACGCCCGCATCCACCTCCGTCGCACCCGTCTCCAGGTGCAACATATTTATATCCTGGCGTCTGTAACGGAAAGCACATTTCTCATAAGACAAAACACCGTGCTAGACACTCATCTTGTTTACAACAGCATTCCACGTCTGCATTGCTGAACAATGACACATAATTTCAGTTCATTGTGATTAAAAGTTTCCATAAAATATTCAAGAATACGCACCTGAATTTTAAGAGCAAATAAATACATTAACAATATGACAAATACTGAAGGGGAGATGAATGTTAAACTGAATTTAAATTTATAATGCGATGCAAATACGGCGAATTTTAGATTTAAATTTATTCGTCGTTCATCCAGAATACTTGTACATACACATTTTGTAGTCATGACAATATAATGATGTTTCGGACAATTACCTGATATTAATTACAAGTTGCATCTAATGTTTTAATAATAGTAGGGTTAGCCAGTAGCTTCAGATAACATAACTACACGAAGGGTGCAGAGAAGAATGTTAAGATAAGGCAAGTATATATTATACCACACGTATTTGGATACAAATGTCATTTTAATTATACTTCTTATTCTAACAATCATATTTCATGTATGATTTAATCAGAAGATTAATTAGAACTGAAATATTCCACGTTATGGCTGAGTAATAATAGCAACTTTCAATTAAATTCAACAATAAATCAAAATGTAACTAAGCAAGCATAATATTATGTCTGAATGTAAACATAATTGAAAATTATTAATGATTTACCTCAATATAAATGAATGTTAACTATTAAAACCTGTTCTGCTACTCTATATAACTGGGATAAATGATGGTGTATATGTACCTTTAATATTGTTCATGATAAATCCAATTAATCCATATAATTCGTAATCACGTAAACACTTTATCGTTCACCCATAACGCTTAATACCGATGTAAGTTGGCGAAGAACCTCAGAGAGACAAACAATTTACACTTTTTCTTACACCAGTCCGCAGTTAAACCGCAGTAAACTCATTTGGTAATAAAAACAGAATCAATCAGAAGGAATTACCGCAACCCATCCGGTAGAGTTGTTGTTTCTGCCAGTAGTTATAGATAATAATGCTGTATACTCTTGTCACACTGTACAGGTACTACTACTGCTGCTACTCTTACTAACAGTAGTGGGGGTTACAGCATGCATATATAGCTTGTGCATAGGGTAAGTAACGAAGGAGACGCATGGCACTACGTGTGCAGACGTGCTTCCGGTGCGACGCTACGTGACCGGCGTCGATCTTCGCGTTCCCACCAGCTAGCACGCCTCCCAGAAGCTATGTAGTAGTACGTCATATGAGTTCCGCGGACCGACTAATACTACTGCACCGGGCATGCGCACGGATAGTCGATGACATTATCATACACACGCGTGCTTTCTGTCGCTTGGGCTTTACATCAAATAAACGTACGCCCGACCATCCATTTTAAATCTGTGATTTTTACGTGAATTGAGTGCATATGACGCATGTTTTAAACGGATAAAGAAGCAATTTTAATGATTCCGTAATTTTGATATTCATCGTTTTATATGAAGAAAGTTCATGACGGCATTTATGAACAATGATAGATCATGAATACAAATGAATCAATGAATAAATTTAATAGAATATAGGTAAATATACTCTTGCACTACCTCAACATTATAGACACGCAAGTATTAAAAAATATGCACTTATAGTTTGTAACGTTATTTGCAACAGACAGTTTCTTAATACACTGTTCGATTTTTACGATTAAATTCAAATTCCTGTTAACAAGTCTTTAACAAATCGGTACATTTCTCATTTACAATGTTAGTGTACAGTTAATTTATGCTGTAACCGCATAATCACCGATGCATATTCAGGAAACCGCAAATTACTTCTGTCTCCGCCACAGACTGCGTGATCTATGAGTACAAAGTCATGGAATGGACAGACCGAACAAGAAACAAACATAAAGAAAACCCAAGTATAAATAAGTACAAGGATTGAGATGAAACATCGACTGAATGTCTGCGGTTCGCAGGTGTTCATTGTAAAACTGTTACAGTTCTAATTGTCTGGTGTTGCCGGGAAATTATTATTATACAAAAAACTGCACGTCGTAGCCTTTGGGCAAAAAATCGCGGTGGTCCACATAAAGTAAAACCGTTCCAGTAAGATGTGTTTATATAAATTGCCATAACAACTAATAAGCGAAACTGAACAGCGTATAATTAAGAAGACAAATAAAGTGGTTATTTATCATAATGTATACCAGTTGTAGTTGTTGCTTAAATGCAGATAATTACGGAAGATGATGTGTTTACAAGCATGTAATTCTTATATATTTTCAGCAGTAATTTCTGTCGCATACTTATAATGAACCGATAAATCAGTCAGAAAGTTAACACATCATAGTAATGATATGTATACAAAGGAAATTACATTAAAATAACAATTAAATTAAATAACTGATTAATTTATAGAAAATTCAAGTAAATATTAGCAATACATTATATTGCATTCCTTGCGTGTGTGAAATATGTTCCACATTCTTTTATGCGGCTTATAAATTTGCACACATGTGGTGTCATACATACTTATATGGACCCCCTGCCCTCTCAACCTGCCCCAAACCGTAGTTCAACTGTACATTTGATAAAAGAGAAACCTGCATCCTACGGTGAGATAGAAAAAAATCACTTTTCTTTATTTATGAACTAGTAGGTACTTAATATTTTCATGCACAAAGCTTAAATAATCGGATCACATATCTTATAACTTTTACATTCATCAAGCTTTATATGGACTTGTTATTTTACACTATATCATTACGAAATTCAATTAAGAAATTGTTTATAATGGCCAGAGGTTTTCAAACAAACGTTATTTTCTTAACCTCGATTTAACTTACAAGATACAAATTTTTCTTGTTAAAACATAGTACCATAGTTTTAATATACTTAACAACGGATATTGAAAAATACTCTATATTTTATGTGAAAAGTAATATCTAATATTACAGAGAATACCATTATCTATTGAGTGACTTGAAACTAGCGATGACACATGCGTCAAATGTTTCAAGAATGCTAAGTTAAGTAGCCTATGGAAATCGTGTATCGATGTAGGTATGTAATTGTAAAACTGTTTTGTTTCCCACCAGTAGAGATGTGAATACACGAGGACATAAGTATTGCGTACTTCAGCGAAATCGACACATGAGTGACAAAATTATTTATCTAGCTACGTGTGCTTATATAATGCCGTTCTAAGAATCGGGTGTTTAGCATTCAGGGGTCGCAGGCGGCTACGATAAAAAATTTAAACATCGTCCATTCTACAAAATCTTTTCTTACGTACACCGTTCATATACCGTATATGACTGAGTGACTATGGTTTTGTGGGTGTGAATGAAATAGTTTCGCGTAGTTGTTGTTTGGAAATTATACATTTACATGTCACCATTCTATGCAAACAAATATTTAGTTAATTCATCTAGCGTGTAGGCAACGGTCTATGATTATTTCATATTTATATAACATATTTATATAACTGTTGTCACAGATGATACTTGAACCGAACAATGAATTTTCTTTGTCACTTCCAACCAGATTATATCTTCTGTCGTCAAGCAACATGACCATGTATAACTATGTTACAAAAACCAAAATAAAGAACTAATCCCCCAAGTGGGAAAATTGTGCATCACACAAACTTGAATTTACGGTAAAATCACGTTATTTTTAAAACGGGATCATGAAAATTTAATCACTATGATTTCATAAAATATACGCTGGCGCTACGTGATTGTAATTACGGAATCAATTTTACGATAAATTGCAGCGAAAATAATCAGGAAAAATACGCGGTTAATGAAAAAAACCAGTAGGTATGTGTGTTCAGAAAGTAATAAATAAATACCAGTAGAACTGTTATATTTATAATAATTATAAACAGCAACAACACGTGTGCAAATAGAACTACTAACTGATGCATTGTACATACATACTCGTAGGTACGTTACAAAACACATATATAAGAATTGAAACACCTCATCTATTCTTGTTAATTAAATACTACATATAGTAGCTCGTATCAACACTTCCATACATACATGTGTATACATGTGTTGCATGCTGAGCATTCATGATAAATTGTCCTAGTCGGCTTATAGCTTTTGATGTCAATTTCACTTCCACTTCGATATATCATAACATGTGCAAAATGCAAAACACACATTACTCTGAACCATCTGGTATCAAACTAATACGAATTATCAACAAAAAAAAACCATTGACCTAACAATGGAATTTGTTAAAATTTAACCTTCACCTTCAGTTCATCGCCATTCATCATTCACTTAGTTGATATTTGTATTCTATTACTGAAACCAACGCGTTGCTAAAATGAAAATCACCAAATATTTATGAGTAGAATTAAATAGATATCCTCTATTACGTATTCATATACGTATGTTATGTGAAATGTTTGCGATTAGTAACCAATGTTGTTGTGTGCTGTAGAATCTAAGTCCGCGTGTGCAGTGACGGCTTGTTAGTGTGTTAAAGCACCCCCCTGGTGACTGATTCACTGCGTAATGTCCAGCTGATATAACACCATATACGTGCGCCAGGAGGCCGAACGATATATCGCAGCACAATCCATGCAGGCCATGGGGAATCTCTTACACGGATAATCGCATTTGTTAACCTTCTATTCCATATAGAAATCTATTTGTTAATGTCTTTGTTTTAAAAATTTTACATATTCATATGCCATTTTGCCGTTATGATGGCGCAATGTGATTTCCACATTTACTTTGCTTTTTGTGCAATTAACGTCCTAGTTTAGAATTTTCTCTCCTGTAATAAACTACGAATTTTCTGCACTGTCAGTGAAGACGTGCATTCAAATTACCCGTCCATTATTTCATAATCGTATTGTTATATTCAGAGCAGAGAGAACATTTAGTCATTTTCCGCTCTGCAGAAAAACCTCATTGTTTCGAAATTGCTGCATGAAATATTTTTCGCAACAGCGCAACATTTTTATTATCAGTAGATTGTTGGATTAAACAAGATTAAGAATGATACTGTATGAATAATGTACAAATAAGTTTGCAACACGAACGGTATAATATCAACGGACAAGTAAACAAATAACACCGAATGAATCTTGCTAATGTTATATTGGAAATAGGGAAGGTAGGTTGTTAATTATTTTTTTCTCACCACATTTATCTAAAAAACAGACCACCTAATATTAAACATTGGTGTCTATAATTGAGTAGTATTTACTCGTCTAATCTTTTTACATTTTCAGTGTACCCATATATGACAGTTGACGATTAATTATGCTTATAAACATTACCCACATATCCTTATCATCTGCTAACGTAACTGCCTGTAACATACAACGGTACACTCCCTTTTAACATTTACAAGAAAAATACAGGTGCATCCAGGTCTAGAAGTAGTAGTAAATTAATTACAAAAGAGAAAGTAAGTTTGCAATTATGATTTAAAGGTAAATGGCTGCAGGTTTATGTGTACACGATGTCGCGGGACGTAACGATAGTGTTCGTGTAACGTTAACGTGTTAAATAAATAGATACAAGTTACATGTAAGTAAGCAAGTAAGTAGCTAATGTATAATACATCGCATGTTCAACTAACATTTAACGATTGACTGATATATGAAGGAGACGAGGCGCAATAACTGTCTGTAATATAAATATCACCCGAATACAGGTTAATAGAATACCGTTAACGATTAACAACACTTTAATATGGGCATGGCCTACAGTAAACCATATATTAACGAGAAAATTAAATTTTTGCAATTTTATCACGATTTCTATATTTCGTAATATCAATACGTACAAATAAAGATTTATGGATATCAAGAATTTGAAAAACTTGCGAACTAAAAATTTCTAGAATTCACATAACTTTTTATTATTACTCGCTGAACAGAAGTGTGATATAGTAACTTGGGTAAATAGTTGAAGAAAATAAATTAACCATATAAATGTTTCAGCTACAGTGTTATAAATGTTCTGTTTCCGAAACAACTACAACACAAATATCTTCTTTTACTTCCTGTTACATTTAGTCCACCTATTATCGCTAAGCATTCTCTATCATAGAATTAAAATTCTTCGTCAAGTGGAATTTAATGTACTTAATCTAAATTTAATCAATCGGTCACATTGACGGAACCAACCAATAAATTAATTCACTAAAGAGAGATTAATTGGGAAACATTAATTACACATATATGTTTAAACACGTCCATTTCTCATTACTACTTCTTAATCTTAAACAATATCTAAAATGACCTTTAAAATATTAATTCTCCACAGTCACATCATTCAATCATAGCAATATATATAAAATCATATTTAATTACAAAATTGGGTCATAAATTTTATTTGCAATAAACTTCAGTTTGGTTATTACAAAAAAAAAAAAAAACGTTATATGCAAAACGCAATTATAATTTTATTTTCCCATGCCAATGTAATCTTAGAATTGAAAAGGTCAGTATGTTCCCTAGATGTAGCGTAACTGTTTTGCAAAGAAATATTTCATGTTGAACATGTTTCAATACGAATGTAAGATGCAGATGTTTTAACCGGATGCTCTTTAACATGTAAACAAACGCAACAATCTTCAACAGATACCTTACAGATATGCACAAGAATAAGAAGGGTTATGTTACGCCTCTCCTTGAAATTAGATCTTCAAAAAGATCCCTAGTACGTTATGGATCACTGTAGATTTTCTCACGATACCTAATTTACATATCAAAAACATTGTGTACTGGTTATTACAAGTGTGTAATAGAAGAACACCTTACAAGAATATTCGGTTGTCATTGAAAGTAGTTAGCGATCTTTGTTATATAACACATGAGGTGTCTATGTGTACATTGACAGCTGCGAGCGAATTTTTAATAATACTTTTAGAATGTAAATCCTTCCTGGAACAAGATTATGGTAATTTTTATACAAATAAAAACCGTAGCTTGAATCGTAAAACTGATATTAAATTATTAATCTACGCCCCCAATAAATCCATTGAGCCGAAATTTCATCCCGTTACGACCGATAGATAAAAAGTTGATTTGTATTCCGCTCATTTTAAAATATGTGCCTACTGTCAGAAATTTTTGCATCATTGCACAACTTTCGAAATGAAAATTGGTTTTGTTATTTTATACATTAGAACAACAAGTATTTGAATTATATATGGTACAATTGTCGATTACAACACATAGCTACACATACATAATTCAAGTAATGTTGGTTTTTATTTGTCGCAAAACGGTGCGTTACACATAATTTCATATTTTGTTTGCTCACCGTACATAAACTGGCATTTTCTAAAAACAATAAACACAGTAATTGCACTATATTGCGGGGGCCGCACCTGTTTCATTTCTTTACTCTGAACTTTAACGAAATTTATTGATACTACACATATTATACGAATTGGTTTACCTATTTTATTAGCGTAATAAAAATAAAAATATATTATAGCAAAAAGTATCGAGGACAGCCGTGATTGATTTTCAAGGTAATTGGATGGAAATTGACGAGAAAATTGGCAAAAAAACAGAATTATGTGATACAATGAACAATCTTGCGGGGGGGAACACTGTTTAAAGACTACTGGTCGAAGGTAGTAAAACAGGTGTGTGATCGCGTGTGCGTGTTTCGTACCATGTGTTGATAAAAATAAACTAATACGTCCATCAGACTACTCTACCTCCGAAACCCAACACCAAATAATTTATCGTCTTATACTTTGTACAACGGAACAAGGCCCATCTCCACAGACAGTTACCTATATACAGTGCTGAACTAGTTCACGCAAGACCCACATAAATACTGCTATCTGTGCGAAAAAATATAAACTCGTTTATACGAATTCCGTGATTCTGTACAATTTCAACCATAGATATCGATCATTGTCAAATAACGGGAATTTGGTGATTTATAAGAGTCCAAAAAACATGTACGTTATTTCTTTCCATGTAATTTTAGAATAAATATATTTTTATTTGTTTTTGATCAAGCGTAGGATAATTCAGAGAGATGTTCAATATGTTTGTAAATTTATTATGTTCAGCATGGTCAGATAACAGATCATCCATGTTTAGTATTTATGTTGAAGTATTTCACTGCGATAGTAACAGTTTTTTTACCGAAGCTGACACACTTCGGTAGCTGGGCCGTAGACATCGGGCAATAAGAATAAAAGATTTCAGAAATCATTAATTACAAATGCCTACCTACCGCATTAAGCTGTTATGAAATAATCAAGCCAGAAAATGGCGTACAACATTCGACTGTAATTATCTATACAGCATCGGGAGACCGATGGTCAAGTAGTATTTTGTTTTTATTTTCCAGGCCGCCCTAAAGTTCCTCTGAACATTTCTGCCAGATTCGGAGAGCATATACGTCTATAATTGAAAAGAAGCCGCAATTATTTTTCGCTCATTTTGGCCAATTTTATTAAGTGGTAGGTTTATGAGTAGTTCTGCATGAAAGGCGTATCAGTTTTTAAATTATGAAAAGAAAACTAGAATTAAACGAACGACCGCCAGATGGTGGAGATTACTTTTCAGCTTTGAACTTGAATCGAAATGACATTTCATTATATAACTCTACATATTAGACTTATTAGATGTTACCTGTTTCCCACCAACTGTTTTCAATGATATTAGAAAATAAATAAACTCTTTACTCTCTTACAAATCAGTTCTATCTTTACAAATATCGACACATTATTTAGAACCATATACGGTCGCTCATTATTTTAACAAATACATCAAACGATTTATTAAACACTATATTTACTGAACTGTATATGTACTATATTCTGTCTAATATATGCTCAAAATGGTAATGGTGTACCGCCGATTAACGCCAAAGTTCAAGCATGCAGTGAAAACGACTTAGAGCCTTATTACTGATGTATCACATAGCCCATCAAAACGATAGTGAACTTTAGGCGATAATGATAGGATCGAAATTTATGAACTGTGATTTGATACCAGTTTTTGCGGTTGGGTCGTGAACTAAATCGTGATTTAACGTTTGACCCGATGCGAGACGAGACCGAACACATGCGTGTACATACATGCACGCACACGCATACATGCACGCAATCGAATGCTTAATATGGTAGGGAACACACATCTGTACATATATGTATGTATATACATATATATATGTGTGTCCGCTAACCATCCATACATAACATACTGACGCTCTTCCTCGGAACGTGTTCGTACACGAATTATTTACCAATGAAGTTCTGAATTCCATACGATGGAACTATTTCGGAAAACATTTATTCCGTTCACATTTTTTGTGACAGATTCCAATTTACAGTTAACATATATCTAGTCACATCGATCAACCATTTAGAATATCGATATCTTTCCAAATAAACCTGGTTAATATATCAAAAATACTAGTCTAAAAATAAGTGTGACCATGTATAAAGTTTGGTGTAAAAATGAAACATATGTTTACACCAAACACAAATACACACGTGTGCAAGCAAGCTATAAAATTAAAAATCGTGTGATTTATTGGTGTACAGTGTTAAATTCACTGAATTCCTGTACATTATAAAGTTAAATCGGTAATTACTCGTATAAGGTATCGTATTGACATTATCACGAGCAGTTGAGTGTTTCTAGATCGTTAGAAAATCAGGTTAGAATATTTTAATTCTCTTATAGCAAGTGATAAACTTAATGGTGATAACATTTATATATAATTTTCAAATGTTATCACCGTTTACGACTGTTATTAAAATCATATTATAAATTGCAATTTTAATTACTTGGCCATAAATCTTCTAGTAAATGTTTATTTCAAACATTATGGCTACTGGTATTCCAAGAGAAAGACGACGAAAGAAAGAGCAAGAGCTATGGGAAGAAATAATGTATTGGCTAAATTATATTAAAATTCATATTCACATGAATTTGATTGCTTAATGAAATACGCGTCATGTTACGTTACTGAATATTTAATATGGCATATGGTTGCCGTTGTGGACAGTTATATAGCTGATTATAACCGATATCAAGTTATAAATCACAACAAATTGATGTATTGTACGTGCACACACATAAATACTTGTAATAATGTCATTTGTATATACAGTACTGAGTTAGCTAATTATCACAGCAAGTCTTAGAGAAAGACTAGTTTATAAATATTCAATACCAATCAAATCATTACCTACTTAAACATTTTTACTAATTTATACAAAAAGACAATTGATAGCTACATATGTATATAGTTATTTTGATAACTACATATAAATATAAAATTAATTATGAAACCTAAACACGGATAACCTTGCTAATACTAAAATGAAACTGCTATAGCACCCAAGGCAATAGGTAAGAATTACGCATTGTAATTTTTTCCTACAAATTCTGGGTGGGCTTTCGTCTATAAAAATACTGATACTAACACTTAATCTGACCTCGATTTAACCCAGGATATTTAGACCAGCTTTGATTATAGAGTATACGGATATTCAAATTCATATATTGCGATCCAGGTAGCGATCTAATTTTGTTCTAGATCTTAAATCGCCACACAAATGCTCCATGTTCTTTTGTTTCAAGCAGTGTACAGTTGAAAAAAAAGTTCTTTTGTCTAACGGCATATTTCGCTCAGCTGAAGCACGCGTGCGCCCGTATCAGTGTAACAAATCTCTACTTGGTTTCTTTCAAGTAGTACTTGCAACAGTGGACAAAATACTTCACACGCACGAATACCGATGAATAATTTATTTTAATTCATCTTCGAAACACGAGGTGACAGCCAACCGAAATGGTTTTTTTTTTTGCATAAACGATAAAATCATGCTGCACATGGAATATTAGCCAGCTATGGATCTATCTTTAAACCTGTAAAGCTTAATTCACACCTACCATTAATAAGCGTTGCGGTTGGTAATCTAGCGCTGCAAAAGCTGCCATGACGTATACACCGGTTGAGTTCTGCGTTGTGCAGTAGTACTGGTAAGTGTGAACGGGACTTAACACTGGTATAGTGGGCGAACGTAAGACGCATGCACAACGTTAGTCATACGTCACGGAACGTAGCGCAGCGGCCTTAATTGAGTCTCGAATAACGCATCGGCTAGGAAATCGAACCAGGAAACGCTTGTTACCGTGCGTGTCCATACATTATGCTACCCACGAACCAGAAACACAGCGCATATACATCATCATACCTGTACGTCTACACGTCCATACGCACCACTAACTACGCCGGTCAATGGAAACTTATTACATATGGTCGTCGGTTGAGCTTACGTTTTTCAAATATCTATATTTCAGAATCCACGCACACCACACGCAGGCCCACGTGCTCTCAACGGGTAATATTTATTCTAGAATTATTGCTTATTAACCAGCCCAGATGATATACTGTGTCTATAGATTTTATTCGAGTTATTCATGAAAGTTACAGCGTGCTTACGGTATCATCGCATGTAATGTTATTAACCATTTGTCTGTAGATATTACTCACATTTCCAACATTGGATTCAGTTCAATTTTACTTTAAGATCGAGTCTAATTCTTATGGTTTATCTAAACTAAATATATAGTTCTCCATAAATGAAGCTAAGGGTTCCGCAAGAAAATTACAATAGTTTCCTGTGACAATAATAGATGTCATTGCAAACTTGTTTAAACTTCCACAAACATGAAAACACGCATATAACATGTAGCGATATAATATAATAAAATATGATAATAGTTAAAATGTGAAATACAGTTGGAGAATATACCTATAAAGATGTTATATAATATAATACAGCTGTTTCGATATTTATAATTATTGCTTACGATTATCATAATTATTAATTACCCACATGAATAGAAACAAACGTTATTTAATCGAGGCTCAATAAATATTAATAAGATGTGTAGGTGTCCGTTCATTACACCATCGTACATCATTTAGCCTAAAGCAGATACACGCAGCACGTGTGTGTTTCAAATTTAAATATTTTATACGATACGGGTACCGCCTTCAGCTTGTCTCAATCACACATCGTCGCCTAATGAACAGTGCGTAATTATTTTCGTATTTCTTAACAATAATTTACTTTTATTTTATGTATTTTTAAATGTTGAATATAAATTATTCATTATACCACTAACGAACATTTTAGAACTTCTGGTTGTTACTTGTCAAACCAATTTGTAAAATTGTATATTTAATCTGAACAACTGATATTTATGTATTATCGATGTATCTTTATTTTAAATGGCAATACTTCGCCAACGCTGTTCGTTATAATGAGCACATTATCTGCTAGTGATTGTCGTGTGCGCTTACGAGTATGTACATGAACGAGTGTGTATGTCTGTACGTATGTGGGATATCACAGTTATAATATATCGTACATATATATTCGTAGGTAATATATATTGAAGTTTAACGACAACCATGCGCTATAATACCATTAATTAACCAAGTGAAAATGTCGCACAATTAATTATATTCACGTGTACATAACAATATGGTGGTAGTAAACACTGGAAATTCGTGTGAAACCCATGTCTGTACTGATTACAAGTGAGTAATTAATATTACAAGCACTGACGTGATTATTATTGGGTGGGTGCAGCAACGACAGGACAACATGCAATGGCGCTGTTCCAAAGCTTACTTGATTTTACTATATGATACTAACTGTGTTTCCATAGAATGACAATGAATATGCAAATTTATATAAACACGATCAGCCACAGAATATTAGTAAAAAATACATGTGTCAGAATATACATATACAAACCTAGCATAATACAAACCAGTCTCATTTCTTTATTGTCACCATTAATTTATTATTTGTGAAGCAGGAAACCAACTTACTGTATATGACACCAAAAATAAAAAACTTCTTCTTGATACAGAACACGGTATGCTATAAATCCGGGCTTGTCTCGCATTAGAAAAATTCCTACTACGTGATGTTAGTGCGTAAATATAACTAGCACCGAATGACGACCAATAAACGTGTATTTAACAAATATAACGGCATATTAGCACGAGCTCATACAGTACCAGCCTCCCCAGGCTAACAATTCAAGGAAACAGCGCAAAGAAAAAAAAACAGTCACTAATACATTTATCGCATTACCCGCAGCTACATTAGTAAACATTACGCTTTACTACAATCATATTCCTAGACGGCTTTGGCACGAGCACCGTGAGTCTTTTTTTTCTGTTTTCTTAACAGAGTTCAACTGTTTATGATCACGTTTTGCCTACTATTGTCGTAACAAACTTAAATTATACACTGTTCGGATAAGGTAACTAACCTCAACAGTAATATGCTTACATCTAGTTGCTTCATGTTCGTACAGCATGAGTGCGCATGCGTGCGAGTATGTGCACGTGGACAGGTTCAATGTTAATGACGTTCTTACTAGCACCGTGCGGAATTCAATAAAAGCGGAAGAAATTCGAAAACTACAGGAAGTTACTAGTCTTACATCAAGGTCTAACATCGTCCCAGTTCTGTAACATACATCGGAGAATTGGATTTAAAGAATTCCGAGCCCTAGATTCGTCGATTTCTTAAGCGTAAAGCCCGTTTTACATTCATGCAATGCAATTCAATACGGTGCAATGCAATACGTATAGCTGCAATGCCACGGACTTGCATTGCATGATTGTTTTACACTTGTGCAATACTTTTTGCTGCAATTCTTGGTTTAATACCAACTGTCTATTTTGACTACCAAATTGTAACGCTGTATACTTCATCAAAATATTGACATCGAGAAAAAAAAACTATTATCACAGTGATAATAAAAAATGCAGCATTATTATTATGTTCTAAAATAACACATAATAACCTATGATCAAATGTCAAATTTTCTGGTTATAATTCCAGTAAGTTGGTACTACCGAAATAACTAAAAAAGTAACTAGGCTTGCACGCGCAATGCAATGAAAATAGCGCATGTTCTAATTCGGCAATGCAAGCTTCATTGCATTGCATGACCGTTTTACATTATGCAATTTGTATTGCGCACATGCGCAGTTCACGCCTTGCGCCGTGTATTGCATTGCATTGCACAAATGTAAAACAGGCTTAATGTATATTTGCAAGAAAGACTGAACATAATTTGGAAGAATGAATACACATTGAATATTTTCTCCTTTTTAAAATGATTTACAATTGTCGGAAACATAAATTACAAGGTTCATTCAAGGATTCAAATCCTTGTGATTTATCGTGAGATGTTACAAGTTTCCTTATATAGTCTTCGAAACAATAGTACACTTTAAATATAGTACCGGTGAGTCACAAATACATGATGCGTCAGTCAAATTAACAGTCAAATTTTCCGTTATGCTTGACTTCTCCAGCTCCGATAGTATGTAGGTGTATATGGGGCTGGTTACTCATCCGCCGGAAATAGCGTTTAAACATGATAATTGTATCGTGTGACCCCCCAGGGTATCATGTCCAAATCATGAAATACGTGAAAATAATGTTATCATGGGAAAACACAGAGGGTGAGTGTAAAAAATATAGCATGTATGGACAGGAGAATTCAAAGAATTATGATTCACCAACTTTTAACAGGTAACATTTTCATTTGGTAACCTAGAACAAATATAATACCGTTGAATTCTACCAAAACCCTCTGCACGTCATGAAGTTTATGCACTAAAATGTTTGAAAACTATTATTCTAACTACCCGTAGAAAAATCATTGAAACGTTTGATTCAAAATCGCGCAGATAAAACTAAAATCCTAATTCTCCATCATCGATTTTCCAGTATGGGTAAAATTACATTTAATCGTATAACTGTTATATAAATACGTTTGCCTGCTCATCTCATTCTGTTCGCTTTACTTTCGTAATTAAATGTTTAACGTGTAATGAGCTATAAACTTCCGTTAACGCTAGTACGTAACGCCGTGTGCGGTGTACTGTTGTACTAACTAACCTCACCATCCGGAGGGTTCATCATTTAAACACGGTATTTACGTATGTTCTGTCGTTCAGTTTTGTTATTTTTCGAAAAACAACGTAAACGCGTTAGTATGTATGTATTCACATATATTCATCGCGATGCACATATATGTATTTGTAACGGTGGGTACATGTGTCTGTGTGTATGTGTATGTTTGTGTAACTACCAAGTGTGGTAGCCGTGAAACGTTGCGTGAATATAGTAATTGCTGAACTGAACTTTCTGACTGATCTTCACTAGTAGCGAGTTAGCCCGCGGGGACTGTTGCCCAAACACATTCTCATTTAGACAGAACTTATTTCTTTTTCACTAGCTAATTTAAGTCTAACTATTTCTCATGATGGTATAAAGCTACCAGTAACTTAATGATGATCCTGTCCCGATTTAATACCAATGAGTTAATAGTATTTATGGTAGTATCCCTTTTAATATCGGGATTATGTATGTGTTATTAACCCTACAAAGTAGAAAATTAATATGTTAAATAGTGTTAAATTACCGTCGAAGATTTATTGTTACTGCCTTAACATAAAAGAAACAAATTGAGTACACGTGTGAATAATTTGTATATTTTTTCTTTAATTTTAGTATAAATATCTACACAGAAACCATAAGAAATACACGTCCACTTTTATCAGATTTTATCCCACGCTCATCGTTTAAGAAAAACTGCGTAAAAACAGTTTAAAAAATTGTCACCAAAACGCACATCTGCTTTCCAAACAATACAACTGTCGTTTGTATATGTCATACGCACCTTGTGACTGTAATTTACTACATTATAATGTCCTTGTATCCGCAGGACGAATCCTGTTTCAATCGTCTGGTGTACTTACATTGAGCACTGCGCATTCATTGTGCGGTAAAAACAGTGAAGAATTATATTCAATTTTACTGCACGCACCGATTGAAATGCCGGCATCACCGTACGATTTGCACAAATGCGATTTTAATGCATTATCATTAGTAAGAGTGTAATACACGCACAGACTTGTACGAACAAGTGAACTGTGTAGCACAGTGGCGTACCTAACGGGTTTGAACACTTTTTTTTATTAACTTTATTGACAACATCAAATTGTAATGAAAGGCTCTCAAAGAATGAACATTGCAAAAGAACTTCGAGATATTATCAATTTATAAACATATACCGGTAGTAATATGCTCTAGTAATTAACAACACAATACATGAAAATACCTTGTAATATACATTTAATTTTCCAACCCGTGTTACGCTAATTAACATAATATACTTTAATTATAAAATCTCATTGTTGTGCCTGTTACAATTAGTATAGTACAATACAAGGTAACAATAAGGTTATGAAACAAAAGCTTACAAACATGAACGTCATCCGTCCAGACAAATATTATCTAAATAGGTACATCTGTCGCAGATAGCTGTGACTTACAAGTATAACATAGTGACTTAGTTTACAGCGTGAGAGTATATAGTCAGTGCACAGTAGGTACTGGTTAATGTTGCGTCAGGTCAACTGATTTTTCCCGCTAACTTCCGCCATTTTCCCTGTAGCTCTCTGCAAGTACTTATTACAGGTATTATTCGTCAGGTTTATGTATGAACTTGCATGGGAATCTTGATACCGTACCTAACACATGTAAGTGGCAACCATTTTGTCTTTTTTGGTATGGTCTACTGGAATATTCTATACATGTTCCTAATTACTAGATTTGTATACGGTTAAATTCAAAGTGTTGGATGTTGTTTTTCTGGAACACATTCATGTCTGACTCTTGTGTATCGGTTTTATTTTATTCTCAATATATTATGCATGAATATAGATGATAGTATAATTCGTATTATTAATGAATTAAAACAGATTCTACATAAAATATGCATCCTAGTCCATTATAACAGTATACTGGAGTTCATATTCCTATAATAATATTAACAAAGTTACAAGAACAGATTCTTAAACATTTTCCATATTAATAATGAAAAATTATATATTGTTGTTTAGCTATAAAAATGCAAATTATTCGCTATTTTTTAATTAATTCACACGGGGCTAACGTACCTATTATATTGTAGTGACTGTACGTGATTTTGGCTCAAACGCCTCACCACACGACTAATTAACTATAATAACACTTCTCATAATTAATGTGTGTATCGTTGACATAGCAACAGTTTTTTATACGTTGTTTATAAACAATTTTGTTTTATTGTAGATTCTAGGAAAATAAAAGGAAATTAAGCAATTAAAATATCGAAATTATAATTGTTAATTTTCAAGGATTTGTACGAATGACAAGACATTTCTAACAATGGTAAGTATTTCATCATAATTACAAACATGTTAAATTAACATTTCCATTATGTGCGATATTACACAATTGAAACGTAATAAGAGAAGAGATATTTTTTGGAAGGAACCAAGCAAAAATTATTCTCTGTATTCACATATATTTTACATTCAGCTTCGTCTATTTCAAATTCTGTAGGGAAAGAACAATTTGTTTTGTCTTGAAAATCCTCTGTATATATATATATATATATATATATATATATATATATATATATATATATATATATATATATATATATATATATATATATATATATATATATATATATATATATAACTGTAAATATTCAGTCAAATTTCCATATAAACGTAAATGAACAAGGAAACCAAATGAAGAATAAATAATGCAAAGATGCTTGTACTAATAAAATAAAAAACAAAAGTTAGTGGAATCTGCTATCATAAGGATAACGGACCGTTCATTGCAATTTCTATTGACACTAAGTTCTGTACACGTGTAACAGAACTTCTAAAACTGTGAACCAAGTCCAATTTGTAAATAAATATATTCACTTGTATTTAACACTCAATGCCAGATTCGTATCTCTGCTCTTCGATAACTTTCACAAAAATCGAATGCCATGGTCAAGATGAAAATGTACCAGAACATTCACTGATCTGATCGAACTATTGCATAAGAGAAAGAGATATTAAACATTACCATAGTGCAAGGTGATGATGTAATCAGTGTTCTGGTGTCAAACACTTACAACAGTGTTTCATCCAAATGAGGCTATTTAATCGGCATATGCAATAAGTCCTTGTTTGTTATGCATCAGATAGCACAGAATCTATGGAAAGGATTTAGTAGAAACTGAGGACGGTTGGCTGTTAACAAAATTGTATTATTGGAATCGCTTGTCATCATTGTGGTATGTCAAATTTAATGTTTAAATACATCACAAAACCCTTGAATATATTCTGACAATATAAAATTCATTAAAACAGCTTTCAGTTAATCAAATGCAATCTTTATAATATCACCCATTTGTGTCACATTCCACAGTAATAGAGGGAGATTATTAAGTAGCTATCGATATTTCTACTGACATTGTTTTATTGTCAGAACACATACATATATGTGATATAATGTGAAGAAAACATTTCCTCAAATGTAGATATTATGTAAATAAATAGAAAACGAAATATTCACTTGCATCAAGTTGAATACATGTAGATATTTGAAGCTTCAGGCAACGTGTTTTTACTACTGTCATTAATGTATAATTATCTCAGCGCAGTTAATTACCGTAGTAAGTAGTTAAATAGTTTCGAGAAGTACAAGTACATACATACTATAAACATGCTATATATACGTACGTATTTGGTACCGCTGATCAATAAAATCATATATGCAATATATGTATTGTCCTCCCTCGAATAACGGTAAAATCGCAATATAATTGAAACCAGCATTGCAAGATAGATACCGCGGTATCAGTTACCGCATAAATACACCCACCCAAGGGCACAAGTTCAGAAAAACAATAATACGTCCATTTTGTAACTTCCTGTACATGTACGTATATCTATATACCTACATACACAACATAACCTAACTAAACAAAACAAACTGCAAAACATTCCGAGCAAACAAGAGTTAAGCGTGCTGCTTCTTTCTTATAGATATTGTTATTTTACTTTTGTTCTTCTGGAGATAAATTACGTCGCTCCCGATTACTGGATGACTAAAGTACATTAAAATACAGGAAATCGTGTTCTGTCTACTACCCACAGCAGCCTATAATCAACAAACAGGCTACAACATGTTCTCCGCAGCTTTCCTCTTTGCTCGTCCTTCACCCCGCCGCCAGGCAAGTAGGCCATGGAAGTCTTACAAACAAGACATTGCACATTGTCGCGCCTCTGTCTTTCTACACCATTTCTTCCATCATGTCTGCGGCACTTATCTATTTCTTTACAATATCCGGCCACAAAGTCTGAACGACCAACGTAATCTAGTCGGTAGCCACAAATGCTTTTTTACAAACGATGGTATAATCTTCGAAATATATAGACTTCAACTTACTTCTAACATCCACCCTTCACAAAACACATTTATATTATCATTCATTATACTCGAGGCCGTAGAATAGTTTGAAAATATTTCCAGCGTAATTATTTCACGGCAGTAATGATATATGTTGTTGCAATAAATTCTGTAAGTGTACACTTGCATGTATTGTTCTCGTGTAAAACTTTAA
This sequence comes from Carabus problematicus, assembly GCA_963422195.1. Taxonomy (NCBI): domain Eukaryota; kingdom Metazoa; phylum Arthropoda; class Insecta; order Coleoptera; family Carabidae; genus Carabus; species Carabus problematicus. The sequence continues at coordinate 5,105,891 of OY728579.1, forward strand.
TAATAGTCACAAACACCACCTACATGTGTCTTTAGGTACTAACCACCGTCTGTGATACAGCGAAATAAATGATAAATAAACACCAATAATAAATGTTAAGCACAATGTATGTGTGGCACATACCTTCTAGTTAACCGAGTCGTAGTTCCATTTTTGAACGAATAATTTGTCACACGTTTATTTCTAGGTTAGAGTATATCGAAGCGGATACAAATCAGTAGAAACAAATTATGAAAAATCGAAGGCAGCAGACTATTTTTTTCTGCCCACACGTGTAGCTGTACTAATGTTTTTAGCTCATCGACCTCCTGTCGAAGAGCTATAGTGTTCGGTACGATGTCTGTAGCATCTTCCGATTTCAAAAATTTTTGCACAGAAATCCCGGACAGACCCCCTGGACCACGAAATGACTATTACAACATATGTCCGTATGTATGTCGCTCGTCCGCTCGCTCGTACGAGATTTTTTTGTTCCACTCAGATCTCCTAAACTACCCAACGGATTTTTATGAATTTTTTTCTGCAGATACTTGTTATGGTCTAGTTGTGCAAGGTATATTTTATTTTTCAAAATTTTCCTTCGTACTTGAGAAAAAAAATATTTTCCAACTTTTTTTCAGTTTTTATTTTTTTTCTCCTTTATTTTTCACTCAATTGTGTTCAAAATTTTCTTGCATATGCAGGAAATGGAACAATATTTTTCCATATTTTTTATTTTGAAAAATTATGTAAGACCATTGGAGAAAAAAATATTTTTTAATTAAAAATTGAACAAAAGAAGATCAATGCATTTATAGTCGGCTTAGTTTGCTTTGCTTTTGTCAAGAGAAGAAAATGTATTCACACTTGTTTTAAATTTGTTGTTTTATTTGCGACCTAGGCACCTACGATTTTAAAAGTGAATTTAGATAAATAATAATTTGTGATATATTCAGACTTGCACATACGTCGATGAGCTGCAGGCATGGGTGACTAACCCATTCTTTGAATACTAGTTTTTTTTATTATCGTCTATACTGTGAGCTACCAAACCTGATAAAATGTTGCTTCGCAGAATCAAATCATTTGAATTTGTAATACGAAATTACACAAATTTAATATCTAATTCGATTTAATTATTGGGCATTATGAAGGAAACTTCTCGGAAATTGACCTATATTAGTGTTACAGCTAGTATACCATTATCGTATCGTTGTATTTTACCTGGAAATTTTGCGTTCTCCCGAATTTCTGAATCAATTTTCTACAAACACGCAATAGACCAAATTTGATGCTGTCTGGCTGTATCTCATAGGCAAATTTAACTATGACTGATAACATTACTGAATACACAATGTTAGTAACATTATGTTTCATTATTCTAGAACACATACATAGGTATTTACATCTTTGCAAACAGGTTGACACTCGCATGTTTGAAAAGCGTACATGCATATCCATATTTACAGCCTAAAGCACTCAACAAAACATTTCCATTTCGTTCGGATCATTTATATTCCTATATGAATGAAGAGCCGTTTGACAGGCATGTGAGGTATGCGACAAAACAGACACTTAAGATATTGTCATTTCCGGAGTACCAGTCGTATAAAGATAAACTAAAAGCATCTATACACCCTCTCCCGCTCTGCATCCGCCATTACACTTGCAGAAGTCACGCAATTAAAATACAAAAAGAATTCCACCATATACACACTCACGCCCATAAAATAGAAATCGCGTTTTATGACGGGCGCCACTGAAATGCGACTAACAATGGGATATCAAATAATTTGTTAGCACATGAGAAGTGAATCAGGTGTTAAAGTATTTCTAGAACCATAAACTAGATATGGCAGCAAATAAAGAAAAATATATTACAATGTACGTTATGCGTTACAAAATAGCGGTGTCCACGTCAGAATAGTTCAAATAAGTTCTGTTTAACGAGCTATACGTTTCATAAGACAATATACCATTATCTTTATTTCATGATTCACAAATTACAAGTATAAAAATCTTACAAACATCATTATTACTATGATTGTTAGAGAAAAGCATAAAAAACCCAACGAGGAAGTAAATATGTAATCGACCATATACTCGTATTTCTTATGCTTAACTATACCGCCATTCATGACATATTTATTAGCAAGTCACATACAATGTCAGTTTCTTTCAATTACCGAATACAAATTAGTTTAATTACAACATTAAACAATATTAATTGCATCAATAATTAATACACTTGCACTATACAACAACAATACCGACACACTAATTAATCAGTCAATCAATTGACATGATTTCTTTCAAACACCATTCGCCTATTTATCTTAATGATTGATAAATTACCCAGCAGTGCAAAAGTGCCATAAATATATGCTATATAAAGGACAAATATATTGATAACGAAAGTAAATCAATAAATCGCTCACAGCTCATATAAATTTTTCCTTGGGAATAAGGAAACTATTCATTCGCATCAGCAGAACATATATATGTATTTCTTTTCTTCTCAGAATATTATTTACTATAGGACGCATATATATTATAATAACAGCAACATTCTTAATTTACTATGTAACAAAAACAGTTCAATTTTATATGAAGAAGAAAAAAATCTCGGCTACTATTTTAAATAAAATTCTTAAATGACGTCTTGAAAAAACGACGAGAATACTTTTTATTACACACGAAAGAAGCTTGATGTTCATTCTGTTTGCTAACAAAAATAAATACAGATAATCACGAACAAAACAAGGTAAAAAAAAAACGTTAATAATAATTAGGAACGTAAGTAAATTCAGTTGGACGAGCGGACACGAGTATTTTGAGTCAAGGATAGTGTTGACTTCACCTGCTACTGTTGTTGTTGTTGCCGTTGTATGTATGTGTGTGTATGATTGTTTAACCGAGTAATGTTCGTTAGTCAAGGACGGCTCTTCACTCACGCGACAAACAAAAAACGGCGAGCAAATGATCATAGTAATTAGGCGGCCCCGTTGCATGAAACAACCGGCAACAGTAACCGCGCAGCACGGTCAAAACCGATGAAGCGGCGTGGAGATCCCAACACTCAGTCAGGCGAGTAACGCCACACCGCACTACATAGAACACAGTATACATATATGTACGTGCCGATAATAGCGTATTCACATAGTATACCATATTCAACTCTGCACATAGTCATGCAATAGAACTTATGGATTCATTAAATGAGATTACATTTAAGTATCCTACCCTACTTATATTATATATATATATATATATATATATATATATATATATATATATATTCTTGTTTACATTTGAATAAATTTCTTGAACAAACATTTCTAAACATGCATACACCTACGTAGTGTAATGGAAACAAAGTGAAATTAATATAATTACCTAAATCCGTAGTTAAAAGGTATAACCTATTTGTAGAACTGTGCAGGCATAAATATAATTCCACTATAATTACAAGTACGTATGTTGCATACAGAAAAATGTAAATTGCATGTTAGTTTGACCTTTTACTCTGCCCAACTTCATGGTAACAGCCATGTTTTATAGAACAATTCATTGGCAAGGATAAACTGGCATTATAAAAATTACTGGACACGCGATAGTCTTTATAAAGAGTGAGTATTTAGTGTAGACACAAACCAAAACACGACTGGCATACTGACATGTCGACCGAGACTTGTTACGCATGGCGTGATGCACCTGTCAGCCAGTTACGGCCTTTACCGCAGAATAATTTTACAACTTTAGGTAATCGTTAGTCTGGCGCAGATTTGTGAATAAAAATATACGTTACAAATGTTCTTTGTTCGGAATTTATGTGAATAATTGTACTAGATACTTACATTTATACAAAAGTTGTTTATCTACGATGAGGACGAAGTCCTCATCCAAGGAGAATCCTCAAGATGCCAATTCTGAAACAAAATAAATACATATTTCATAAATATATTTCATCATATTACAAATCTTTTAATATACAAGAATAGGACAGAAATGATTTTAATTTCAAAACTAAATACACTAAATTATTGATACGTATAATAAAAATTACTCTAAATGGAAATTTTACAAAAGTAATTGGGAAAGAAAAAATTTATAATTTGAAACAAATATTAAATCATAAATACATTTTACAAGGGCATAACAAAACCTAGAAATATCAGCATGTGACAAATAGATTTATCAAATATCTGCTTTTATTCTGAATTTACTAATACTGGAATGAACCCACATTTCGTAACGTTACAAGATATTGTATAATATAATGTAACATACAAGTTCAAACTGGCTAACGTAGTAATATATATCAGGTAGTAAAACGAAAATGGTTTATCAGGAACTAAAATTAGGATGGTAGTAAATTATACACCATATCAGGTGCAGTTGTCCATACCTTAACCCACTTGGGTTTGGCAAATTTATGTGTTTAGACCGGGACAGTTCATAAAACTACTTAAAAAGTAAGTAATAAAGATATAGTAGTAGCAATAAACTAAAAGTTGTATGAGATATGATTACCCGAAAACTGACTCAATACAATTGTTCCAATTATACGTATATAGAGTGTTTTATGTATTTAGAAGATTCAATGTCAATTTATTAACTGCACTGAAACACGAACTAGTTACTAATAACAATAATATTTATAGAAAACAAGCACTTTTTATTCTTGCTCCTGTCTTATTCAAAATTAGTACATAATTTATGTTGCAATGAACTGATTGAAAATGCGGTCCTGTATTGAAGATTTAATCTAGCAGTTGCCTTAGAACATTTATTAGTGTAAACTAATTAAATAATTATAACATTCGATATCCAAAACAAGAAACTAGAAAGTAGTTAACGATTGAATCAGTCTCATGACAAACCACGACACTAATTATCCAATTCTTGCCCTAACTGGACTAATCAATGCCGTAAGCATCCACACTACAAACTTTATCCAGACAATCATGATTAAATTACCATTAATTAGCCATACGTGACAATAAACTAAACCATTATCACCGTTACATATTGATAGCGAATTTATTATTTTCCACCATTTAGATGGAAAATGAATGTTTAATACTAAATTCTCAATAAATCTTGCAATTTACACACTCAGACAAATTTATTCAGAGAATTTTCTAACATGTGAAAAGTATTTCCATTGAAATGGTGTAGATAAAATTTGTATTTTATTTTGCATAAAGCATTGCCTGCTTCTCAGAATATGCAAACATTCACAGAATAATAACTATGTTTCCTTTTTTCATTATAACTCGTCAACTGTCAGTGTCAGCTTCTAGAATGGCAAATAGAATTCTTTCCTAGAAGCCCCGCACACACTTATGCACGCACCACTTTCACATCCTTGATCCCTGCGTCTCCCTAGTGACTGAATGATGATGAGTAAATTGTGGGTCAATGTGTACACTGCATGAAACATTGAAATGGGCGGACTGCTTTTTCACGTTTCTCTTTTGCAAATAGTACGAAGAATAATTGAAAAACAAAAATACGTTCGTCTTTCGTTTTCAAGTACAGATCGTGTGTTGTTTGGACGAGTTAATTGAACCACACACGAGCAACAATCCTCGATGCGTATAGAAAGTCAGATCTCAACTCGACGGCGAACGCAAATTAAACTAATAAAAATAAATGGAGACAGTGTATGCACGAATAAACGGGAAAAATAAGGGAGCGTTCGATACAAAAGACGGATAATTCGAGTGCCGTAAATTTCGGCGTAAACACTTAACAGCTATTATGTCCAATACTGCAAGCCGGTATTCGTGTTACTTTCTTCGACGATAAAACCCAGAGTTTTGGAGAGGAGAAGGGTCAAAGGTCGAGACAGTTAAATGTCAGATATGTGCCGCAGACGGTAAGATCACGATTTCAACGCTATCTTGCGGCAATAACAACGAACCACCATCACCACTGCCACCGCCACCACCGCCGTGCTTAGAATCAGGTGAGAGATACAGCGATACCTGTACATGCGTGATTTCATAACAATTAAACCAGTCACATAATTTTTATAGTAAAAATCATTTAATTTATACCAACTTAATGGCAAATCGTGAGAAGCTGCACAGTTACTTGCCGCGAGATATGATTTAAAAACTACACAATCACTTGTATATACTTGCTACACAACCAGCTCGGTAATAGTGGCAAGCATCTGCGAAAGTCATTCGTAATTACCTAGCAATTGCACGTGCTCGAATCTACAAACATTCACTCAAACAATTTATTACATTTGATTATGTAATAAGAAATTTATACATATATCATATCGCATTATACATTAACATACTGATATGTAAATATATTTAAATACGATTATATATATATATATATATATATATATATATATATATATATATTTCAGATTCGTTCAATACAAATTTATTCTTTATTAAAAGTGGGTTTCGCACAAAACATAAAAATTTTCTCCATATATGTATTATACAAATTCTAAATTTTTCTAAATGCTCATTAACTACGTGACAAATTGTAATGTATCTTAAACGATTTGCAATGCTAATTTTTCCGTTTGCGCACGCGAAGCAATGTCTCTATTATTGTCAACAAATATGTCAAAATCGACAGGCAATCAATGCAAACTGACCAATAAAACACATCAAAACAGCTAGAGTGAAAGGTATACACTAGACCAGCCTATAGCTGTGTTTTATCTGGTTATTATCATAATTTGACATTGATTATATATTTAAATGTTCGTGCTAATTTTATACGTATTTATTGATAGTTTTACGGCGCGGTACCGAGCACAGGAGTGGTGTTTTATGTCCTATGAATCAACTTGCTTACCGTTTCTTATGACGTTCTGCAGAGACAATTAAACTGCGCACGCGCGTACTACCGCACACGGATATAAAGAGCGAGAGCCAATAACAAAACACATATGCACATGTATATACACCTAATTGTTCTCTAGTATGCAATTGCATGTGTAAATCAGCGATCCTAAACGAGATATTTGCATCACATAAATAAATGTATTTTCCAATCTCAATATTAGTAAATAAAATAAGAATTTTCACAAAATAAATACTGGAAATTCCTCCTTGTCAACCGTAATTCAATTATGTCATAGAAACTGAAGGAATATTTACTATGCTGCTTATAAAATATTGGGAAGCACTGAACTAGGAGACTCCAAGTGTCTAGGCGTCTGAAGAGAAAGGTTAGGTTATGTGGTCGTAATAATTTCGCGTGAACATGCATCTGTGCTGGTAATAAATTCAATGTATTAGAGCAACTAAACAACACATAAATTACAATTAATGACTGCTGCACTCATTTGTTTTCCTCGCTTGAACTTTAACAAGAAGCTGTCAATGCAGCTTCCAAGTTCACTTGAGAAATTTGCACAAAATTACGTAGGTGAGAGTGTCTACTGCGACTTATAAGTAAATGAATTATTACGGTAATCCAATGCTTACTGTGATCTATACAAACAAACATAGAAATTAACTCACACTCATGTAACCTACAAATATTTAGTTTTTTTTTTTTGTGACTATGTTAGCAAATAGTCATTAAATTTATCTATCAATGTTTTTATTTATAATCTGTGAAACAAAAATCCATAAAACAGCGTACAATTTTATTACCATTTAACCTTTGTAACGGAAATTATTACGACTATTAATTGCACAAGCACAAATATATAAATTACCAATATTTAATTTAAATAGTTAGTATTTTATATACATTTCATTGTTGAAGAACGAACGTAGCATAGCGATATGGGTAGTAATTTAACATTGATTGATGTATGTAAATGCGGTGATATTTGCATAAAGCACGTTGGTACAAACATACACATTATTACACAAATCTATCATTTTATATGACAACATTTTTATCTAATAAAATAACCGTAAACATTATAGACCTTCTATTGATCAACTATCGGCTATACACAGGTATTATAGTGTCAACAATCTCAGTATTAATCATGTCAGCACAAAATGCTAATGACTATTGATAAAATTAATAGTTACCAGGAGTGTATTAGTTGTTATTTCTCCCAAAGTAATCAATGAGCAAAACATATATTAATTATTCTTACAAAAAACGTACACAACATTAAAGAAACAGAAATATAAAACATCTTTTCTGTCCAAGTTGAATTAGAAAGTGTACACTCATAGCTTCGAGTTATATTCAAGTCATTCTAGCGTTAATAAGCGAATTATTTTCTTGTTTACTTTTTAGAAACTCCGCGAGACATAATTAAAAAATCATAATTACAAAACATAAAGGACATTTAAAGAATCAGATTCTCATTATTAAATACCAATGAACAATTAGAAAAAATAAAAACTACTTGTAATAGTTTCTAGAGAAAATGAAAGTACTTCTTCAACTATAAGTGAAGTTTTTTACAACAGCTTGTCAACTGTCAAATTATATTCAACATTTTTTTTGTATATATTCAAGTATAAATTGCAAAAGGAAACGGATATAGAAAAATAATTTCCTTTCAAATAATATAATCGCAATATAATTATTGTGAGTAGTTTTAAAATTAATCCACGTATCTGTTCAATTAAAACAAGTTATCTAACATTGTTTCAGAACTGTGTTTCTTAATCGAAGTGTCCGAGAATAAATTTAGAAATATCACAAGAAACGACTACTTTTCATAATAAATTCAATAATAATCTCTCATGATCAGAATGAGAGTTCAGAAAGTACTCCACTAAAATGGGTTGAGAAGCACTGCTTTAGTATATAATTTACAGTTAAAGTCCCGTTTATACAAGCCAAACCGCAATATACTGCTTCATATTCCACCGCGCAATTTATAGAGAAAAAATGGAAGTAAATAATTGTAGCTACTGGCAATTATATGATTTTATAGTGTCGCATTGAACTAAATATTTTAAGTCATTGACTGTTCAATAATAAATTTAAATTATAGCGCACTTATATAGAAGTACATGCATACGTATATTTAATGCATTACAAAGCGAACCGTTATACTGACCGTCTGGAACGGTAGGGTTGGAAATGTCTTTAAATTAAAATTACCTACAGAAATTAGCAATAGAGTTGTTATCTAGACTTAAAATATCATTAACAACTTAATGAGAATTAATTACAAACATGTTTAATATCTGAAAATTAATTAGTAAAAATACCTAATCCATGCAATAATTAATGGTTTCACTCCATGTATGCACGTTCTAAATTATCGAACATATGTGCAAACACGAATTAAATTATTTCAATCGTACATGGCCACGTGTATTGCATAATACGTTCTTTTGTTAATTAGTAGCCATTTGTAACTATTCGAAATGAACATTGAAATTTGTTCAATCATAAACAGACATACTCGCTAAATCATACAAATTTTATCTCATTAAAATATAACACGTGAACAAGCCGATATGATATGTACGTTATACGTCAAATTTAGAAAGACGGAGGAAAAAAAACCTGTTTAAGAATAGGACAGCAATCTTATATGCTAGGGCAATTAATTTTGATTGTCAAATAGAGATTGTGGAATACGTGTAGGTAAAGAATATGTAATATAATTTATCAATGATACATTTGAAAATGGTTCATATCTTTATATACGCACATATACATTTATTTTAATGTATACTGGATTTGCTGAAGCCTACAATACATTATGCGCAATGGTTAGATCCACTGTATGATGATGTCTTAACGAGTCGATATGGCCTAGTGGTTACTGTAACAATTGCAACCATACAGATTTTTAATTCAACCGTTGTTTAGTATTGGTGGAACTGGAGTCATCCAACTCGGATATCTGTATACAATCACAGAAATGTATGTAGGTACGTTCTACGGTGTAGACTTGAAGTTTTCCAGTGTGTATATGTTTGTAACTAGCTTCCATAACATGTAACAACCTGTTTGTTTCCTTCCATTCCTTTTTATAACATAACATTGTTTCCTGGAATACGATTTTATCCATTATTTCACTCTCATGTTCGTTTATACAGCACATAGTACGATACAAATGCATAATAGATGATAATTTCAAAAACAAGTAACACAAATAATTAATTTTAACATTTATTAATGATGAACATTATACGTAGTGTTTCACAGTAGTGCACAGTATTATTATGTGCATATTTGCATGCAGAAGAAACACATATACGTAGATAATTAAATACCTTGTTCATTAATATATAATTATTATTACTATGCTAAATATATTGTATTGATGTAATATTTTAAACAAATGATGCAAATGAATTATTGACACATTGACCTTTCGAAGCCGCTACTGAATGAAGTAACGTAAGCAATACGCAGGCTTAAATTAAATATTTTCAATTGAATTACTAATTAATATATTCACATGCCAATTGACGTGTATGACTCGGTTTGATTTAGTATCTGTGCGTTACCAGCTTGTCACTGCCAGCATAGCATTAATTAACGACTGTTGATTACAGAGAAAGAACAAATATAAATGTTTGTAAAAGGGAAATGAACATGCAAATATATCATGTGCTACGTAGTATTGTTGTTTAACAAATATAATAATATGCCATTGTTTTCTGGATTTAAATTTATTTGGTTACAAATTAAATGTACAAAAATATGTCCAATTTAATAATATACGTGAATCCCCCTTATCAAACAGTTAACCATGGACAGGTGTCTATAAATAAAGGAAAGTAAAAATATAAAATGATGAATTGTTAATCGCAGACGTATCTTATCGTGCTAAAATTGTATACCCATTATCAAACTGACGGTGAAAGTTGTAAATCTGATGAATCTATCAAATACTCTAGTACATAAAACCATAACCCGAATCTAGAACAAATAAAACAAAACACGATGATGATGATGATAATAATGAGAAAACGCATTGTTCATTGCATTGGTTTCAAAATATGTAATTATGGATCAACTTTCCAATCGTCAAATTATTCGCAGTACAAGTGAAATTCTAAATCGAGCATCATTTTCGTCCGCTGAAACTGAACCAGACATGCATTTGCTATACACGATTAGTACATTAATGTACAAGCGAGTGATAACCGCTCTATGCTGTAGTGGTGTTACACGTATATAGAGTTCATTGATAAAAATGACCAAGTTCGACGAACCCGTTGATTGCGATTTTATTATTAACATTCAACCTTTCTACCTCTAGGCATTTGAAATGAATAAAACAATGATTGTTTTACAAAATCAATGAACCCCTTGATAAAAAATAAGTAGTACACCACTGGAGAGATGGATAGTAATTTTCCTGTATATATACTCGTTGATTCACATGGATACAAGTAAAAGAAATCGGCATAAGTGATCAATTACGATATTATCACATTTTTGAACGATCACTTTATAAAATACAAGGTCACAGGACCACTTATATATGTAGTATGTATAAATAAGTACATACATACATTATATGTATATGGGTACTTACATATGGTGTGCTATTGGTATTAATTTCTTACATAATTGCATATCATAATGTTACAAAAATCATATGCCCACATGTTTTTGCTTTTGAGAAAATGAGAGTATATGTCAATCAAAGCAAATTAGCAAGCAAATTACCAGATACATATTATTAATCAACAGTCACACTTCACATTCGAATGATTCAGAAACAGATTTAAATATTGTTATCGCATTTATTATATATTTCAGCATTTACTAGATTTCAAAGTGGACATAATTCGCTGGACAATTAATAAACCAATATTAATTAACACTTTGTTAATTACATTAAGTATGCACTGATGAATTTGACGTAAACTCAAATACAAATAAAACAGAAGAAACGGAGGAATAATTTCGGTGCTACCGAAATAGAATCAAGAAGCCTGTTTGAAATAAACGAGATTAAATGTACAGATAACGTTGACATTTCAATTTATTTATATTTGCGCGTCAACAACCATAAATCGCAATCCTACGCACATTAAGATTTAATCACTGAATTTCGCCATTTCAATACAGCATCCAACTGATTAGTTTGAACCCGATTTTCTTAACAAGCTGTGCAAAAACGAGCTACGTGTGGATACATCGAAGAGAAGTCAATAATCATTTATTCATCACGCGTTGGTTCTAATCTAAAAAAATACTATGTTAGTTCATATTAAATGTATGCAAAGTTAAATTTATAATTGTTATAGCACACTGAAACCCACAGAATGTTTTAAATTTGCATATTTTATGTTCAATGATTCATCACATCAAACATACGATCGTAAATATATCTAATTAGCAGTTTATTATTGTTAATGAATTTTTTTAATTAGTTAATAGCTTTTATTACTTATAAACGCCAAATATATAAAAATGTAATTTGTTAAATTCAACATAGTTTCGCTAATTTTGTCTACATTATAAATGCCTTGCTTGTGGAAATGCATTCTAATTGCAGTAACTAAATACCTACAAAAATCGTGAATAGAATATCTCAAAAGCGTGAAACACAATAATTGTTAGCGTCCGCGTGAGACAAGAATTTAATTAAATATAAAATTACATCCATGTCATTATCCTTATATCCTGAGATTTAAATTAAACACGTAAAGTAAATGTTTAAAAAAATGTAATCAGTGCCTGTAGAAATAAACTTTATAACTTTCTATATCCTATGGAAAAATATTCAAAAATTATCAATACGATGCATAATCAACATTTCGCAACAAAAATTCGTCACACTTTCACTAAACATATTGTTAACATAACTATGCGGCGCGCCGAATCAAACAAAACGTAATTATAGTTATCAGAGTATGAAATAATTGTTGATTAAACTTTTGCAAGAACAAAATTATTGGTTAGTGTTCTCAGAAAAAGTCTAACTATAATTGCATGTTATATTACTATATAATCAGAAATACATATTTGTTGTATAAATCATATCATGTTTCTCCTTGTATAACTTAGTTCACTCCGCGAGCACAAATACATAAAAGTACATAACATATTAATACAACAGGGAATTATTCATAGAGTATAAATACAGACAATAATACAATACTATTTTTAATATTTAATCATAACAATATAGAGGTATCGCCTTCATATTTACATTACAATTGACATAAGTGAAGAATTATGATTTTGCTGCTCATGCGCACCTACGCATGATTCTCTGGAGATATTGATTTGTGTATAAAACCATAGAGTTACATTTCTCATAAGAATAATTATTGTTGTACTTGCCAGACGAGGGAGATGTACACAATTTCAGTCAAATCATACATATGTTGTTGTTGTTGTTACTACAATATATAATAAACGTGCATAAACCTGCAGGAAATACCAAACCAACACTTGGTATTTTTTATAACTGACAATAATTATATGATGCCACACACGTTTAACGACAATACAAACGCACTCACATCGGTACAAACAGGCTTACACATGTAGCTATACTGTACTGACATTAAGATCCCACAACACTCCTTATGTTTTTTTACCAAATACCCTTCGAATCGAAAGTGCCCATTTATGGCTTGTACGTGTGTGTCTGATTACACAATCAAGTACTAGTTTCCATATATTCACCGAATAAAAATCCTCGACAATTTAACTTTATGATATTACGGCAATTAGACGAAATATGAATGGATGTAATTAACATTTAAACATGTTTATCTAGTTCAATTAATTGACTAACAAACTTGATTTAGAAGTTCACTGGTCGTTTTGCGATACATATGTATATGCCCTGTTTTATTAAATTTTTATTAACTATACGAACTTTCACGGTCATTTTCGTACTAAATCATAACCTCAGTATTAAATGCCAATGTTTGCTTCTTTTTGTATTATAATATTAATTGCTTTTTCATATCGACAACTAGTGTATGAATACATGTATATTAATCTAGTTAAAAGTTTATCGATTATATAACGCTTACGTGTAATAATTAATGACATTACTAGTATACCTCACACTTTAATCAATAGTAACGTTCAAGTAGAGTTTCCTAACACCTACCAACCGGCTTAATAGTATGTACAATGTATGTACATACTATTAAATCATCTTGAAAATATAATTTTCACTACTTCAAGTTAAGTAGAAATTGTATTGTGAACATGTCAACGTCAATTGCCTATAATGTCTTCAACCAATAATTTGCAGTTGAACTTTTTCGCTAATTATCAATTACCGGTTGTAAATCCGTCATTCATGCGTGCAATAACTTGCAGTTTTCTTCCGTGCATGCAAACACAGATATGATATCGCAAATATAACACGACTAAATAGAAAAACATAGGTTAGGTTATAACTGTCACTGGAATGACACGAACGTCCTAAGACATGCCTCGAACGATCAGTTTCACATGTCCTCAGCGTGAACTAATTAAGTTACAAGCAAGGAATGTAATTAAAGTTGCATATAAAATCATTCATAAACTTGTACGTTTTTCTACTTACTGACCTGGTTCACTTTGCATTTTCGAAAGTGCGTGAATATGTTAATTTATGACGTAAGATAACACCTACCCAAATATATCTACAAATCAAGCGTGATCTATGTATACTAACCAAACGTGAGCAGATACACACGCATGCGTACTACGTTTTACAATGTAGTGTGTAAGAAATTCCCAACATTTCCTTCCATTCCATCGGATGGAAATAAATGTATGGAATTCAATTAAGTACACTGATTTTATTAGAATGATTTTATAGACACCATTAACATTAATGCACACTTCAGTGAATTCTAAATGTATCCACTGGATAACTAATAAAACAAGACAATCATTTTTCCTTTTAATATCACTTAAATTGACGTCTCGGCAAATTAAAAACAGTAGCAGGATATTCAATAAAATATATAATTACACTAATTACGAATCATTAAGAAATATATAGATTGTCATACGAATAGGGAACGTAAATTTAAAGATATATATTGCTGGAATTATAAACTGGATGTATGTAAATGAGTTGAGAGCACTGTTCAAGATATTTGTTTCTGTATATCCATTACTAATCACATATTTACAGTGCAAGGATTCGTATTTATATACATTGTTATATATAAATATTTTTCATCTTATTCAATTGCCAATTACAACTGAATGAATGCATGTGCCCTTCTGCCACTAAGTAACTATCTAATAATTATTATGAAAATTAAAACAGGATTCATATTATCATGCGATTCGAAGCAATATAATCAATTAACGCGTAGAATACCATAAATGAAATATTTCTTACCGTAATCTTTGAATTTCATTATGACTACTTTATGCTACGGGTACTGCAATAAAAAATCCGTTATTATTTTGTGTAAATCCATGTATTCAGCACAAATATGGCATCTCTGCTCATTATCTGAATGAAGTTGGCAGACTGCAAGTTTGCCGAAGAGGCATTACAACAAACTGAATACATTATATACAATAGTTTCCGTTACTCCACAAGTTTCCTACGGATCTGAACAGACTAAAAATAAACAAATTCGATATCGTTACATCCGTCAACGCATCGATTCTCATAAAACTACATTTTATCGTATTATCTCATAGAATAATTAATTGCTTACTGGTGATTTTCTACGCTCTACTTTGCAAGTAAAAACTTACGATGGGAAACGTGATGGACCATGCTTCCCCAGCCGCAGCGAAATCATGGTACACTGCCGGAAGTACCTCTTGAGTTTTATCCCTAATGTATCCGTTTCCACGTGAACATATTACGTTCTCTCTAAATATTTATATAGACAGTTATTTTTGTATGTTTCCGATCAATATCATTGCAATTTGATCTTTCATTAACATTATAAGATGCGCTGGAATCCTAGAAATCGATTGAATATATATGCCTTACCGCATATAAAAAAATTTCTATAATACACTACTTAAAAAGTACCTATATAATTACTTGTAATATTTCCAAATTTGACAATAACCATTCTAAATAATTAGAACTACGGAGCTCTAATAACAGGCTATGTAAAGCAATTGTACATAACGCCCTACTTCACTAGCCCACATATTAATATTCAAAGTTTTCATATCTGTCATAAGTGAACATGATATAAATCTCAGCGAGCAAGTAATTACTCTCTATACAACCAGTTATCAGCTGAAACACAAGAATATACCTACCGGTGCTGAATACAAATCTTAATTAAAACCAAAAGCACATACTGAGTTGTTTAATTAATATCTGCATTAATTACCGGTATATCGCTGCTGCTCATTAGCTATAACCAGCGACTGTCTACAACACTTTGAAGGTGTGAACTGAATAGAAAAGTCTATTCAATACCCTGTATTTTACACACAAACGTGTCAGTAATTATCTCTAAATTACTATCATTTACACAGATTTTTGCAAACACCTTTTGTATATAAATGTTACGAGAAACTTGTACATAGAAGTGTCTATGTCTATGTTGAGTGGATATGGTAAATGATTAATTTTACGAAATTAATAACACAAGTTTCAATATAAATATCTTGTTGTATGATAATTGCGTTTATTAGAGAAATATAAAAAGCTGATTTCGATTTCACCAGCAAAGTATGCCCGGAGGAGAATATAAAGGCACTAAATAAATAAAAGGTTAAATTATTTAACCCGCATGTGACTACATGACTGTCGCTATCTATAAATCGGACAATTATTTACGCTTGTATTACTTAACTTTATTCCTGGCGGTGCTATTAATGAAAAGATAAAAAGGTGATTTTGTAAGTTCGCTTGTAGCGAGGATAAGAAACAGAGGAGGAAGTTAACTTTCCTTCCGTTGCAAAGATCTGCATCTTTACGTTACGCCCGCCTTCACATTAGTGCTAATGTATGTTTTAACTCACTACTCCGTTACGTTACCTCACACCAGTGTTTCCCAAACCGTAGAACACTTCATCTTTCCTTTGATAAATAACATTTTCATTTTTAATCAAATACTAATTATTCATAATTTTCAGTGATATTTACTTCCGTTTCATATAAACAAGGACAACTTTAGTATTGTAATGAAAACTTACTAAAATAATGTTAGAAGTAAACGTTCTTACAATATTACTCAAACATTACAATAGAAAAAATATATTTATACACATTTTAATTACATAAGCTTCAGAGAATATGTTCTTACAATTCATTAATGCCTCGTTCAACCAGTCAATAATTAATTGCCCGAAAAGTAGTTATCATGTACATTTTTATTTTAATGATTAGCTTAATGATAAATCAATATGTATGAAATGGTTTCTTCTTTTACTTTGTAGTAATTCAATTTTAGAAATATATGAATAAAATTACTTTGTTTTACTACTTCATAATATTTTTTTTACTTAAATCGCCATGTTTCGTACACCATGTTCAGGAAATAATTATAAATTATTATTAATTTATAATTATTTCCTGAATATGACACAATGGTAAACGAAACACATCGATTTAAAATAAATAAATTATTAAGTAGTAAAAGTAACTTTATTTATATATTTAATTTTATAAATCAATAATTAGAACAGATTTCTCTACAAGTAACAACTTTTTTGCAAATTTCTAAT
Organism: Carabus problematicus; assembly: GCA_963422195.1. Taxonomy (NCBI): domain Eukaryota; kingdom Metazoa; phylum Arthropoda; class Insecta; order Coleoptera; family Carabidae; genus Carabus; species Carabus problematicus. The sequence goes on from OY728579.1 coordinate 5,123,429, forward strand.
AAGCTAAAAAATTTCATATGAATCATAATTACCATATGCTGCATCGATATGATCTACTTTATATTTGAAAAAATTGTTTTTTTTTCAATATTAGAAATCAATTAACCTCATTTTATGAAACCAGTAGCAAGTATATATTTTTTTAATATTATTCATAAATCTTCATCTGTCGTATTACATTCATAACCTGCTGTTTAATTGATTTTATTAGTTTTAGAATTAATTAGCAATCAGTAATCTAGATATGTTTACATAATTCATCTTTGCATTTGTGTATGTGTCTTTATACTGTTCATTATATTCAATCTATTTCCAGAGAAAATGTAATCAGTTATCTGGTCTAGACACAGAGAACAGCATTTATTTATTATATAAATAGAATACAAAGCTGAGAAACACTAGCACAGATACAACTGGATACAACTATTATTTTTTTAATAGCAGTAAATACTGGTGACCGTTGAAAATAAAATTGTGTACGCCACTGGCGCGATATGGCAGCGTGTAGCGCATGACAGGTGAACAGGTACATACGCGACTAAGGTACGTGGTATACTACAGATTTTTATGACTGTTTACTACTACGTGACCATACGTGACAAGTGAGATACGATATCATAATATAAGATATTCACATACCTACTGGTACACCGACACTAACCTGAAACGCGATGTACTTTACTAAATACGTCAAGATTTTTGTCTACATCCATAAATGCAGATTAAGATACTGTCTTACTACATGTACATAGCTACAAATATCCTATTTTTTAGTTAGCATTGTCGAACGAGACAAAGAATAATTATTATGCATTCATGACAAAGACGAGCAATGTTAATTTAATATACTCAAGTACTAATGTAAATTTTGTGTAAAATTGTTAAAAAAGGAAGTCGTTACGAATTATACAGTTGCTCAGTTGTAAATTTATACTAAGCATATTATCAAAATTTACTCAAAAACATGCAGTTAGAATAAAAGAAAAAAAATCTTTGTTTTTAGAAGAATAAAAATTCACAGGCTTTAAACAAAATTAGCGTTGGGTTTAAGTAAATTTTCATATAAAACACCTACGTACACACACAAAACAATACAAATGAACAATTAGTTTTTTTATTGTTTTCTAGGAAATTTACGGTATATTTATCAAAAATAAGTGAGAATTTAATAATGTTAAGAAACCACATTCCATGGTCAGGCGATAATACCTTAACACTTGGGTATTTATTTGTTCATAAATTACACTTTACAGCGATATAAAATTAATTCTTATGTAAAGAAATCAGTTTTAATTACATTACTCCTGCGAATACGTAAACATCAATAAAATCTTTTGATTGAGAAATCAAAATTATGTTCTGGTCACTTGGAAGAATGAGGAAGGAATATTGGAAACAGATAAACTATTTTATATTATCTTCCTAATTAATGATGAATATGAATATGCTAGGAGGTTTTTGTACAAAAGTTTCTTAAATCTGTCATATCTAAGCATATAGATAATCTTAATATCCTACCATAACCGGTACTACCTAATTCAAAAGTCTAATGATGATTCCCCACGCTTGTATTGTTACCACAAATGTTCCACGAGGATAAATGAAGTACAACACTTATGCATTTATGTATTATACACGTGATAGCGCAATATGAAAGTTTATTTATTCCTTTTCCAACTATAATTTCATGCAACAGACGTAGACACAATACCGATGCAGGGAAGATGAGAATACACAGTAACGACGTAATCATCGGTAAGACAATAGAATGTCTCGGTTACGTAATCACGTTTAACTTGCCACCACCATGCACGACGTTTCATCACACGTACAATCACACGAGCACACAGCATACACGCTGCAAGCAATGACAACGGATCAAAAACAGTACATTCTGTCAATAATACCAGTCAACAACAGGGATACTCTGTGCACAAAACAACAAATGCAACTATCCAAGAATGAAATCATTTCAAACACGATCTCTCTGAAGTCGAACAAAATGCAGGTATCTGATTTCACAAAATGTCACAATTGGAGTATAAACTGTTTGTGCTAAATTTGTTTTCAGATGTACAATATTTCTTACCTTTAGGCTTAGCAAAAGCCTGCAAAATTAATGTATTACACAATTTTCGTATTTACTTCTCTATATGCAAATCAATTAAATATACACAATAAATTCAATCGTTATTAAATCTGTTACAATATTAATTTTAAAACATTGTAACACAAAATCGTTATTTGCATTTAAACACCTTGTCGACGATAATAATGAATGCTAAATTAATTTATACAGCAATAACCTCGGATTCTTGAAATATTCGTTTAAAAAATAAACCGCTGAGGAGTTTCAGGGTAATCAGTAATTGTGCTTGTTAACAAATGATGACTTTTATAACTGCAATCAAGGGAACATTATTCCGTAGTACTATTAAATAATTTATTATCCTTAATGTACGTTTTTTTTTTTTACAATTCTGAAGCAAGTATATCTAAAAAGCGTAAATGTTTTAAGGTCGATATAATTTCCGTTCCACATTCACTCAAGGCAAAAATATTTTAGAAATTAATCTTTAATCAATTTTTAATTACTCTAGTCTTAAACGTTTGTATGTAATAGATATTTGTGTGTTTGTATGTGTGTAAATGAGACTGTTTAATTGCTTGACGTGGTGTTGAGTAGACTGTTAAAATGTAATTTGTACATTCCGAATTATATAGATCGGTGCAAGGTGAATACACATTACGGAAATTCCTTCTAGCAATTAAAATCAAACACACGAATAGCCAATACGATAACCAACAAATAACTAACAATCCATTTACAATATTGTTATATACAGTTAGTTTCTAATAAATAAAGAAAATATAAATATAATAAATACAAAAAAGTTAGCTTTTTTTCTATAAATAATCAGTACTGATAATCAGCTTCGCATATGCTACAAAATAAAGTTAGCGTTGCCTGAAGCTAGCTTGTAAATTATATATTTACATATTTATATCAAAGTATATATTCATCTTGCATACAAACAACATAGTACACTTCTAATGGCATTGAAATTTCTTTCTACCGTTTTGATGTTAGTTTCAAACGATTTTTTGCGTGTCGAAACAGGAAGTACATAAAATTAATCAATAAAGCCCGGCTAGTATAAGACGGAATATAAAACCGATACTAAATTAACCTTACACAGTTGCAAGTTGCCATATGGTATACGCAGATGTCACTGTCAGGTTGCTTGAGAATTTTCCATGCTCTGTTCCTACGATTATATTTCAAATTAGGTAAGCGACACGTAGCCGGCAGAAATCTACGATTAAACAAATAACATACAACCACGTACATGCTGTATGATGACTAAACAGTACAAGCAATAATCATAGGAATTACCCATATGTCATAAAACCAAGAAGTTTATCTATTTGTCAATTACTATGATAAATATTGGCAATATTATTAGCTTGATATGACAAAACGATTAATCATATACTCAGTTTGTGCAATTAACACTATAGACATCCAATCGCCCCACGCTGTATTTACTTCTAAAAGTAATAATGAACAAAGGTATTAATTGTTGAACAACATTGTTGCTGAAATAAACCTGCACGGTAAATACACACTGGTGTATATCGTACACATTTCAATCAATTGAAAGATCACCGTGAAATACTATTGTACGCTTGTATAATGCTGTAACAACATTTTGATCAGCATTAGCTCGTGATCCGACAAGCTTACCTACACAACTCCATGTAGGTATGGGTACAACTACTAATACTTTTCAATGTTATATGTGTACCAACATGTAATACCCGAAACATAGATCACAAGAGTTTTCCACTGATACTTATACAAATAAATAGCCATGTACAAATTACGCGATCAATTGTCACATTTTGTTACCAAACTACTAGTACCAGTAGATAATTTTCCGCAATAATCACGTAGCCATTCCGGAAATAGTGAACAACCTAAACTATTACCACCTACCGTAACAATGTACAGTGTTAGACTACTTTAGTGCACTAGTGTCCAATCAAACATAACCTAATAAAATTATGACACCTACCGCAACGTTGGCTCGTTACGTGAAATCGAAACAGTAAATTACAATCGAAACAATACACAATATCCCCCGGCTGCACAACAAACGTGCACGGAACAAAAATTAACAACAAAAAGTGATGAATTGAAAATAGTGGAAGTTTGTTGCCCGTGGATACAAATAGATTAGGTGCGAGAGGAGTGAAAATGAAGGATTTCTTTGTAAGTACGTATTGTTTAACGTCGTGTACTCATTTTCGAAACGCACCATTTAGTTTGTTTATGAAAGGATATTTCTTCCGTATTGCTAGTGTATTATATTGTACAAATTAGAAACTATAGCACCATGTAAATATTGTAATTAATCTGTAGGTTTCATGTGACTGCTGGCTATATACAGTAAATATATGGTATACTGGGTGTCGGCAAAATAATATACCTATAACGAAAATAAACAAATAATAGAATCTAGTAATCAAAGAACAATCTATCTAATTCAAATTTTAATATTTCCAAATTTTTTCAGACAAATTGTATTTAATTTCCGTACCAAAGTTCATATGCACTTGTTTATGAGACCACAGATTTAATAATATATTTAAATATTACCCAACATAATGCCGAGTGTTTCAAATCCATTCTTTAATTACGTATTAATTACATTTCACTGATGTCAGATCTGGTAAAGTTCATTTTCTATTAGTGCATTACGTGCTCGCCCGTTAGTTATATAAAACCAAAGTTGATATGAAGTCGTGCCAGTGTTATATTAGATGGTCTCTCATTAATCTGCATTTGGAATTGAATTCAGATAGTTCTCGTCACGTAGCCAACTATAATTATGAACGGTGTACGTTGTATATTAGTAGTAACCAGATGCTGGCTGGCTGACCGTTGACAATAAGTATATTACGAACTACACAACAGTTGACTAACGTTCCGATCCTCCCAAATGTTCTGTTGTCTACCTGCCACTTCATTGCAGGTGATCGTATGACAGGTGCATTTGTACTGTCGGTCACTATCTCGCTATGGTATCAAAAACTCCAACGGATTTTTAAACGGGTTCCTACTTCCGGTTAACGCGCTGTTCCCGGGTAAGTGCCCTCTTTACTTCGTATTTACGCTACACAACGTACGTATTTAACACTAACTTGTATGCGCGATACGAAACCAATCAGTTGATTACCGAGTGCGCATGTGCAGTGGCAACTCGTGCGAACAGGGGCGCCAAACTAACGGATAATTAATGTAAATAAGCAATTAAAGTGTTACAAAGTATTTGCGCTTTCGTTAACGTATTTTTTTATTAGCAAATGCGCTTGTATTATTCATAGTATACTGAATTGTTTATTTTGTTTAAACATTTAGTATAAGTCTATTTTTTCTAATGTATTATATATTGGTACTATTTAAGTAATTGTATGTTGTATAATTAATCTGGTCAAATATTTAATTTAAGCGCGAGGTAAACGAGATTACGCTGTTTAATTAACACGTTCCAATTAAAATAAAAAGAACCTGTCAATCTAGATCATGTAGTACAGCTGAACTTTCGATATAGACAATAATTTATACACTATCTTGGACAGAAACCACACATTTCGTTATAAATCATACTTCTGAAATCGGAACACACAGCTATAGGAATAAATGTATAGTTAATATTTAACTATGTACTAGTTATTGAAATATAAACTACTGTCATTATTGTATATCTCAATCACAACATAGAGCGCCAGGATACAAAACAAAATTTACAATATATAAGTCAAGGTTATAAGATGACAAAAAACAAACTCTGTGACCTTCAAATGAGTCTTCGTGTAATTAATTCTGAAATTATTGAAACGAATCAATTCCCAGGTCTATAAATTGAAATACCTAGAAACGGCGGTATGCAGTGGAACAAAAAACAAATCAAAATGCAAGTACACATTGCAAACACAATAAGAAAAACGATCGGTGCACGGTTTTTCTGAAAAACGTGCGCGCCGTATTTTTTTCTACAACTCAAAAATGCACAACTCACGAAGCAGATATCATAAATGAATCGATAATAGGGTACACGGGAGCTTGGTATATATCTTGCGTGATTTTCTGCATTTATCTTGTTCAAGGTCAGCCATTTAAAGAGAAACAGACCGCGCACGTAGAATTTTTTTGCTAGAAATTCACTAACCAGAAAGATAATACTGTAATGTCCGGTATGGTTAATTAAAAATTAATTTAATTACCCGAAAGAAACTTTAGTCGACCATAAATTGTATAATGGCATGTTCTTGCAATTTTGTTGTTGTATTAGATAAGACGTTCAATGCTATACAATAACAAGTCAAATTTGCGACATCACTATCTAATACAATTTGTAATTCTCATTTAAGACAAATCCAACGTATTATTTTAATATAAATAATACATAGGTCAGTATAATAGAATCTAGTAAAATGTATATATTTAATAAATCCTTAATTCCGTATAATAAATATGTACCAAAACTAATACTATACGAATTTATTAAACTACAATCATGTTAAGTCAATGCCACAACCTATAATAATATTACGCATCTGTCAAACATACCTTGTTATCGTCCGACAGCAGTAACAAATAAGTTTATCAACAAAACGGAACGAATGAAAATGTAGAAAAATTAACGAGAGATTAATTGAAAAATCCAACGCACGTCAATGTGTATTAGCACTTCACTGATAAACACTGCATGTCAATCAACGTGGAGTACATTCAACAGCAACAACACCTACACCAATAATAACATGGAGACAACAATCAGCACCACGCTTCCACATCAGCGTTGCAAGAATGACTGTCAGTGTAAACATAGATACACAACGTTGAACGCAACATACACACACACTGCCTTACGTACATATACGCTAGAACAGCGCACACTCCGCGAATTAAAACGCTGAATGAGAATCAGGTAGGCCACGGTTTCCGTACCCCCACCACTACCGTCTTTCGGCTTTCCTTGTCTCCCTGCCCCCACCCCATGACAACACCCGTAGTTTTTTTCTTTACGCATATTCACAAATGTAAAAAAATATTCTGTTGGAAATCATAAATTTTCAAATGTTCTAAAACAAAATGTTTCTAAACGAAGAATTATTGTCTTAGTATTATGTCAGTAAATATAAGCCCTAACTATTTAGGATATAGAGAAAGCGGAAATTGTTCTTATTCCAGCCCTGGTATCGGGCACTATCGCCCACCTGGGCGACACGATAACATCGCATGCACTTGTTCTTTTTTCCCTGCTGTCATCTTGCAAAAACTTTTGATAGAAAACTACTCGGAGCATTAGAATTAATTAAGACTATTTTGACGTTTATATAACTGATATGATCTTTGTCGGTCCAGTGGAAAACACAGTTGACCAATTCACTAATCAAGCCGATAACAAGCAGGTTATTGCACTGTGTATATATAGATAATATCTTTATAATTTATATAATTTTTCGCCCAAAAACAATAATATACACCGGTACACAGTCTTTAGCATAACATACGTTCTATGCAGGAAAGGCAGTTCTAAAATTATGTAGTTAAATGAAATATTTTGTAGACCAGCATAATGATTGTAACTTTAAGATTAATAGTTCTAGTCTGAATCTACATGAATCTGACTGGTAAACGAACGCGGCCTATAATAGATGAGTAAGCGGATGTCTCCTAGGTTATTAGACAAAATTAGTTTAATACTCCCGCTGATCGACAACATCCTACTTCTACACTTAACTGCAGACACGAGTAACCTCAGTAACTTGACCAGCGAATAAGTTGAAAAAGTGCATGTTACTATTACACGGTAATTATTAATTTAGTTACGCTTGTGTGAACAAAATAATTGATGATGTTGTTTAAACATTAGTTCTGTCAGCTTTCATCACGGCAGAGATTGAGTTAATTTAGGAGAAAATATCTAATATAGTTTCCAAGAAAAGGAGAAATGTATTGCATAGGTGTCTATATGATTGCTTTTCAACCAATACCTACAATCTTGGCAACACAAACAGAACAATAAATTTCGAAACGATCATGTCCATTTTCGACAACAGTAGTCGGCAACTTTTTTTTTGTAAGCATTGGTATATGATAATAATTAATAGCGTTGACAGATGAAATAGAAATAACGGTTTGAGACATAATAAATCACGACCAATATGTACACCTGATTTCGTTGACTATAAAATGCGTATTTTAATTGGAAATAACAGGAGGCATTAGTAATTTGTTAAATTTACACTTTCATTTTTGAAATAATTTCATGCAATTTATATCTCCAAGTCCATAAATAAAAATTAAACATAAATCTATCGCCACATGTAATAACTTACCAGCCAGTTTTACATAATTTTAAATTAGATTTAATCCTGCATAATTAGTAAATATTTCTTTCAGAGATTTCAATGATGGATCGTGTCATTAACCTGTTTGAAATTATTATATATTAAATAGTTATATTATTCGTTATTATACTAGTACAAAATTAATTCATTTCAAAATTTTCCTGATTATTTCTCAGTGACTTCAATGACAGAGTAAGTAGCAAACCTAATAATAACTACCCTAAATTTAAGATATATTCTACAATAATGCATTTTTCACTTGAATATTCATTTATATCAACATTAGGAACAATTTGTCAGTGATTTCAATGATGCATCAAGCAAAAACTACACATGTTTTTTGCGGATTGTATTCTAAGAAGTATTTAAAATATGATGTATATCTAAAGAATGTCGGTGATTTTTAATTTGATCATTTATTCTGTGAAAATATGCTAGCTACGTGTAATTTGACTCGTTCTTTATAAATCGAAACAGACATGCAAGTAAAATAAAACTCGTAGATACTAGCTACTATTTGTCTCAGCTAAAGACAAATGTTTGTAGACAAATTGGCATCAGTTTATTTAAACGAACCGAATTCTTACCACTCTAACGATGCAATTCCAGATATTTATTACACTCGTTATCTACACCCAGAATAAAAATATAGAAAAAAAAAACACATCAAATGACAATCTAATTATTTCCTTTGCAATGTTTACTATACAATTCTAATTATAATGTAACGAACACACACACACACGTATTTGATATCAAGTCTGATCTCTTAATTAACAGACAAATTACTGTGAATTTCTTGTTTCGCTATTTAAAAAGTTGTTCGAACAAGTGTATTATGTTATTTTAATTGTAAGATAAAGACGAAATACTTCAGATGCCGTCAACGAAACATTTTAAACAATTTTTTTTCTTTAGTCTAACTAATTAATTATGATAATTCTCTATGAACTCCGGAAATGTGTTATTTTTTTACTAGTTAATGTCTTCGCAAAAAAATCCTGTTATATGACAATGGCACTAGAATTTTTTTTTGTGTACGTTGTCTGGGCAACATTTTACCGGAGGTTTCAACTAAAGCGTTGTTTTGTGATAACCCATATGGCGAAGGTAATCTAATAAATCTTCTCATACGTCGTCCACCCACACCGGTAACTGCGTGGAACGTACATTCACGTATGCACGGAGCCCGTAAGGCTCCGGTCAAACCCACACGTTCATTTGAATTTTTATGGCCCACGACGAAAATATTTATTATTCTTTTATCACGAACCGGCAGAGTTAAAATTGTACATGAAATCATTGCACATGTGCAAAAAGCACAGACAAAAAACTAGTTTCTAGCGCCTGAGTAGCAGGCAACCTTTTACAGACCGATGTAATGCAGGATAAAATTAAACATTCTGTCGCAGTCAATGACAGAAATCAGTTACTAGTTTTGACGACGTAAAACCCACTGAATACTTAATTGTCAATGTAAGAAATATTTGTTATTATATTTGTAAACAAAATTGTAGTTTTCATTTAATATAATCAATACTAGTGTTGTACGGGTTTGACAATAATAAATTATTATTCGTATGCCTTAACATAGTATATCTAGTAGTACATGGCTGTATTTTGGGTTGCTGCAAGTGAAATTATAAATACAAATTTACTAAATGAATGAATCAAACGGCTGTAAAAATAATGCACCACATCGAGCATATATTAGGATAATGCAAGAATAAACAAAATAGTTTTGTTAATAAATATTTTATTCCGTCAAAGCCTTTCAATAAATCCATATTCCGTAATACGTTTTTCTGCTCAGATCATCTCAATATCATTTATATATTTATTACTAACAATTTGATATTCGCAGTAAACAAAGTAAAAAGCATGCAAAATGTTTACTCTTAATATAATATACAACGATTTTTGGTTACGTTTATACACATCGAACTGTCCCACACAAATAATAAATTATATTATTCTAGCGAAACGTTATTAATTAAACAACAAATACAAATAATCATATGGAATATTTAGTTTTAGCGTCGAATGTAAAAATTGGTCCAAAAATTGTAAATTTTGTATATTTCAGTCCATTCCTTATTTATGTGGGACGAACTACATCTAGTTATTACAATATTATTAATATGCTTTAGTCATTTGGATTGACTGCAATGTATAGTAGTTACAGGACGCATCAATATTTCATTATATGTATGTATGTATGTATGTATGTATGTATGTATGTACTTCTATTAACTAGGCTAGTCTTCATTCATATACGTAGTTTTATATAAATATAAAAAAGTCAGACACTCTTTACGAATATTTCAGGGACAATAATGTGTATCATTATAATAGTGATCAAAACAATACATTTCTTGCAAATAAACATTCATTAAGTTACACATTTAATATGATTTTCAAAGCAAAATATAAATACAAATTTTGGAAGAAATTATTATTTAGAGTAGAGTAAATTAATAAATTAAATGTGTTTACACCGTTGCTTGAACAATCATATTAATTTGTACCTTAATATATGCAAGAATATTATAAAATAACGCATGATTCCTCTCCATACCACTACACAACAAGTCAAAATCTCTACCATATAATTCTGAAATAATTCTGTTGTTACACAAGTCCAAATGAACTAAAGTTAAGCATAAGATATACATATAGTTGTTGTTACATTACTGTCTCCTTCCTGTACATAGAACCCTTTCTCTACTGTCTTCTCGGTTCACGGAATTTCGTCTGGGCGGTGAATTGCCCGAAGATCCGACTCGGCTCTTTCTGGATCGTTTAAACTTCGCCATATCTTCGCCGAACACATCACCAGTTCGCAGTGCGGATATTAAATCATCAAACTCGCCTTTAGCGTCAGTCTCATTAGCGCAAACTCCGTTTTTAAGATGGAGGGTCTTTGATATTGACGACAGAATTCCTTCTCTACTGTGTTTTCTTTCCAAAGTTAATTTACGCAGTTCGGCTTCCTGTTTGGCACGTTTTTCTTCATCTTCCTGTCTTCTGCGCATATTCTCATTGTCTTGACGAGCTTCCAAGAACGCAGTTAAAAATGCATCGAAGATACCGAAGAATTCATCGGGATGTATCGTGTTCGGGTCTTCACCGAATAATCTCACTGCACGATCGAAACGAGTCTGAAAATAAAATTATTAAATTGCTGATAAGATCGTTACGATGACTCAGTTTTTAGTCTCGATGTTTTTAGTGAATTCAGTGTGCATAGTTTAGAATAGATTATTATTGATTTGAACAGTATAAACAGTAAACAGATTATTTCACAATGTACCTTCATATCCTGAAATTGATCTTCAATCTCTGCTAATCTGCAGGTGGCTGTTGCTTGGAATTCTCTCATTACGGGTACAAAGCGATCACCATTCGGCGCATTCTGTGTGAGATGGAACTCAATTTCTCTGGTTACATCCTTGAGTCCAGCGCGTAATTGGGCCATGTCCTTTTCAAGTTCACCTAGGGAAACTTTAGAAGCTACTCGTACACTGACAAGGTCCTCGTCTAACCGCAGTACGTCCTTGAACTATAAAGATTAACCTTTAATATACTGGACAATGGACAGATGTCAAATATAGGTCATTTGTTATAATGTGCACATATGCTAGTTAAGTGTATATACTCGTAAAATGGCATTTAAATAAATATATAACCATTGCAAAAATATAAATTCTATCCACTTCAGTTTAAAGCCAGTTTAAATCGGAATATTCCGGGGTATTTGTTGATAAAGCCAATTACCTTTTTCTCCAGTATCTGCACCAAGTAATGCAATAACGTTGTCCCTTTTACAGCACTAGACTTAGTATCTGCTAATCGGTTCAATGACGCCAATCGAAATCCGGAAGCGTTGCCTCTAGCACCACGGTTCATGTAATTTCCAAGCGCCAGCACAACTTCAAGCAGCCTGCGAAGACGCCTGGACCGGGCCACTTCACGTGACGCTTCCATTACACTGCATATTCGTGGGGATATTTCATTTAACGTCACTTGGAAACGTTTCTTGTAATGGAGACTACGTAATCGTTGTTCGTAATGTGGTACTCTGAAAAATTATTTTACATACAAAATAAGATTGAAAATCTGAATTGGATGTAAAATAAATTGATTGGTGAACAAACAGAAGTTTACTTACTTTGATATTTCGTACAAAAATCTATCAGCCCGTGCTAAAGAATCGATTTCGTCACTATGTTCCTCTAACAACGCGCATTCTTCAGGACTAGGTGTGAATTTCAATAACTGTTCTACCATATCAATTGGCAATTGTTCCTTGCTATCCATACTCAATATAGCCTTGGATATGTCTTCATCTGACATTTTCAACTTCGATAGTAGAATCGTACAATTCTGTGCTCTTCTGCCGTCGATTACTGATAAAACTTTATTACGCTTCTTGTTGCCGACCTGACTTAAATCTTCAATGGATCCTTCATTCTATAAAGCGAAATTAACTTGTATGTAGAAAAACGATGTTGACTGACCAAAAAATTTTATAATACTTACAGCAACACCATTTTTCTGGTACGCACAGAACAGTTTATCGATACTGTCCAATTCCATTGCGTTGTATAGTTTAGTATCGTCCAGTTCACTCCATATCGTTCCGTTTACCTTCACTTCAGGAAGCTTTGACCAATTGAACGATTTCAATGGATTCGATGGTTGCGGCACATTTTTCTTTATGGCTTCCACTTTCGTCGGTGCCACAGGTGGCGGAATTGGTGCAGAAGGGAATGGTGGAGGACCTGGTGCAGGTGGTGGGGGTGGTGCTAATGGGGGCGGCGGGGGCGGAGGAGTATTGAACTCGCTTTTATAGTCTAACCCGGCGTCCACGCCAGCTTTCAAATTTATCACTTTAGCATCATCGGGAATACTGCCCGAACTAACTAAACTCTCTAAACGTCGTCGTTCCCCACGTTCACATGTGATCTGTCGATCGAGATCGGCAGCCCGATATTCCAATTCGCCCATTCGTTGTTTCGTCTCTATGTGTGATGCTGTTTCTTTCTCTAAACGTTCTTTAATTCGCGATAAATTTGTCTCCATATCTTCTTTCTCTTGCATCCTAAGGTCCAGTTCTTGTTCTTTCTTTGCTAATCGATTTGACATATCCGTATTTTCTTTCTCAAGTTCTTCCGCTTTCTTCCTAGCGGCTACTAATTCTTCTTCTTTAGCCAGCAGGTGGACTATTTCTTTGACGTTTATGTTCAACGGAGATACATCTGGGTTTTTAACGCCCAGTTTTTCATTTTTGTCGTTTTGTTGAAGAATTATCTGCTGAACGATTCTGTCAAAGAGTAACCAATGTTGCGGATGTGATCCATAGTCAAGGGGTAACAATAAACAATGTTCTAGTAAGGACATCAAGTGTGGATATGCGGCAGTGTGACTCAATTTCTTCCTAATCAGTTCGAACATTGTAGATGCACTCTTCGTATCGATGTGATCACTTTCAAACTTTCTCGCTAATTCTTTTTCATCCTCGTTTCGGACCATCTCAAAGAAATCTAAATGTCTATTCAGTGTTTCGTTTTCGTGACTTCGGAGTTTATCAATAATTGGTTGAATGCCCAGCATCAAGAACTCGTATCGAAGATGCAACCTAAATTCTAAATTCTCCTGTCCAAGACCGTAATTTAGTACGGCATTCACGAATGACATAATGGCCGTTTTCAAGTTAACTTCGTCCCGGTAAATACCCGTACTCCTGTCCAAATCATTGATTATCCCTTGAAATCTCGTACGCTCGTATGCGAATTTCTGGTAATGCAGCATAGCGTCCAGGATCTTTTTGTGTCCGCCGGATACTAGACATACGGCGCCAAGAATTTCCAGTACTGCGATTTTAGTCTTTATGTTCTCTGTATTTAGCGACTGTGCGATTGTATTTATGCTTGTCGGATGTGCCAAAACGTGAGCTCTGCCCGTCTAGAACAGATTTAATATCGTAAAATTATATGATCCCGCAGTTACATGACATCAGCAAGTATATGAACGCTATTGATTCGAGCCGGGTTAGATTCAATAAAGGCATTTGCATTACAATATGTCACGAAGTCTCTAGACGGCCAACATATTAATGCTACGGGACGCTGGTTTTAATCTAGGGCTTTAGTTCTCACAGATAAATATTATCGGTTGACATTTACAACATAAATTTGCATGTAACTGTATAACAATAATAACAAATTTAAATAGCCGGAGATACATAAGACCAGTACAAAATATGGTATTATTCTCCTCGTATTCATTTCTGAGAGCTAAAAGCACATGCAAAACTAATACTACTCTTTAGTTGAAATCCAACTGATGTAGCTGAATTATACGAACGGGAATTAACACGCAAGTTTGAAAATTTCAAGGCACGGTACATTAAGCTACACTTGTTCGCGTGTAAATACCGGTTGTTAATTGATGAATGAGCAAAACGGTCAATATACTTACAGAGTTATTCATGAGTGCTTTAAAGCAGCCAATTAAACTCGTGTGTATCGAGCTTTGCGCTGTCTGGTAATCCATTCGCAGCAGGTAATCAAGTAAAGCGGACAGACCGTCCAGTTCTATAAACCGAATTACAAAACTGTGGGTGGACGTTCGAAGGGCAGTCTTTAGACCGTCCAGCTGTTTCGTTCGTGATCGAACTTCTTCATCGATACTACCTTCGTTCGGATACTGCAGCTGTACAAATAAATAATACTCATTAATGTAAACACAAAACAAATTAATTGGTTAAATGTATGGCTTTAATATTCAGTGTTTGCAGAAATTTCGAGCAAATAAAACAAGGTTTTCAAGAACAATAAACGGAGAAAATAATTAAAATGAAAATTAAATATTAGTGGTATACAAATACACCAGCAGAGTGGAAAATCAATAGTTAATTTACATTGAAAATTTCCATTCAAGACTTATAATTACACAATTTAAAAAAATACAACATACTTTTATATAAATATGAATTTTCATCATTATGATTTTTCACATAACACACAGTTTTTTTCTTGTAAATTATGTAACTAGTGTCACTTTACAAATGTAACTAACGAGTGGTACTAGATTGCTAAATCTAATATAATTTTATCTCAAAAGTCGTAAATTTTAACAATGTATACTTATTACCCTAATTTAGATAACGATGTCACATTCATATCATGCTGGCAAACAAATATTGTTGATTGTACTTTGGAATAAAAAAGAAACAATAAGCATTAGAAAAAAAAATTAAACATAAGAGACAGTCTTAATAAGTTTCATAAATAATACTTTTATTATTGAACATCAATAAAAGAATTTATAATATTTTTTGTACTGCCTACACAATTTAATTCGATTAATATTATTTATTGCATCTCTAACTTAGTAAATTTAATTAAGATGTAAAATTAATAAATTATCTAATGCTTAAAATTAATTAAATTGTTAATATAAATGGCCTCAAGAAAACAGGATTATAAGAAATTAATGCTATAGTCAGCGGATCCAGACAAGGCTTCCTTAGTACTCGCTACAATACAAGTTTGCGAGAAAAAAAGTAAGAAAAAATGTTATAGAATTACGCAGTGCGGTTATACGCGTGGGTGTTATGTTGGTTGCAGACCCACGCAGGCTTATTTCAATGTCAGTTTCTACCGGTATGTGAACAAGTCTTGAATAAGAATTCTTATAAACAAAATAAATGCATAACCTATTGACACAAATTCAAACTTTAATGTTTGAATGAATATAAGATAACCTTCGTGTAATTAAAAATCTACATGTCAAGTTGAACAAGAATGTACGTGTTTGTAATGTTTGTATATTCCGTACAAGGCAGAGTAAACTTACTGTAGCTAGTGTTTGTAAACGTTCGATGTAATGTTCGGGTGCGTGTGTTAGGTCTGTAGTACTATCCGATCCCTTTCTCGAACAGTATATTTGCCATTTCTTCTGTGATGGTAAGCTGAGCATAGCAGCTTTGTTGGGTGCTGTCAAATCAAGTTCTTCCTGTAAATGAAATAACAACGATTAAATCTGTTCCAACTAAATATATACTTCTGCAAAACATATTATTTGAGTATCTAATATACTTTCGAAAACTAACAGTTAATAGAATGAAGATCAGCGAAACACAGTTATGCAAAAACAATTTGTTAGCTAAATGTATGCAATAGGAAGTAAACCAGCGAAGGTGAAAAAATTACGAAATTGTTGCGATATTTTTTTCATGCTACATAAACATTATGTACACTTGAGTTCAGTTAGTAAATCTTAACAAGTGTTGTTTTTAATTAGTTTAGCAATCTAAATTAGTATATTTAGAAATAAATCTAGAGAAATAGATGTGTATTTTATTACTACGAAGGTTTGATAAGGACACTAAATATTTCGCTACATTACTGTTATATGAATTGTAAGTAAGAATGGCAATTTTCAGTCATTATTGCTAATTTGGATCTCAATAGATCAAACCGATTTATGACAACATTTGGTCACACGGCATGGTTCTGTACAAGTTCAATAACTTGTTATGTGTGGTCGTGTTATTTTCAACCAATTATCTCAACTACAGTTCACCGCTGCACAGGACAAGGATTAGTTGATCAGCTTCAGTGAATATATAATAACAGCTACAGCAAATGATCCATTAAATAAAAATATAAATCAGTGCAAAAACAAATCCAATTGAACAACGATCTTCTGTGTTTCAACAACGTCGTGAGAACTTCTGTAATAGTATTGTTGTGCACGATTTCATAATAAAAAGAATGTCAAATAGAATATTTTTTCATAGGTATAGGATTACTAGTACTGTTTTTTTTTTAATATTCTAAATATTATTCTTTCAGACAAAACCGGATGAAAAGTATATATTTTTTAGTCGATCCTGCTGAAAATTTATATACAAGTTAATTAAACTATAGCAAATTTAATGGTGTACGCAGAATCGTGTCTCTCGTTTCGTTTCTAAACTGCAGTCTATTAAAATGAGATACATGTGCAATGTCGGAAAAACTAGGAACACTTTGTTGAGCTTACAAAGGATCATTAACCTTGCAAGTAATGGTTGTAGAAGTGTGTATAGTTACTACATTAACCTTAATAAATAACAAACTGTTTCATTGTTGACTGTAATGAAACACGTCTGCTCATGTTCTACATACAGAACATTTGAAAAATCATTAAACGAAGATTGAAGAACTGTGTTGTGGGAACATGTTTGTTCCTTTTATGGCATTTCTATAAACAGATCAACCATGAAATGCTTACATTTCAAGACAAAAAACAAATCGAGAGAAGATGATATGTATTGTACAAAAAACAAATTACTACTGACAAGAGTATTTCTATCGGCTATGACAAATTTCATGATCTAAACTGTCAGTACAAAAAGGGGTCATTGTATTATAGGAGTATTTAATTTAGAAGGATATTGTTGATTTCAAATATTTAAAACCACAGGAAAAATGTTGATTTAATATTTAACAACTGTAGGTCACACAATTCGTTAATTTTAAATTCGCATTAGTAAAAACTGTAACTGCATATACTTGACAAATATAATTCGTAGAATTGCCATAATCATAAAGCTTGTTAAGACCGTTACGGATATTTAAAAGTAATTTCATCAATAATCATATAATTCTTCACGGAATGCGTTTATTTTTATTCGTATATTAGGGTCAACCAACCGGAACTCGTTGCATATACGATATCTCCATCTAAGCAAGCGATGAACGTCCACTTTCGACAACTAGTTGTTTTGGTGTGAATATGACATCACATACTAGGCATTCCAATAGTAGTTTCATTTCGGCGCGTTTCAATGTCAGAAAGGGAAACTTACTCTGCTTACAAGAGTATTTTTGAAGGTTCCCAAACACACTGAACAATTAGTACCTCCTCTCAAACAGGATATGCGCAACCAATTTCAATTCGTTTTGACGTAAGAATGTTTCAGAAGTATATTAAACGACCAATAAAAACAAACCGAAATATATAATTACATTATGTAACAATGTTTTATTTCCTTCAATAAACATAATATAAATATAGGTTACACTGAAATAATACTATGAAAGGTTTTAATTTTACAGTGAATCAATTCAGATTAATATTCTATTAATTTGATACAAAACTGGCCGAATATAAGACAAATAAGTCTAGTCTACAAAACATTACCAAATCAATACATTTAATCATCGTAGAATAAACTACATGACAAGGCTCAATTTTTAAGATATAAATAACAAAAAAACTTTCTTTTTTAAATTAGATCTCGAAAGAATGGTCGAAAGTAATTAGACTATCAGATAGAAGTATACATTTGTGTATTAATCAATTAGACTATTTCTTTTCCCTATTTATATTTCTCTGTGCACATATGAGTACTTACCACAAGTTCAGCAAACTTGGCATCCAATTCGTCTTGGGGTGGCATCGGTTGCGTGGGTGTGAGTGCCTGGAGCGACAACGTACCCGTGTGCTCCACCACACAGTATGTGATCTCCGGAGGTTCATCATTCTGAAATCGCACACACACGTAATTACCATCAATGCTAATTATATACACATACGAGCGCATGGACATCGTCACGTAGTTTTTACCCGTAACTAATAAAATGATTAAACCCATAATTACACCGTTTTCTCCGTAACTATTTACTCAATAATGGCATGCAGGAATAATAAGAAATATCTGCGCAAATAAAAAGAAAATAACATAGGAATATTCCATGAATTCCGAGAATTAATTGTGTCCAAAGTGAAATGGACAATTTTGGTGTCAAACAATGTGATATAAAAAAAATGTATTACCAGCACAACCGGAAATACTAAGTGGTACAAATTTCGTAACCTATGTTATAAAAGTATTTCTAATACGGAAAATATAATGTCAAAGGGGGCCCCATAAAAATAATCAGAACTAAACGGTTAAGATGACAGTAGCTGAAAAGGATGTTTACTTGTGTAGAAAGTACTATTGATTGTTATCTTGTTTTATGGAGACGGTGAAGCTGTAAATATACTCTTTCTTTTGAGAGAAACATAATTCTAAAAATATCTTTGTGTTTCTTTTATCTCATTTGCTGATTATTATTATACTTAGGACCGTCTTCATCATAGGGCTAAATGTGCTATAGCCCTGGGGCGCCAGCTATTTTGGCGGCAATTTTGCTTGATATTAACTAAAACAAACCTCAGCCGAATGAATATTAGCAACAACAACAAAATTACAGCCAAATATATGTATGGGCCCTTTTTCTTATGAAGAGGGGCACATTATTGTTTGTAGCCCACGGGCGCTAAATATCTTAGAACGGCCCTAATTATACTAAAAATACTTTAAATCTTCTTAAAAGGAAAGATTTTCTAAAGTTTGCTACATAATGTTTATAACCAAATATGTATTTGAATACATTTTGTAGAATATAAGACAGTTTCATGTTATCATCGATGTACTGATGTCATATTCCACTTATTGTAATATACAAATATATTTCTGAACTTTACATTATACACCCATTTAGATAATATTGAGATAACATATTTATATGTCGCTTGCCGTTGATTTTCGAAGATCGTAAGATATGAAAAGAAAGTTCTGGATATTGACGAAACACCCTGTATGTTTATCTCCAGTGCAGATATTTTCACTGCGTGAATCACTGAGCAAGAATTCAAATAAAAGTTTGCGTTCACTTGTTTGCAATTTGGCTTCAGGCGAACTCTCCATCATCAAAGTTTCGCGCGCGCGAACTTATATTAACTTACCCCGTGCCGTTAACTTTCTGCCGAGTAGAGCAACTCACGTATTCACAGTTAATAAAATCACCGAGAAATTATTCACACATCACTTGGCAAAATTCCTATAAATGCGCACGTCATGCTGAATTATATGCATCGAAGTAATTTCGTTGCATTTGCAAAACGTTAATGAGTTTTCAGCCAGAAGTGTTCGAGACTTCGGTTTTATGAGCAGTTTACTGATATTTAATAGTAAAATCTTGAAGTAATGTAAAATAGAAAATAACAATTTGTTATTTGCAGAGAACGTTACCTACACTAACCTGGCTGAAAATATGTATTTTTATGCAAATTTCTACAATATTATGTGACAAAGGTATGCTAAAATCAGCCCACGATCTGCTAGTTGTAAGATAACAAGAAAAAAATAGATGTAGACATTCTAAATTTTTTTTTGTCCTTGAAAACTCAACAAGAAATTTATAGAGCAATTTACAACAGATATCTTTGCCAGTCAAAACATGCAATAACAGTAGCTTACATGTAAAATATAAATGAAAATAAATTTTAAAATCCCTCTAACAAAAGTGTGATTGACAGAGTCCATTCAAAAGAACTGCATAGCAATTCGTTTTTACGGCCCTGTTCCAGACATCCAATTACAGTATTTCATATCGAAAAATGCACCCCACCTGTTTTTATAGGTGTTTATATATTTCACTTTTCAAAATAGTATGATTTTTTTTATTCTGGTACAGTACGAAAAAGGAATCGCAAATAGCAATAAAGAGATGAACTGAAATTGATATGAAACAGGATTATAATTTCCCGTATTGATATTTTACGGCACCTTTTGATACGAATAAGATTATAATTTTAGCTAATAAAATAATTCATTTAATTACTCAAATACTAATATGAATTATTCATAAATTTAATTTTCAATAAAAACCGCCAATATTTCAACCAAAACATCAATAGGCCCGGTCTTTCAGTCACTATAAAAACATACAAATGAATCACCTAAAAGTATTCCACAATCTGATTAAATTGTTTTGCAGTGAGCATTAAAATGTCGCATTAATTATAGAACCAGTTTTTATACGATTGGATAATACGTTTTGGAAAATAACGTTGTGCCATCACAGAGCACATGATATGGCTGCATGTTCGGATGTAAAGTAAAAGCAAAATAATGGAGAGAAAGTTCTCCGATACGCGTGAAACGGAATGAAAACAAAAATACGATCAAAGAACGTAACCGTATGTACATTCTCACACATGCCTTGACAGATTGATCTGTGCCGGTGCCAGAGTGCACAATACATACTTACATACGGCTTGTACAAAAGTTATTGAACTTTAAACAAGTGCCTGTACATGTAACTATTCATTTCTAATTCTAACAACCATCTTTCATTTCAAGTGTACTTGTGTGCAAGTTTCAAACAAACAAATTAATAACCTTTTGAGAATAGGTATTAAAATGACTGTAATATTTCCGCGAAAACAGTAAATTTCTAAACCTTAAAGCAAGTAAACTTATTGTTCAAATCAAAAACTAGAACGTACACAGCAAATGAACGACAAGGAAATGTTTTAAGAATTCCTAACATTTCTCGCTGTGAACTTGCAAAGCAGTAAACGTTTCAAATAACGGAGAACATTAAATAAAGGGCACAAGTTTCCACGAGCGCGAACATTACTTATTTCCTTAATAAAGCTTACAAGGAACGTTGTTTCTTCGCGTAGCTGTCTGCACAATCTCCTTATAATGAAGTCATAATTCTTTTCTTTTTTTCTGTGGCTATCAGATCAAAGCGTTTTCTATGTCAAGGGTACCCCACCATGCTTGGAGTACTGTAGCTACTGAATGCAATGTCTAATAAACTGGTTCCATGCTGATGCGGAGACTGGTATGAACATGAAGTGCAGTGTTATCATTCTTGCGAAAGAAAGGGAACATTTTCACTTAACACCTACGCTACATTCCGGGCATATACAATTGGGAAATAACATCACATGGAATGTGATATATCTTTAAATTGAAATTCTTTACATACAATATTAATTCACTCAACTGACATTCATTGTAAAGTGAATTGAGTAAATCAACATATGTATATTGTAGGTTATGATGAAAAATACTAAAAATTAATTATTTTTCCATAAAAAAGAGAAAACAAATATTATTATTTTTAAATATACAAAAAACCAGGATTTATGAATAAATGTACAATGTTTTAACGCTGAATTTGAATAAAATTCCATATTTGCAAATATCCCAGTATAAATAAAATGTTTGTCAACTGGAACATGATACAATTAGCATAAACATTGTTTGTAACACAAACACACGAATTTAAATTTCTAACTTCGTCGAAATGTTTCATGAATTTCCGAAACAGAATTGTACGAAACAAAGAAGTTACAGTCAAGTTTAAATGTATTTGTTAAAGTTTGCTCCTTAACTTTTTCTAGCTATAGACAATTCAAGTTTGTATCCAATGGTAAAAACGAATAAAATAAGTTTGGACGAAAAACTGGGACGAAAATAATTCTGTGCTTGTAATGATGAGAAAATAATGTTGTTTTTTTTTATATATGTATATATATATTTATTCCAAGTCATTTATAGATCAAATTTAGGTGTCGCACTTGGTTAACGCTGATTTCATGACTAACAATTGTTCAGGAGTACAATTGAATTATGCAACCTCATGCGTTAAAAATATGAACTCTGTTCTTTTTTTATTGAATTTGAATAAGCATCGAAAAATAACAGAAAAATACATATTTCAATATTACATACAAAAGTTGTTCAATATATTTTTCTGTTAGGACTGAACTCATAATAAGTGTCTTTATCCCCGAAAACTGCACATCTGAACTTGAGAGTAAAATTCTTTCTGACAGATATTTCTTCAAATCTTGCACAGTAAAAAAAAATAGAACAAATTCTAAGCATATTACTTTCTAAGTAATTATACAGCATAATCCAACATTAACGCATCATTCCAGGAATCACTACTACTTATAGTTTCTGGTTAAAAATTCGAAACTATCAATTATTTCCAATTAGATCTACTACATATCCTATAATTATTCTATAATTGAACAACTTTATTGACTGTTTACGTTTTATTTCCAGTTCCAGAAGAAAGTTATGGTAAGACGTGAAAATTTACAAATATCTAATTACATGCATATTATATTTTTATCCGATTCTAATCAGAATTGTAATTTACATTTCGTTATAGCAATTTACGTTTAATTTTCAGTCACTTTCAATAAATGTGTCAAAAATAATGAGAATAAATGAAACAACGAAAATTAAATTAGCTTGTTAATTTAAAAAATTTGCGGTATAATACGTTCTTTAATTTGATATATTTTTTTTTATTCATTGATAGTAAAAAAATATATTTTTGTATCTTTTTTCTGATAAAGTTGGTCATATGTATCTGTTTATTATACTTAAATTCATTTTCTTTAGTAAATTACAATATTTTTAGATTGCCTAGATTATTTTAGGTATGAAAAAAAAACACGGTAAAAAAAATTTAGTGTCAAATATTTTGCAAACATAAAAGTGAAATAAAATAATTATAGAGAATGTCCCGCTATTAATGACAGGTTATTATCTAAAATTTTGCGTTACTTTTTATGAACAAATGTATCAAAATTAAATTGACATCTTCCTGTTTTTATTTTCACAGACAAAAAGATTTCTTTCTGTAGAAATAAAACTATAGCAACTATATATGTATGTATCTACATATATCCTAACAGGAACAATATAATTTCCTTACAGCACAGCCAACTAAAGAGAAGGAAAGTGAAAGAAATAATAAATGGTAACAAGAGAGATATTCCCTTGACCTGTAGTCAGTACTCAATTTAGTAAGCACAACTAGATTTTATCATCAAGTTATCTATAAAAGAACAACCTTGAAATATCAACATCTATTAATTAAATCGTTTATGTAGGAGTCGTGTCCATTATATATTTGAATAAATTACATTTAAGATACATTACATTCGCTGTCAAAATAAAACTACGCTGTGTAAAATTGATTAGTGCGTTGAAACAAATTAGGTAATGCATTTAAAATGATGCCAGAGTAACGTATAGCGAAAAACAAAAGCAATACGTATACTTGTAAATTTAAATGGATGGGCACACCATTATATATTCAAATGGCTGACAAAAGGAAAGAGCGAAATGTTTTGAGTGAATTAGAACTCTGACAAGCGCAGTTAATAAACTGACAGACAGACGGATAGATGGATAGACAGATTCGGTTAGGTTGAAGTATGTTTGAAATGTAGGTGAGTACATACCTGCAGGCAACCGCACCAGCCGCGCCGCGAGCGGACGGCGGGCATGGTCGGACAATGCAGACGCGGCAGAGCGCCGGTTATGTCCTCCCAACCCGGTAACTTCACCGAGCACTTCGGCAGCCCCTGTAACCATTAACCACACCATTAATATCAACAAAATACTTGTCACACAATAAGAAAACATAATATACATGTAATCAATCACAAAACATTATACAGTATCGCGTTTATAATATGAAAATGTCTTATGTACGATATTTCAATATTACAGTCGGCGTCACATTACATTTTAGAAGAGTTTTTTTTGTTAGTTTCATTGTCATACACGTTTATATAATCAGTATTCTCGGAAACATCTTCATTTCTCTCACTGAACAGTTAATTAATGTTTAGAAAAAAAACACTAGATGTATATCCAATTATTTGGAAAGCTAAGGCAAATATAATGCTCCCGGTGATTAGTTATAATTCCCATACAATCATTGATATAATAAGTCGGAACATCTAGATTAACCCTACCAGAAGTACTCAAATTATATAAAAATTAAAATGATAGAAAAAACATTCTTTATTAATAAGATATTACATTATAATGTAATAAAATTATAGTGCTTTAGTTGCGGAAACTATAGTTATAGTTCAAATTAATCTTTTAAATTGTAACTGTAATTATCAATTACCTTTCTGCTTATGAATTAGTTTTATTTCCTCTTTAATTTAATTCATTATGTTTCAAATAATACATATGCATATTTCTTCCGATATGCTGCAGCTAATTTAATTCCGTAAAATAATGAATAAGGCACATTTAATTTCAAACTGTACTTGGTGCTTGTTGAAATTAAGAAATATTAAAATATTTCAAACATTCAGTACGTCTAAATAATAGCATCGTGACTCAGTAAATACTACATCATACTTTAAATACAATATCTGCACTGCAAACTCATCTAAAAACAATGTGAAAATGCTTTGTTTTACCAGCAATGCATTTTATGCAGAACAGTATCACATGCCCCCCATAAAATACACCAATTTAATCTTATGCGTAACATATAAATCATTTAAAGTACTTCTGTGGGTGAAAACAAAACTCATTTGATTGTACAAGTAAACGGAATGAATGTTTCTCATAACGCTACTAAACTAGGGGATATGACAATTCAGCTTTTGCAACGACACCCCACACGATGCAATATTCAAAACACTTGCCATTGCATCAGCATATTTCATTTGCACCCCCTGATAAAAACTTCATCGTACATTTACGTAATTACATTTTTCTAACCACTGATACAATAACCTAAAAGTCCCACATTCTGATAACTACTGGTATCGCATCTTTCGTGTTTGGGAGCCCCACTTTCATCAAAATTTTTAAAATGTTATCAACACCGTTCCGGTATAATAACACACGTACGAAACTGATACCGGTTCTAGCTTGTTGAAGCCTGCAGGCTATAGAGGAGTATAATACTTGTTGAAAATAGGTTATCTGCTTTAGAACCTCACTAAAACCTAATGATTTATGTCTTGAGAGATCTATGAATACGTGACTGTTCGTAAACGTCTATAAGATGCTTAGGTTTTACGATAAGTGCACCTGTACTGAAATTCAATACTTACTAAGTACGTAACTTACTATTAGTTAAGTGAATTTGCTATCCAATAGTAACTTTGTTACATTATGTAATTTAATAAAACTTATATACATACTGCTCATATTCAAATCACTATTTTTCTACTTTTTGTGCATAAATTATAATAATTTAGTAACAGATAACCTTAAAAAAATGAATACTTAATTAAAGTTCGTTATTAAACTATAGATGCAACTAAATGTGAACATAATAGTTTCCAAATTGAAGCACTCCTAGTTACGTTTCCGATCGACACTTTCAATTTCATAACGATGTCTTAAAACGAAATATGTACAATAAATTATGCGAATCACCTTGAAATGTACATAAAAGTTTCTTAACACCGAATGGACGATTACCAATAAATATGGAGATGCCAAGAATACATAATGAATTTAATAAATCGCATGTCTCAATCGAACGTGCAAATCCATTTATTTACAATCGTAACAACGCGATATAGATCAGTTTTTCATAATACAGTCACAGATGGACTAGTCCACGAGACAGGGGAGGGATAATCCTACTTATAATAATTGCATGTGACAAGTTAAATATCATGTTATAGGTTTGATACAAGCTCTAAAGAAAGTGCACGTCTTGTACCATAAATTAAACACGACTTATCGATATTCAAGTAGCCGTTATAAACAGACTTTCACGTGGTCATTTTATATATAAAATAATTTTTATTGTGCAGTTAACCTTCATTTTAATAGAATGCCGATGCAAGTGAGTGCAAGATGGTGTTGTAAAAATGAGGATGACGCCATTGAATTCCAGTAGCCTGCATTAAATTTAGTGCTAAAATATTTTTTTATTGCTTTTTCATCTATAGAATACTTATAGACGTGTATGTACGCACTTGACATAGAAACACAGTCGTTGTTCCTTTAGCTGCTGGCTAAAACGTGATTGTTAATACACGTGAATAATAATTATTAATATATGTACGTACGTGGAATACAGTTATTGAGCATGTTTACTTATAAATACCTTTTATATTGCATGCCTGACAATTATAAATATACTCGTATATACGCACTTAACAAATATACTGTTCAATTTTATGCATTTAATTAACGCTACACACGTAATTAGATATTTAATATGCATGAAATCATCACTTTATTTGCGAAATGATGAAATAATAAAAATTACATTAATGTTTATCACACAAAAAAAATACTTTCGCTTCATTTTGTTTTTCTCTTATTCACGTATGAGGCTCGGAATGAATATTTACTTGGTTTTTAATTCGACAAGCATACGTTTAGGATAGCAGATAATTTAATGTTGATTTCATGAATAAGATCAGGGCCGTTTTGAAACAGTTAGAAGCCTCGAGCACATATGTTGAAGGTCTCTTCCTGCACTATTTTGAAACATTAGATTTATGTTAATTTTTTTTAACTGATTCACTATGTTCTTGATAAATCCTGGTGCGACAGGACGGTCTAGCATTATCTTCTCCACAAGCAGATATGTTCTAATGTAAAAAAGCACAGCACCTATTGCATAAAACTGTACATAGTTTTTCAGTTATTTTTTTTTGCAATGCGCTAACAACATTGAACCGGTCATACATCTTCAGGTAAACCAAAGCCGTTACGTCATGGACTTCAAGTTGTAAAGGCCACCTTGATCACCTGTACTAGTCACGTGTACATACGAGTACACAAATAAATCAGTTATTCCTACGCATATTACACACACATACAGAACACCATGTACATACACTCCATTCAACAATAATCATTAACATTTAACATAACTACGCGCATTTTTGCATTTATAATCAGTCGGCTGACTACAGGATCACGTGTATCGCAGGAGCAAACTTGTCCGTTACAAAATACATGTAGTTAGTATGCACCTATCACACTTACATTAAATTTTATCAGTGGCGGGGTTCAGATTTATTTTATCCGTTCAAAAAACAAATACGATGTTCAAACAGAATTAGATTATCATTATTTATAACATTAACAACTAGTACATATAAAGCTACACATATGTCAAAATAACACACTATATTGTTTTCCCATTGCATTTTTTACTACAACCGGAATATGAAACTTTCACAGACCAACGTACAACATAATGTGCATTATTGTACCTCAATTTATATATGAGTTGTACAATGTGAAAAAATGTTATTGTTCATAATTTACTAAAAAAAATTTCGCCACAAAAGGAGTGAATGGCATACAAACACAAATACACAGCCTACTGTCTATATAAAGTGCAATTATTATATATTTAAGCACGTTGGCTTTCAATAAGTTAAAACAATGACATTACATTTTCTAAAGCGGGAAGTGAAAATGTATAATTAAAATTATTTTATCAAAAATTAATGTTACGAAATATAAAGGAAAAAAAACTAAATATCAAATATAGTAAATACTGAGGTCAAACATGCTAATTTCTTAATAAACAAAAAGTAAATTATATGCTTCTCGCAATTAATACCTTTTTGATTTTAAATTGAATTAAAAAATCGTATATGATAAACACACGATTCTAATTTCTCCAAGCGTTTTTCAAGATATTAATAACGGTTTTAATTTTTTTTCCACTACGTTAGAAATATATATGTAAATATTAATTTTTATTAGCTGCACCTATAAGTCAGACATCGTTTGTTATAACCATATTCGCCATTCACTTATCTCATTCTTGTCTTCAACACACAGGTCTTGTTATGTGTGTCTTTTACACTTTCATAGAAGCTATCTATTTCACGCATGTCAATTATTATTTTCATAAAAGAAAGATATAATTAAGAAAATGAAACTAATTTTAACACATGTCAAACATATGTTATTTCTGTGTATAATTGCACGCAATTTCAACGAATTTATTCAATATCTAAGCACATAACTTTACTTTTTGCACCATTGATACTATATATATATTCTATAGTGAAATTGAGCTATTGATTTAATTCACTATGTATTATATTGTGATATTTATATTGTACACTTCCTAACGTCCCATACTGAACAGTACGACACTGGTTTGTCACAGCAGAAAAAGGTAATACAAAGTGCAATGGTTTGCCTTGAAATGTCATTCGTATCTTGCGGAGATTCATGATGCAAACCATCGATCCGTTATGTACTGCAGTGATCAGATACGGATACGGAAACACATTAGGCGAATAATCACGCACAGACGACTAGATTCAAGTGCATTTCCTGCTACCGTAAAACTATCAATAACATACCTGTACACACGCATTTCTATGTAGGAAATTGTGTATAGCACTTTTCCTAACATTAACGTCTTGAATAGAAATGCATTAATGTTAACATTTTCTGAAACTCTTATTGCAAAATTATAGGCATGTTTTATTGGTGTTCAACAAAAAATTACAGTTTCTTCTAATAGCGAGGAAAACATTACTAATCATGTTACACAAATTGTCACTATTTCAGTTTCCTGAAACAATAATTTTGGTTTGTTAGACTTTTCTGGTATGAAGAATAAAATATGCCGAATTCTTTAGGGCTAAGAGCATCCGTGTCAACATAAGAAACAATGTATAAACCATTTAACACTTAAATTTTGTGTGTCAATGCAGGAGCATGGAAAGATTAAACTGATGGTTAAATAATGGCATTCTTAACTATGTTGAACGGGCGCATTACACGGTAGCTTAGCGATGTTTATGCACTGACAACACTTCCATGTACAGTACACTAACTGCTGTCAATGTTTCAACAGATAGTAACAGCACGTACTTTAACTGAGTGCATAATAAATTCGTAAATAATTCTCAATAAAAATATGAATATGTAGAAATACGATCTTAAAGGAATATATCAATATGACAGAATTTTTTCTATCAAAGGTAAGTAATATTTTTACAGAAAATAGAACTCATAGAAGTCATTTAAAGTTATCTTTCCAGAATTAAAAAAAAAATGTTTCATTATTCAAACTGGAAAATAAATATTATTAATATTTATCAATACCACAAAACAACCATGAACGATATGTGCAATATTGCAAGCCTGATTTGCATGAGATCAGTGCAAGTATCCATTACACATTAAAGTGCAATTAAACGTATTACGGAACTATAAAATCACGATCAATGATATCACGAAGACTGTTTGTTTTCCTAGAACAATTTACGTAACAATACAAAAATGTACATAGGTGAGATCAGGTGAAATTGAGGAAACTGTACAAATAAAATAAGATTCACATGTTCCAATTCAGCATTAGTACCAATAACTTTGATAATAAAAATTGTTTTTAATAATCTAGTTCAATAAATATCATCACGTCATAATTCCAGGTAAACGCACAATTATTTTCCTACTTAGAATTATGAAGAAAACCGCATGATTAATACCAATTTAAATTTCCGCATATCTTGAACACATTTAATATAAATCACTCAAGAACCTCTCCACATAATCACTAGTTTTCATACATAAATATGAGTTAGTCAGCGAATAAAGTTGCCCCTAGAACACGACAGAAAAACATTTACAGCACAGTAGACAATCCGGATACGTAATACTAGGAAACATTCACGTTAAACCACTTCTTTGTCAATAATTACACTGGAAAAACGTGCCATTACCATGTGATCTAAGATTTTTTACGTAACTTGTCTGTACTTGTATTTCGACAAGCGATCAGCAGAAGTCTGTGTAGTGTAATGCATTTGTACTGTTGACTCAACAAACAACGAATCAACCAGGAACCAAACAATAGACGATTTCTTCTTTAATTCTAATTAGTCACGTACTTAACCGTATTTGCGATCAATAGATACTTATAGTACTTTCGAAAATGCATAGAACACTAAAACTCGGGGGAAATTCGAAAATATTCCTGAGACGTATCGATTTCGTATTTGTCCCTTGTCTAGAAACAGCCTTATGTAATAATTTATGACGAGAATTATTTGACAAGGGAATATTCTAATTTAAGACTAAAAGCAAAACAATAATGAACCTTAATTATATTAATGTAACAATGTTTTATTTTTCTAGAATCTAGAGGATATTTTTTTTTTGTTAAACCCAATATACATATGTATAAGAGAATCTATACAAATAATTGTTATTAACAAGGTTAATTTTATTCGGTATTGTTAACTTTAATTTTAGATAAAATAGAACCTTTCTTCATACAAACGAGATATTTAATGCAGATATTTACAAATATAAAACTATGTATTATTATATAAATGACAGAACTTTTTACTTCTTAATCCATGCAGACACTGCAACTAAAGTTATGAGTATATAATATAGCATTTTGTCATTTAATTTACCGCATATAATTATATCATTCCACGTACAGGTTTTGCCTGGGTTTTTACCGTAACATATCTTGTCTAGGATAAAATTATCCAGTTTTTACCATCACGTTAATGTATTAAAATATCATCATAAAGCTGTTTAAAGTAAAAAAGACAGTTATAATAATGCACTACATAATTTAGTAATCTATGACTTAAGTAAAGTCAAGATCCGGAAAAGTATTGAACATACGCTCATTTGAACGGTACAGAAATGTCAGGTAAGATAATAGACTCACATACATCTGAGCCAGATCATTACCCAGCTGAGTATTTCATTGCATGTTCAAAGAAAATTAATAAACCAGGAATTTGCAGGAAATCAATTTAGAACCGCAAATAGACTTGCATGGTGTGTGCAAGCTTAAAAACTAGTTAAGCTTGACAATTTTCCTTTTTACTGTGCACGCTATATTACTAAGATATGAGGCGCATGCCAATAACTAATATGCCAATGAACTTGTTTGTTATGCTACTCCGTAAATAAGAAGATGAACAGAAAGGTAAATAGTAGCATCATGGATAAACAAATATTAATTAACTCTCAAGAGATCATATAAACTAAGCAATAACTTTTCTTGCAAAGAAAACTTAATATTATTTCTATTAGTAAATAATTGATGGCCCAAATTTCCATGCTAACATATTCTTTTTCATCGAATGAAAAATCATGTAAGTTCGTTTTTTTTTGTTATTATTTCACATCAAAACACAATCGGTTCAAAAATTTTCTATCGATCGAAAGTTACTTGCTTGGGAATGTAATTCTTTTGTTATATTAAAACTGGTCAAATTCGGATCAATTATTAACAAACTAACTCAATACTTCAATTTCTGTTCATTGCCTCCACAAGTATTGATTGTAATTAACCAATTTAAACAAATATACAACCTGTGTCAATTAGTTTCAGCAATGATAAATATCTTGCAAATGTTAACTATTTAAAAAAAATTATATTATTTTCTAAATGAATTATTGCAAAGTAAGCAAGGAAACTATTTCATACTTGTTTACTATTTTTTTGATATACACAACATATGGGTCTGCAGCATTCCGGCGAAGAAATTGAAACTAAATCCGTAATTTATGTGAATCAGTTATAGAAATATACTACGTATTATTAAATATGTAAATACACGCATTTAAATCACTGTTAAAGAATTTCAAAAAGTATTAGCTAAAAGAGAAAACCGCATGATATATGTATGTATATTATGAAAATATTTAGTTTTCACCTTAGTACTAAAGTGTATTATACATATTGGTATAGGAAATATCTAAATATTTATAATATAATAAGCATATATTAGAATATATTAATTATACAATTATGCAACAAATCAGGAAGTTATTTTTGGTTTATTACTATTCACATTTATTTGTCAAAAATTATTTATACTTTTTTTATCGTAAACAAAATAAATGTCCGGGAAACATGTCCCCATTAAGATAAATTTTGTTTATAAGAACTGTTCATATATTGCGTAAAATTATTAATATTATTACATAAATGTATACATGTAACATAACATAACAAACAATTTAGGTACATTAATGATTTATATATTTATCAATTCTGTATATTTTTAACGCTAATGACAAATGCGCTCAAACGCGCCCAATTATAATTATTGGTACTATAATAATGATTTACATACCATATGGATTTTATCCATTAATTCAGCCAATTGTTCCTTACTGCACATCTTGTCTAAGATTAAAGTAATCGATAAACAAACTTCAAATTGAATCCGCAATCACAACAAACGTAAGTCACTCAAAAATCCAAGGAAATCATTTTAAAATATCCAGTCTTCCAGACACTAGCACAGCGTTTTAAAATCATTCACATAGAAAGAAAAAAAAACAGGGCCGATTTTGATGATACGCGCACGTGCTGAGATCAAAGACAGCTGCAAGACAGAAGGTGTTTGGCGGTCTGTTGTTCCGATCGCAACTAGAAAACACCTGAACCAACCTTAACGCATTCGTACGAAGTGCAACCGCGCACACGGTGTTTACGTGAGGCAGGTGCGTGAATCACTGTGCTGCGACCTGCGGTCACTCAGTCAACTATGCGACCGACCTACATTGTGATCGAGGCGCCTCTACGGTAGAAAGTCGATATTAACCATAAAATACTGGCCTTAATAATTCATTTAGTATCTTCGTTTGACCTATCACCAATTAGTACTGACGCGCATGAACAGTGTAACATAATTTTAAATAGCCTTCATGTAATTTAACTAACAAAATAAAAAAAAATGTAAATTACGAAGCATTAAAATATTAAATTGTTATTTATTTATTTTTTATTTTGAATCTGAATTATAAGCCTCTATAATATACAATAATAATCATAACACAATAAGAAAAATTCGGTAAAATTAAAAAAAATTAACATTCCAAACAGAATTTTAATTTATTATAATTATTGCATTAAAGCATTGTTTGTGTTATATATATATATATATATATATATATATATATATATATATATATATATATTCCAAGTGTGCAGGTATTATTTAACACCGTCAATTCATTTGCGTTAATTTTTAAATATTATCAGTAAAGCTTTCGTTTTCACCTAATTAGGTTAATTTAACTCAAGTGGTACCAACATTAAATTAATTAAATAAAAATCGATGCCCCTACCCATAGAATACGATACGTATACATTCATACATGTGGGCTGAGTGATTTTTATACCAGAATAGAAGTGAAAACAATATGCAGGTATGTACAGGATTGCGAAATGTAAAATGTCAGCACATCGAACCGTACCGTAATGTATCAGATCGAGAGTTGATAAATTCAATCAATAGTTTTAGTATCACGTACATTGTACGTGAGTATCGGAGGATAATAATAAAATATAAACCGGATTTTTATTACGCATTGCACCAGATATGGCACCAATGAACGCATTATACATTACTCAAAACATAATTTAATAATGCAACGTATAATTTAGTGGATCAAATTTAGCGCAACGTGTCACACACTTCGTGCAATGTAACCATTGTTTATATGGAGAAATGAATTAATTAAATTTATATGTGCGCTGTGGGATAAGACTTATTTAATTATACATATGAGTTTTATTTCCTGTAAAGTATATGTGGCGTACAAAACAATTACATATTCTGTAACTTTATATCCCTTTCGCATAACGCAATCCTGAAATATTTAGAAAAAGAAAATAGAATATTTTAATTTATAGACAAATAATATTAGACCACATAAAAAATATAACCAACAATTTATTAAAATTTGCATTTACCAATTTCTCCATATCGGTTTATAATTTATAGTAATAAAATGAATTAGTATTGCAACAGACAAGAATTTACAACAGGTTTTCAATGTATTACCTAATGCGTACAAATTCCAAATTTGATTTTAGGTTAAGGTAACACAGATCTGAACATAAATGGCAACAAACTCTAATCGATTTAGCTATAAAATGCCCATAAAATGGACAAAAATCATTGTAAATAGCTATCATTACGACTTGAAATTAAGTACACATTTGTTATACTAATTAATAGGACACACAATAAACAATTGGTTAAAATGTGTACATTTGTGCCAAGACGGACCTGTATGATGTATTATGTATTTTACTATTCGATTCATATGCAACGGAGCACATATGAATTAGCAAGTTGCTTCATACAGCCAGTCGATAAATGCAGATTATATAGGGCAAAAAAACGAATGCTGTTTAGATAATCTTTTTGACATGGAATGAAGAATTTACCCTTGAAATTATACTTCAATGAATGTTTTTATGTTAATACATCCAAAGATATATGTATTAATACCACGATTATACATGAAACTTTAATAATTAATTAAAAATAAAATCTTCTCGAATTAGAAAGAAGATATAACAATACTATAGGTTAAACATAATATAAGGAATGAAGTGTTAAATTGAAAAAATAATTACATTTTATGTGATACAAAGAAATTTATTAATAATTCCTATAATGAACGACATGTAACATTTACTATGGATATACACACCTTAGTAACAAAATACCTAATAGACTTTATGAACTAATGACATTTAAATTTAAATTTATTGAAAATATTTAAACATACTAACCTATCTTATGGCATTAAATAAAAATACACAAAATTTTATGAATATTAAGTAAAACACCAGTAAAAAATTATATTTTTATATAATTTTTCTCTTACAGTATTAATTTGTATTGCAAAGAAACAATGTACACACAAAAACTTCTAAATAACATATGTTATAAGAATATAAATATACACAGTGTACTACAGAATTATGTGTATCAAATTTGACATTTTATTCTGAGAATACATACAAGGGTCAGTTTGAATTGAAATTCGATATCATAAAAAGGGCTTTTATCACATGTCACAGCTGAGTAATCTGATACAGAACATTTCATGACTTTGATTGACATGCATCAAAGAATAACGAACTATTCATAGAAAAATAAACCAGTAAAATAACTAAAACAGAATCTGGTTAAGAAGTGGGGAATAAGTGGCAGCTGCTGCTCCTTATTTCTAGAATCTCGAAGCATGTTTCGTATTTTTATTTGATAAACTCCGCAATAAATTAGAGAGAAAACCATAGATCCGGTCCTGCACGGAATAGCTGAATTAAATCGTACACCATATGTTTCAAAATGTACCACATAAAATGCAGCAACCACACAAAAGGCACACCCAACGGATTGATGCAACTTTGGTATGTCAAAATGCACAATCAAACCTACAAATGACTTTTAGTTAGAAATTAAATTTCTGAGCACAGAAAATTAGAAGTACATATCAATAG
The DNA here is from genome assembly GCA_963422195.1 of Carabus problematicus. Classification (NCBI taxonomy): domain Eukaryota; kingdom Metazoa; phylum Arthropoda; class Insecta; order Coleoptera; family Carabidae; genus Carabus; species Carabus problematicus. The sequence continues at coordinate 5,159,761 of OY728579.1, forward strand.
TTTTCACAGGCCTCGCAGAATTCGGGACAGTATGAAATCATTCCGTTGGAACTTTGCCTAATGCTCGGGAACATACATTAAAACTAGATTGTACAAATGTTTGAATGTCGTTTCACTGAAAGAATTCACCAGAACTAAAGCAATTCAGTGAGTAATGTGGTTCAATAGTTCCAATACGTTACGAGAATTTTAAACGGCTCAATTGAGAGCGCAAAACTTGCAAGAATTTGCACAGACTTAATTTTGTTCAAATTAAATTCATAGCTATTAGTTTTAATTCCGGGTTAACATATCTGCATTTGTAATACGCACAAATTATCCCACTCTAACCAATTGTTATACATTCTGTTTAAAATGCAATTGCCACATAACTTATTGGACGTATGGATCTAATGTAAATTCTATTACTTACTAGCTACTTATCAAGTGTGCTTTTGAAAACAGGTACAATAAACAAAAACACTTTTTAGATCATTAAACTGTAAGATACTAATTTAGAAATATTTTGGGGTTTTGCAAAAATATCAGTGTAGAACTTTTATCACGTGCATTTAGTTTATTATAAATATTATATAGAATTATTGAGTGAGCTTGATGATATCTCTACTTGTTTATATTAGTTTTCGTAGAAATGTTTATATAAATACAATTGAGTTTACTTATTCTATGCGCATACATTGTCATAATGGTAATTTAAGTGTGGGATGCCAAATGCAAGGTGCAGCACCATTTTACAGGCAGAACTTCTTGGAAACATCGCTAAGCAGATGTTATTTCAGGTGCTAGCGTCAAGATTAATTGATAGATGCATTATCTAATGCTCCATCGGTATCATACCAACAAATATATACTGTAGGTCCTTTTACCTCTAGTCTCAAGCAGGAAAGCGAAAATAATGTCGAATTCATCTTGAAGGTTCCGTTTCGTTATTGCTGTTTTTCCAATTCAAAAAACTCATTATTAAAAATGTAATCATACATGTACAGTAGAATCCACTTATAATGAACATGCATATAGTGTAAACTCGCTTATAATGAACGAATCTCTGAGTCCCAACTAAATACATTTGCAGTCTAATGTTAATCAATTCGCATAAAGTGAACTAGCATATGATGAATTTTCGGATATAATGGACTAAATTTGCTCTTTCAGTTCAATAGATACGAACGCGTGTAGGTTGCCAATGAATGAATTTAATGCATGTTGGCAACTTTAGGCACGACACACGAGATACTTCCTCATGATGTTAAACTTTAACATCGATAAACTGCCTTTAACGACCACCATAGTATACATACACACATATATGTTTATTTATAAAAATTTTGATAATCTTCTACTAAAAATAAAATGAATCATTTTAGTTTGTTTAGTCATAATCATGCATGTATGAGTAGAATATATGCTAATAAAAACTAAATTTAAAAAAAACATTCGCTTATACTGAACCAAATTCCTGATCCCTTCAGGTTCACTATAAATGGATTCCATTGTATAGGTTGTTACACTTGAATATAATTCATATCATATCAAGATCCGGAACAGATATTTTCAAACCACGTGAATTTGGCACCTAAAGAACCAGTCAACCCACATAATATAAACCGCAAATCGACACACAAAATTGGCAAAACTCGGTTAGCATTTCTTAATAGGATATCAAAGTCATCGGAGCATTATAGTGTATAGTATGATAAATATTAGACCATTTACGACATCTAGGAAAGATACAAACTCCGTAATTGAAAATGCCGTTAGCCAAGGTCATGCGTGAATGAAATAAATTGAAAATTAAATCATTAATGTCAGGTGTAAACAATAAAACTGTCATTGATCATGCGCGAAATACAGTTGCTAGACAATAATGTAGGACCTGAGGGCCAGACCACTCCGTGCATGATCTAGGCTACTAGAGTCTTGTAATATACGTATTGTAGGTACCGACTACGTCTACTATATACATCGCACGTGCATGTTCCGTACATGTGAACGTCTGTGTACGTGTATGTGTGTGACGATGGTACTAGAATGACAATATCGTTTACGTTGTATATACAATCGGGGACATTCAGATAACAAAAGTAGAAAATCGCATACGGAAGCACTAATACACTGCCGTCTGCATTGGCTCCAATCACTCGCCGATTGAAACAAACAAGAAAGTTATTATTTGACGTTGGAATGTTTAATACAGAGCCGGTACAGAAGGATTTTGCAGTGGAATTTAGATATTCATAGACTAAAGAATGGTTATAAAAACAATTATTTTTAAAGCATTATATTTATTTCATTTTTTTTAAATACTTGTTTGTTAGAATTTTGAAAAAGAATTATTATTATTTGTTTAATGTTATATTTGACCATTATGCTTTTGCAGTATACAAATAGTAAAATATTATTTTTTGAGTTGCTTAGTAATATATGACTGAAAATTATATTCCAGGTTTAACGAATATAGAGTCATCTCTGGCTAATATACAAAACAAAATTCAGTCGCAGACGAAACGTAGAAATCGTTTGTAGAAATTCACAAAGCTAATATATACAAGGATTACCTACAAAACAGTGTCTCTCTTTACATAAGTACCTATATGCGTATTATGAATATACATAATCAAATATTCTACGCACAAACCTAAATCCTGACTAATAGTATCCGCTTAGGGAACAAATAAACAGAAATAAATTATTCTAACCTGGTTTATTTGTTTTAAATGTCATGCGCATCTATCAACAATAAAATTATGAAATCATACGAGCGATACAACTATTTCATCATAACTGCTGTACGGGTTGCAAACATCTCATGTGTTCATCATCCGTTGGACCAATATCAGATATCGGAGATACAGTTTATTAAAATATACATTTAAAAATATATTACATATACTATCTACGTTTCTGTTAGACCTACAATGAATATTACCAAAAATACAGATAAAATAAAAATGTATACATACGTATATACATTTTAAAACATAAATCAGTTTGTGAATTTTCGTTCTGGCATTATTATCTGGGCAGTTAATTTCCATAACACTCTTTGCTGGAATGAATACGGATGAGACAGAATAACCTCTGTAGATTCCTCAATATACTTTTTGAACGCTTGCCAGATAAAACAAGAATTTAAAATTTAGTAAGCTCGAAGCAGTGCAGAATTTCAAACGTACACTTTGTATGTAAGCGCGATGTTATTTAATTTTATTAGTTCTTGTGAAACAGGGCCTGATTTATGTACATTCTAAGATATAAAATAAGGTAATCATTAACAACAAGTTTCTTATCGTCAATGAACAAACTACAACATTTAATCAGTGGATTTATAGGTTCTCCGAGCAAATTAAATTAAACTGTTTTTATAGGAAACGATTACATGAACAGTGATTTTATTTCACTAAAGATTAAATGAACAAGAACAAACAAATTGAATTAATGACAATTTTCAAGTTATTTATTTAATTTTTGAAATCATTTGTTGTCACTTTAATTCTCCTAGAACTCAAATCTGATGTTAGTGTGATATTGCAGATAAGATTGTTTAATTTTCAAAGAAAGAGTTTCCCTGTTCATATTATCAAATAATAGGTAAGATACCTACACTCAAATATCAATAACTTCTGACTAGTAATAACTTTACTGAAACCCCCTCTGACAAGGTCGAATAACAAGCAGGGCTGCGAACGAGACACACGCGGATAACTAATGTCCCTAGTTGCGTTTGGTTGTTGAACCCGGTATTGGCAGTTGGCCAGACTGCGCGCAACATTGCATCAAGCGTGCCAACCTTGACGGGTCAATACCACTGAAATACACACGAGGGTACGCCCTCACACAAATACACTTATATTTACATCTGAATACAACTCCCACACACACACATTGGCCAAAATTGGTACAAACTTTGTATGAAAAGAATCAAAAGATAAGCTGAATTCAATACGAAACTTGTTTGCTCCGGAAAAACGAAATAAATCACTATGCTTTAACTTTTTGCAATATTCTATTCACGACTACCTCATTTTAGCGAAAACATTTTTTTCATATGAGCTATATGAAAAAAAAATGTTTTAAAATGACTATTCATTTTTTACGATTTATGACAAAGGTTCCAATATGATTTTTTCAATTATATTTTATCGTTGTAAACAAACTATTCTGTGTAGTACACGTAAGTAAGTGACTTGTCGATGCGAGTAAAGTGAAGAATTAGTATGGAAACAGTGATTTGAAACATAAAAGACGCGTGATTGTGTTTTGTGTGAGGAAGACAGCTTGGCGTTGAGTACAACAGCTGCACCGAAAGGTTAGTAATCGAATACTAAAGTGTGGTAAACTAGGCGTAACCGTAGCAACCAGGTAGCATAGTTACAAACACTCTACAACAAACACAGTAATAGATCGTCTTACTTAACACTTGACTTGAATTGGCTAAATTTTACTGTTAAATCGTTATATTTGTGGTAACTAAGTAAAGGAATAGTATATGTATATAAAATATGATATTACGTTCTATATCCGTATTTTTATCGACAGCAAATATTACAGGAAAGGGTAAATAAAAATAAAAGTTAATGATATGGAAAGATATATTCCTGCAGAAGTGCATATAAACTTTAAAGAGATTTTTTCTCTTTTTTATTCTGCCTTCAGTTCTTTACAATCAAAACAAACCCGCAGTGTTTTTTGGGTTTGTGCCAAGGAACGTGTTGGAAAAACGCTATCGGGTTAGCCACGCATACATGCAAGTAGAAAAGCCGGCGTCACGCTTGTGACCTTACAACAGGCCCTGCACTGTGTAAGAAACGAAACGTGCGTGTGTGGGGGTGTGCGCGGGTGGTTAACAGTAGCGCCTCGTCAACAAAATAATACAATAATTATTATAAATTTTTAAACAACATTTCACTAATGATATTTAATTACTAATCAGTACAGAAAAGTATACTGACGTTATAAATATTTTATTTGAATTTTCCATAGATTACTCACGTCGATCTGTGAAATATTGAAATGATAATAATATATAACGTTTATTTAGCTATAACAAGAGTAAGGTATATTACCATATTCTTCTTAATTAATAATTTAATTTTTTGCATTATATTGTGATGTTAAGATATGAAAATAGTGTTTGCTGAAAAAAATCTAGCCTCTGCATATAATACAAATTAATTCAAGCGTGTTCAAGCAATATTTCCATATCTTTATCATTTTCTTTTTCATAACCTAACATACTCTATTAGAATAAAGAATTAGTTAAGACCCCTTTATAAAGAGTCGCCACTGGCACATATACACATACACACACATGTGCGTACTAATGTATGGTCACGCATACTTGTACACATCGGGTTCGACACAAGCTAGACAGCCTTTATGAGTGCCGATTGTTAAAGAAGCTAACAGTATCTACCTACAGACAAACACACGCACACACTCACAAACCAGTCTTCACCTGTACAACACAAAATTAGGACATGCATTTGTTATTTTTTTCGTCTTTGTTTACATGTAAATGTGGAGACATCCAAAAGCATTTACGGGTTTTTTGTATGTAGGCGTAATGAGGATCTCATTTTTTTCTATACTTTGTTATTCAGAGACCTACTTTTTATGATTTATATTTAAAAAATAAATCAATTCGTCGATTCTACAATTGTAGGTTAGATCGCGTTGCTGGTTAATGTGATATATAGACAATATCCTGACATTCGATTACACGTAAGCTTTACAAACTTTAAAATAGCATAGAAATCTGCATATTATAACTAGGTTTTAATTTGCCAATGTAAAGGAAGTCGACAGAATGTAAACATCCACAGGTTTATTTACTTCTTTTTTTAAAAGAAAAACAATAATTACAGCAATGTTATTAATAACTGTGTCAGGAAGTCATTCTCAGAGGAGTCATTAAATTCTTTTATTTATTTTACAAATACGATTATGTTAGTACGATTACTAAGCACTATTATCTAAGATGTTATTATTTACTTTTCATAAAATGATGATGAAGTTTTTATTGCTAGTCTCAATAGGCAATAAAACTGTGCAGTAACAAGATAAAAAGAAAACGTAAGCTTGTATCGTCGGATCGATGTGTATATCTAATAATAAAAAAACATTTTAAAATGGCTTCCGCGCGGCTGTAGCCACTAATCCCTGGCAGTTTAAGTTCAAATCCCAGAAGGTATAAAATCCACATTCTGGCTTAACAACATCATGAATAAATTGGAGAATATTCAAGAATACTAGACATTAATGCGCGTATATATTCAAAATTTACAAACAGCTGCGAAAATTATAAAAGTAAAAAAACGTTCTTTTGCATAATGCAGCACTTAACATTTCGTATTCCACATATTCTATCTGGTTTTATAAAATTATACACTATACTTTATAGAATTAATGATTTTTGTACTGAATAAATTGTAACTTACCGCCAACTTTTCACAGTTGTCAGGTCAGATCATCCTAATAGTAGTTTCGTTAGTTCGACAGATCTGAAACAAAGAGAAGAACACAATTATAATATAGCTGCTGAGTACGGATCTGTTATTATAGTTCCATAAAAGATCTCCAAGCAAGACTTGTTACAGTCCAGTAACTCAGAATCACAATGCACAATGGAATACATATACTACACGATTATTTAGTACAATTAACCGTTTAGCTACTCAAGATCAAATTACAATCGTATTTAAATGTAAATTGTCAACAAGTAGATAGATGTACGTACGTTTATTTTGAATTAGACAACATCTATCATTATATAATATCTGTAATTTCCTGTATAATAAAACAAATTTACATTACTATGTATTTTGTTTCGTGTCATTTACAGTTATTGCATAGTATGATTATGACAATATACACGTAAGATTTACGCTGTTAATCATAAAAATTCGAACAGGAAAATGAATAAATAATATGGCAAGAGAAATTTGCAATGTGCCTGGCGATGCACATATTTAAATGAAAGATAGTTTATGATATTTCGTAATGAGGTCACATTTTATAGCTCACACTTAATAGTAAATCTGGTAACATCTGACTGTTTACACGTGCAAAGCCTACTAAGATTGTCCTCATTGCATTAAGTACATATAAGGTTAGTTAGAAGGTTACAAAAATAACCGTGATGTATCACTGAATAATTTAGACATATATCATCGGCCTTCAAAATCAGAACACATCATGTATTAAAATTCTATACAAAGCTTCTTTTATTTTATTCATATTTCCATACTGTTCATCCTTCTCAGTACGGAATAATGTTACTTCTAAACACCTAGGATTTATTTTCTAAACTAGAATTAGTTATACTGTTATACAACTGAGTTTTGGTCTGATTTAATGTACTGTTAAATCGAAGAGACAATGATTTTAATTATGTGAAGTTACACCAAATTGGAACATTACTTTTAAATGTATGTCAGGTGACAAGGATACCAACATTACATACGTACTTGTTAACATGCATTACGCATTAACGGCATCGACTCCAATAGCTATTGTTAAGAGCTCCGTCACTCACCATACAGGGTTGTACAAACATACTACACTGCAGTATGCAGATTATAACATACTTGCAATCAGAATACAACCATAATATGCAGTAAACTTTACGTAAAATTTACTAGACATGTCAAACTAATAAAATTATATATTTTTATAAAGCGATACAAAGTATATATTTAATTTAGATAATTAAGTTTATTTTATATCACAGTTGCTAATCATTTTTAGAGCGATTATAATTAAATCTGGAATTAAAACGAACAATATCGAATCTGTCTACTAGCATCAATGTTATGTAACCGGACAGAAAAGTTTCCCTCTGATATGCATTACTCGAAGTAAGTAAACATATTATAAAGCTTTGAAATATAATTAGAATTGCTAGACATAATATAAGCACCTTGTAGAAGCCAACGAATAAAATATTTTACTGCTTCGTAACTTTTGACATCCTTGTAAAAGCAAAACAACCACCTGAACCGTATATCCGCGTATTAATGCAAAGAAGTGACACACAAGCAAGTACATGTAACGATTGAGCAACGACATAACAACAGTTCTATGTAATCTGAAATACTAGAATTCAACAAACACAAAATATTTCATTAAATAAATTTTTTATCGTCATATGCTGCTTACAAGTCAATCAATCATACAGAATTCACTGGTTCAATAATAATTTCACAATGCATATTTGTCATTCGATATTAAAAAAGCTTGTTGAATATTAAAAATGGTTCTATAAATGCTGCCACGCGCGAAGAAGTATAAAGGTAGTAGATTTTAATAGGTGGATATTAGCAGCATAGAGAACGGAACTCCGTGCAGCGTTTGCTCGTATTTCCTCGCTGCCGATTCGATGTTGATCCCATTAACAGATGCAACGGTGTAATGTAATACCGGCGTCAAGCGTCTAGACAGAGAATAATCAACAATAGCTCGCACCCGAATGGCCAATCCCATATCCACGCATATACACACATACTGCACCCATACCTCAGAACTTTTCTGGTTTCATACCCGCCCTTACATCCCCAGTAACACAGAGACGACAATCGCTTGCCGATAGACTTCCTAATCTAACAATGAGGGGCAGATGAAGTCTTTTATCCCGACGACTGATGTAAACAAAAACGAAATTGAAACAGCAGCGTAGATTTAGGGGAATTAGTAACGAGTTTAGATTTATCAAACAGCACATCAAATGTAAAGTAATTAAAATAATAATTAGTAGTACAAATAAAAGGGGGATTCAGAAGTGCATTAATGTGATATTTTTGGACGTTACTAAACCTATGAGTGAATATAAATATCGTCATTAATAAAATAAGAGATGTTTAAAATAATAAAAATATACAATATACATGTACTTCATATTGACATTTCTTGCACATTAAAAAAGACAGTTTTCTTGAATATAATCCTGTATACATACATGTTCATTCTTATGCTATAATACAGCGCCTACATCATATCATCAATCCTACAACTCGACAAGAAATAAATCCCTAATAAAACAACGACCGCCCATAAAAAAAAACCGCTGCACGCCCATGAAAAAGACGTAAACAAAAGCAGCGAGACACGGTGTGCATCACGGACAGACCACACATCGTTTCCAACAGATTTGTATGGTTGATTACGCTTTTAGTGCATGATTATCAATGAAAAGCGTATCCACGCGCATTAGTTATCTCGCAGATTGTGTAGTTGGCGTTGCAATGCATTGCGAGGGTGGGGGAAAACACTAGGGAATTGTGGGACGCGAGTACGCACGCGAACAATGCATCAATTGAAGCGTTATATTATGGATCGAGTGACTGTATCTTAGATTGCAAATTGGAATGTACATTGTTTAGAAATATATGAAAGTATATCGCAAAGAGTAATCGAGTTCCATAACTAGAATAGACGCCATCTTGCGTAAAAATTTAAAGTGACATATCATCAAAACGCGATTTATAACATGCATGTTGCACAGTTTTAGACAACTAGATTGAAAATGTTAGCATAATCTTTGACATCTTGGAAGACAGATACAAATATTCAATGGAGACATTTCAGGGTATTGCAGATGCAAAGAAGATATTCTTCGAACAAAACAAGATTTTCATCTTATATAGTGGTTAGCGTGGGTGCAAGTCGAAATAAGAAATAAACACAGAGTAGGTTTCAGGACAATTCGATTAAAATACGGAATTCAACAGATACCCATCTCATAGTACAGTAAGACCTCGCTTAACACTCCCTCGATTAACGCTGATTCGATATAACGCGGTTTTTCTGGAACACAAAAAATGCGCTAAATTTACGGTGATTCGTTATAACGCGGTTCATGAAGACATAATTACGGAAATTATGGATCAATTTATAGAAAATGACCCAGTATTAAAATGACCTCGTATAACGCTGTTTCGTTTAGCGCTCTGTTTTCAGAAACGCATCTAAAATGCTAAATGAGGTTTTACTGTATAAGGAAAATAAGACCAAAGAAAAAATAGTCGATGATATTAAATGAATTAATAAATAAGTGGTAGAAGCGGAATTCAATAATTAAAAGATTATTCAATCTTTTTTATACATAATTAATTCTTAATTATATATGAAGTACAATCCTGTAAATAATATCTCAATATCACGAGCAAGGCCAGTTTGCCAATAAAATGTACCAATACACCAGTAATGGATAATTATCAGAAAGGCCTTGAAGACACAACAGCATCAGACCAACAAAAGGCACACTCGCATATTTTTTCAATATCATTCCAAGATACTCCGTATATAAAATCAAACGGCCCTCCTATTTCTAGGTAGATTTCCCTATAGGATCCGCTACGGCAAGGTAGCTTATCGATTCCCCACCAGTGGCGTAACTAAAAGAGTTCTAGAGCAATGATGAGTCCCAAATTTAAATTATTCTTGACGAATCAAGCAAAGGATAATTTAATTTGATAAGACGATAGAAAATACAAATTTGGAGATATGCGTTGGTAGGCCCCTAAATTGTGTTTCAATCACTACGCCACTGTTACCTTCCCTACATGGGCACCAGGTAGGTTCTGCAAGCCCAAGCTAGCATAGCGTAACCGAACGTACCGCTTAGTTCTGAGTGCGATAACATTTGTTCCGCGGCTGCAAACACCGCACGCATGTAAAATACGGATAAATAATAATTACATGGAATTACGATAACCAAACCAGAATCAGCATCACCAACAACTCCAACAGGAACTTAATCTATTCAGATGTAGAACATGAGTGGGCTGGGACGATAAAGTGAAATGATATAGAACTACAATAACGCAATATGTAGTTTCCATTTAGAAATTTCACGTCTGTCATTTTTGTTAATAAGTTTAAAATTTATCTGTTTCGCTTATCAAAAATCACAATAGGTTATGAAATTCGCGCATAAACCTACATTTACTGGCATGCATATATGGTAAGCATATAGAATTGTCGGAGTACAACATTGTACCCATTATATACCGGAAGTAACCTTAACAGATAGTGAGCATTAATCATTTGCATAGCGGGTCACTGTTACAATTACATATATAGTGATTTAGAGTGTTATTATTATAATCTGACACTCGAAATAGACACACAAATATAAACACAGTATTGGCGGTTCTTGTATCTAAAATCAGTTGTTATTTTTTATTGTCGCATTCCTAACTGTTCATTCTTTGATTGCACAAGCTATTAAATTTATTTAATTTAAATGGAAGTGATTTCAATAAGAATAAAACTACATCTAATACGAGTGGAAGAACATATAGTATAACTGTAAATGTTTTCAAAAGCCTTCACATGTTTCTCTTTATGAAGAGTTATACAACGCATTTCACACAAACCAAATACTCTATGCTATAAAAGCATATTTCTCATTTTCGTGTTTTTCCGTAAATATAACTTTTACCAAATCGCATGTGGATATAATTAAACAAGGTAAATTTCGTGTTGGAAAGAAAACAACCCTCCCCCCTGGGCTTCGAGATGTCACGCGACGTCACAAGTAGAGACAAATGAACTCTGCACAACAGACAGAACAGTCTATAGAAAGTCCATTCTAGGCGTCTGGACAATTATTGATTATACGGTCCTGTGCCTAGTGCAGACGCATTCATCACTCAAACCGCAACGCGGCACACACATTTGCAAACCAATATACCACATATGCACCCATACACGCACATAATTGCATACACGCGGAAACGGGCAATAGTAAAATACAGTATGTAACAGAATGCAGGACAAAATTACTTTATGATTTATAGAGTTCACAATAAATTGTTAGAACGTAAAAACCCATGCAGTTACTGATTGTGTTTATGTACTTTTACAATAATATTGCAGGTTATGTTTTAGTTCAAAATGATATATGACTCTTGCATTATTATATTTAAATTTTAGTTCAAGGTAATAATAATAATATATTCCTAACTAAAAAACACAGATGAACTATTATAATTTGTTTAAAATAGCATTGTCAAATTTAGGCTTTAACGATCAAATAAAATTAAAAAATCTCGGACATAAGGTGACACGCTATTTTTTCCTCTCAAATATAATCTCTCGCCCTTCCTTTATGATTAGCAGTACTTGATAAGAAATAACATAGCTTAATATTCGGGAATAGTTTATACTAATGTAAGGATAATATTTTTAGTTTGTAATATAATACGTGTTACATCTGTACAGTAAATAAATAGCACCATACATATTAATTTTCAAGGGTGAAACTAGATTACTACTGTAAGCTCTCATCCATATAACAGATGTAAAAATAGCATACGGTATATTTTCACAAATACAGAACCAAATCCGCTCCTGTACAATTCGGTATGCACCCTAAAACTACCCTATCTCAATCCCTGTACCGTACAGACTGCATCTGATGCACCCTCAACTCTCTGCATTGAATCCGGTACACAATGTCTGGGTCAATACTGGCTAGTGCTGACCACAATAGCACTAAAGCGAATTGCAATAGTTGTGTCCGCAATATGAGATTACTATTTCACCCTTGTTTACTTTGTGCATCGATATTACTGATAAGCAATGTGCAATTACCAATAATTTTTCGTTATGGTTACAGAAAAATATTCATAACTTTTCTAATTTCAGAAAACGTGATGCATATATGAAAACAAAAACATTTTTAAAGATTTAGTTAAGTCAAGTTTCTACCCCAAAGGACTAACGCCCTTTCTAGACAATTATCTGATTTTATCTTATAACGAACGTGACAAAATAGTAAAGAGTATGATTAATTTTAACAGTATATTCATTATAATCTACAGGAAATCAATAATTTCCTTTTAAGTTATATGTAAAAATTCTTATTTTATACTTCCAGAAATACAAAATAATAAATTTTTATAAATATCCTTGTAGAATAATATGCCTACGGCCCGGCTACGGGACGGGATCTTTTCATGTACGCCCCTGTCTATATAAATATATTACACCGATAAGGAAAATAACATTTCCCAGCTGATTATTTATCAGTAACGGTATGTGTATTGATTATCAATTTAAATACATTATCGGGTAAATTATTCAAATATGAATGTCAGTCAGTATATACACATACGAAAATATATAACACTGTTGTCAAATGTACTTTCCATTTATCTATTTTGATATATTACACATAGGTTCCATATCATTTACACCATGCATAAATGAAATATTCAGTAATTTTAGACACATATTTCAATATGATTGATTAACATTAAAATAAATGAATCTGTGAAATAGATATATTGACAATATATTTTTTTATCACTATACTAAAATGCACCAGATATAAATTCTACGCATGTAATTTTAATATATACGATTTTATTTCTGTTTGTAGACGTTAAGACTTCAAACAGTTTCAAAATGTTACACGTGGATATAAACCTGCCCCATTAAATGCACGTTAAACTCGCTCAAAAATGTACAGAACGGAAATGAGCAAAGTAAAGTATATTCAAGCGCCTTGCATTCCGTAATGTATGAATGTACGCATGTGCAAAAAGTCCATAAACGGGCCGTCACGTGATTTGTGCGTTTAACACATACGCACAGCTGGCTATCATAGGGTGACGATATATATTTCAGCAAAAAAAAAACTAATGAAAAACATTCTATAAAAAGGCAAAACCGTGCTCTGAAAAAAATTATACTTTGTCACTTTACCAAAATACAAATTACAAGTTTCAACCAAGTCTCAAACATTTCAAATACAGAATTTTAAAACAGAAATAATTCAAGGAAGTTTTAATTAAATACAATTTATCAAGCTATTAGCTCATTCAAATGAACCTTGTAAGAACAAAAATACGCACAAAGTTATGGCAAATAAATTTTCTACAATCATCAAACACGAGTATTAACATACATACATAATAGGTTACAACATTTTATGCCATGTTCACAATAAATAGTTCCAATGAACAATAAAAATAATTCATTTTAAGTGAACAAATTAAATTTTATTACCAGCATTAAAAACGAATGAAAGAATTTCAAGAATGTGCTGGTACATAAATGTGAAGAAAAAACAGTTTTCTCACATTTCTACAAGGATCCAACAAAAACTTTTCTTTTAGCAATAATAGAAAAACTTTTTTTTCAGCTATAATATAAAGAACATAGGCGTCGACACCACAGACGTTGATGGGGGACAAAGTATATTACAAAATTCAGATTATGCTGCATTGTAATGTACAATAACTTGAACTTGAATGTACGATTTATAAATTATTATTCTTGGTAGTACTGACTAGGGAATACAGTACATATAAATGAGCATATTCATTATAATCTAGCTTTTTCTACCCCCTAAGATATGATCAAAGGGCGACGCCTTTTGATTTTCTTCCTGTTGGTTTCTACTTCCGCTTCTTACAGCGTCAAATGGCAGAACATTGTTCTGTCATCACCAAATACACTTGAACTTGTACAAACTTATATCACCATGAGTCACTGATAGTAACGAAGTGTTATGGTTCCCCTGAGAGCCACCAGGGCTGCGCAGTTATAGCACCGTGTATTAGTTGGTACACCGTACATTTTCGCGGCGGTAATCTCCGGGATATCGAATTTCAAGAGTCGATATCAAGTTACACTATCGCATACATGTTTATAAAAACAAGTACATACCATGAGTAAGTTATATTCATAACATGCTCTCAAAAACTTTTACCGTAACGGTCATATTTGTTTATGAAGTTAGGAAAGCCCATAGAAACATAATAGTAATTTTTGCTTTGCTCTATGAGTGCGAGTGAATTCTATGTACAGCAAAATTACGTTACGATAATTATCAGCGTATGCAATTGTATACATCGAGGTTAAATTCTTGATATTGTTCAACATCAATAGAAATTTTATATAATGCTATTATTAATTTTTTATAAGTCTTTCCAGGGCTAGCTGAAAACACTGAATATTCTGCAACGATATTATTATTTTTATTACAGATGTTACAACTCCATGGCAGAAATTCCGTTAAGGGTGAACATATTTAGATTTTAATCTAAAATTACCAGCGAAGAAGAAAAAGAGGAGACACACTTGATTGACAGAAACGAAGGCGGAAAGCGACTTCCCGTTTGTCAAAATATCATTAAGGTTATCTGAAGACACCGCATAGAATTCACTTAATTACCATTCGCTTTCATTTTCAATGTTAACTTTGATTATTTCCTTTTCGACATGTGCTAATTGACTTGTTTCAGTGATGTTCTAAACAGATAATTTCACGCCGATTACTACATTTTAGTTAAATTTTTCTATTACATTATATTTTAATCAAAATACGGGTTCATTTTTTCTAACTACAATAGGTAGTTACTTCAATCAGATATAATTTTAATTATTAGAATTAACTCATGTATATATTTCAATCCGAATGTCCTTGTCAATAATTGACACCTACAAAATACGTCCACACCCACCTATGTAACGAATATTTATTTACGACTAGATATAATATCCATAATTATTATTAATAATAATTAATATATCATTCAACGATATACTACACATAGGCATGTCATGTCCAAAGTAAGAAATCTAGAGTATAATAAATTTTATCAAACGCATATATCACAAAACTGATAAATTAATAATTTTTCCTTTGCACAAAATATGTCAAGAACAACTATATAAGCATACGTTTAATATTTCAGTAATTATCCCCGAGCTATTTTTCATCTACTATTGGAAATTTCATGATACTTATCAGTTAATTGTCTATAGATAAATTAATCAATACTTGTTTGTAGGTTTTGTGGCAGTATACTGATAAAGTACCATGAATTTACCTGGTTTCATTATACATATTTATCACTTTTAATTACTGTAACAATATATTTTTACTGTGATAAATGAATCCATTACTTAGAATAGATCTTATAAGATTATAAAAACTTTCCATTACATATCATATGATATGATTAAAAAAACAAATATAATTTCAAGTTCAGATTCGTGATGACATCCTATGTATAGAACAAATAAATACTGTCATTCATTTCTTGGAGAAAATATTCAGACAGTGGCGTACAACATGAACCATCTACGTACTCTTTAAATCTTTACTGACAGATCAATTAATATGTATATGTATCAACAATAATAAAAAATAAATACCCGAGAAGGTTATGATAAGTTAGTGACTATATTAATTAAATCATCATAAATATTAGTCAAGACATGAAATTAATTAGCTGTTAGAAATGTTTAATGTGTTGATTATTAAATTAATGGGAATTGCAACTGAAAAACATATTTTAAATAAAAGACATTTATTTATTGCCTTCGACGAATAGATTTCCTTATAGTAGGTACATAAAAAAAACGGAAAAACGTTTAAATATCGCGCGTTATTACATAAGGGGGAATTACAGCATAATAAAATAAAATATTATAAAATGCAGTTATATAATATATAGCTTAAATGTGTAACAAAATATACCTTGACTATTTGATCCAATAAGCGAGTAACAAAATTGCACTATTAAATTAGAATAATCCAGGGGGAGCTCGTTTAAATATTAAAACAATACACTGTAACTTCACTGCGCACGCACGCACGTACATACATATACTCAATACTTGGAATATTTGTCGTTCGAAGTCGTTGATGATGACTTTCTCGTTTTTCGAAACCGGCATGAAACGTCAAATGTACGCGGGTCCCCCGACAGCGTCCTCACGTAGCACTAGTCACATGTCAACTGCGACTGTGTAGTACGAATGAACTAGCTAGAATTCCGTAGTGAGGCTGCAGAGAGCAGCCGGCATAACATTGGGTGCTATATCGAGTATGTGCAGGCCCGGCTTCCCAACAGAACACGGAATGTACCTTGTTCTACTTATAAGATCAGAAGAGTAACCGTAACGTATGAATTATAATGCGCAAAAACTAAAAAAAAAAAAATATTTATATTTATTTATTGTAAAGTTATAAATTAATTTATGTAACGCACAATTACATGCAATTAATATTTTTATAATTTTTGACTTACAATAGATTTAATAATTACTTTACACTAAAAAATATCATATGCATTTAATAAAATTATGTAGAAAAGTTATCGTAACTATTTTCGTAGAATACAGTTCTGAACATACAGATGTATGTGTATGTTTGTGTGTATATGTATGAGTGGACAACTCATGTGTGCTGTATGGGGGTTTCCATGGTGCACAGCCGCACCCCAAGCCTCATACACGGGTGTACTCTCCCTTTACTCCTGCACACCCCCTGACCATCCGCTGCTCACCACACCATATGTATGAATAATAATAGGCTTTATAGTATTTCGTGTAGAACAGGAAATATACCAAATTGTTGTCACGATCTGTAGTTATCGCTTTTATGCCTGTTTGCTTTGGGGGCGTAGTAATTTGCATCTTTATTATAAAAGTCAAACAGAAAGATAATGTGCGACTGCATTAGTAGTAAAAAAAAATAACGTTAAGTTACTTGATATCTTTTGTTTAGTTTCAATAAATAATAAGAATATGTATCTATGGATACGTGTACGAAACTAGATCTGTAAAAATATATAATCAGATTTAAGTATGTAGTCTATTTTGTATGATTTTATTTTCATATGTAGTTAGTAAGATTCATAACTCCTTCTACGTCATGTTTTACCGTTTACATGGGGAAAATAAACCAACCAAAAAACCCAGACACGATCCACCTACATCAATTCCAAAAAAGAATACAAGGCAAAACGGCTCAAGCGAAATCCTTCATCACATACGCTCGTCGTCGCAAAACGAGTAACAGAACAACTCTACTCCATCTATTTTTATCTTTACCTGTGGCGAGTAGGTTTAAATTTAAAAAGGCATTAAACATTTCGGTAATAAAGTTTATTCAAAGCACACTCTCTTGTTCCAATGATATACGACGGCTAGACAAGGAGAGCGCGTATTTGTAATTAATATGACAGAAATATCAACGATTCAATAATCATTAACTGAAAAAAACACATGTAAGATGTGTGTGATTATATGGCTAAAAGAGAATATTATTTTAACAGTTACCAAAATATTTTATTAACTAACTGTTCTCTGTATTAGATACACTGAGAATCTGTACAATTCGAAAAATCTGTTTCGTTGCATTAACATATACGCTAATTAGAATGATCAAGTTACATTGCTGTTAAAATAAAGCTAAGCCTATAGTTTGTACGTTACAGCGTTAACTAATGAGTAAAGGAAGTGAAGACATTCTTTAGTAACAGCATTAGTTTCTGGTACAAAGTTTCCGTACATTCCATTTTTGTAAAAATACTTTCCCGATAAGTAAAGTCACATAAACACAAGCGAACACATTAAAATACCAATGATATAATGCGTACGTGTTTAATTCATAAACAAACACTTTCATTTATTTTCATTGCATGTGCATACACATACAGCATGCACTTATATACATAATGAAATGAACTAGCAGACAAAATATACATCTGTCTTTGTTCTTCATGTTTGTACGTAATTTAATAGAAGTGCAACGTGCACTAAAATTTGCGCAAATAATGCCGTGAAAATGTCTAAAATAACGACCACGTTTGAGCTGTGGAACATTTCATACTTGAAAGATTTATTTCAGAAGTACTTTAATTTGTCTAAAAATAACAGTATGTCCTTGTCATTTACTTATGTGCTGTTGTTTAAGATGACACTGCAACTCTTTTTATCTATATGCTCAGCTTACACAAAATTTGGTATACCGTAATCTTTGTACTATTGTAATCTTAAGTCAGGTCCACATTTACAGATAATTTTTGTATCAGGCCATACATAAGATTCTTAAAATCACTGTGATAAAAATTTCGATTATGTTTGAAAACACTTGAAAATAAAAGTTCTACAAGTTAAAGGTAAAATTGTATCAGTTTCGAGTTGTATAGAAAAGGTATATGTAGTTATAATCCTGTAGAAGACCTTCCGTCTGCCCTTAGATACACGCGTGCTTGACGCGTGCTCCCGAGTACAGCAGCTGCCGCAGCTGTCCGCCTGTCACCCTACACCAATAATAATGGAACCCCACCATTATACGCACATAATCCATCTCTTTCCAACACCCTGTTCAGACACGAGTGAATCCTTGTCTGGCGGGGCATCAAGGTATGAAATCTTAGGGTAGATGGTTTTTGCCACGGCACGCTCAATGGTTAAACGTCAGTGACGGTTTAATTTGAGTCCGAGTTTAAGATTATTTGATTTAAAGTGACACGCGCATCAATGATAATTCGTCAACTTGTAATAGATTACCAAATATGCATTCAACTTGAATTTTAATTCTACTTTATAACATTGTATATATTCTGGAATTTGTCGTATTAAAGTAAAATTGTGCGCAATACACCCATCCAATATAGAGAAACTATTAAAAACAATTGCAAGACGAAGACTATAAAATTATAATGAAGAGAACAACTGTTTAAAAAATCTCGTAAAAAGTAACAACGGTTTTGTTCTCCGTTTTTTTCTCGCGCCTTAAATAGTTATTAAATTGTCTAATAGGCGTGGTAAATTGTCAACAGCTCGACTATAAACTGTCGCCCCCCAAGAAAATACATTTTGCCTTCAGCAACGAACTTTAATCGCGCCGTACCCCATTACGCCCGTCGTAATCTATTATGCATCACTGCACCAGACACCATAATTTAATGACTTGGTGGTGTTGAAATGCGTTTTCCATATACGTTCCTAACTTAATAATAATATTTTACATGCCTACATAACGAAACAAAATACAGCTATGACAATAATGACTCTTGTACATTGGCATTTGTACGGACTGGTAAATTTAATCTTATCATTCATGACTTTGTTTAAAAAAATGTCAAATACCAATATTTGACTAACGCGAAATAAATAAATATTGCGATATTTTAGGTAGATAACAGATATTTTATCATGACACAAAAATTCCGTAATTTATGTTGATAAAAGACAATGCCAAGTCACATGAGATCTGGTAATTCTGAAATAAATAACAGTTCACCTTCATTTACAGAATAAAGAACATATTTTATGGCACCAAGTATGTACTTATATTTGTATCTTGCCACAGAACATACTGTCTAAATTGTCAATATTGAAAAATAAAGGTCAAGGTGTGTACTTTTATAATCACGTTATCTATTTTGTTATTTACCTATTATACACAATTATCGCTTGTAGACAGAGCAAAGTAAATAAAGAATATAGTGTGATCCGTATACGTATTACCATTAAAGGTCTTTATTAATAAATACTGATAAGTCTTGCGAAGAATTTTTGCTGATATATGCACTTGAATTTAACTCCAGGAATCGCCACTGATTACGTAAAAGTATTAATGAACACTGAAAATAAATTACATGTCTGCAGACATATGTTACTAACTTCACTGCGTTTACTATCCAGAACATGTTGTGAATGACCTGCTTTTATAAAACATTAATTACGCATTTTTCAACAAACATACAAATCGTAGGTGTAAATGACAGTCATTTACTCAATAGGTTGCTAAAAATAGAATTACCAAACAGTGAATGCTAATTAAAGAGATGTACTACCAGAAGGATCGACATTTAAACAGACATTCATGCTATCGCGGAGTTAACACTACTAGAGTACATTTTATGTTATTGAAAACCTTTGCAAGGTGTTAAAATAAAATATACATATATTTAATAATATAAACAAACAATACTCCAAATTGTTTAAATTTAATTTTGGTTAGCTGCATCCATTTCTAAAAAAATATATTCCGTCTCTTTTAACTAAAATACTGTTTTGCCAGAGAATGTTTGCATTTATACAATGAACGGTACCTATTGATATCTTTTATCTGTAATAATATGAACTGTTACAAAACTTATTTTAGTCAAGAGCTACTATTTTTAGAAACATGAGAAATGGTTTAGTAAGATATATTGAGCTATTTCTGTACCGCAGGATCCGTCTTGCAAACTTATGAAAATAAATGCATCTCTACAGAAATTCTTCGAAAAGTTCAATATATATATTTACAGTCTGGACAAAATTAGCCATAGGATTAAAAAAATAATAAACCACATCTAAATATAGTGTAATACATACAACACGGCCCAACGGAATACGCAGTGAATATATTTCAGGTTTATATGATTTATAATTTGTTTCTAAGTTATTTAAAATATTTGGTAACTTATGATAAGAGAAATAAATTGTAAAGCTTTCTTGGTATTCAAATGTGTTAATGTTTGTACGAAAATATCTGTAAGATATGAAAAGCAAGTAGTTGCGCACATAGATGAAGTATGTTTGTCATTGTACAAACAGAACTAATTTGTATCTTTAGTAGAACATGTTCCATCGTATCTACTGCAATATATCAGCCAACTCTAACTTTACTTAATCCTTCGGGACGTGTACACTCTTGTTACTCCATTTGAAACTTGCTCCATTATAGCGTTATACATTGTGTTCAGTTCAATATTAATCAGAATCAAATATACATGTCGAAGTACGTACTCATATTTACGTTTACTATATTACATCTGAGGATAATTTTAGATAAATAGAACTTGTAATTAAATAAATATTATAGACCTATTATTAAATTTTCCAGATGTTATAAAACATTCTCACATATTTATTCCTCGTGTATTTTAAATGTAAGGCACTAAATATTTATTCTGTTGAATAGTATCTTTCAATACATTATTTGGAACGCCTGTCAAACAAACAATTATGTCTGTTTTGTTTTTCAACTAATGTTATACAAGTTGCAATAAAAACAACGATTTTATCTCCGTGCGAGAAGAACCACACTTATCTACAATATGTATAGCAAGCGCAACGCGCTCACGTCTCCTGCTGAGCCGACGAGAAAACACTGTGCTGAACCGAAGAGAAAACACTCAAGCCAGCAGTATATCATTCATCGCTGCTGCGATCTGACCCTACAATAACAAATACCAAAATGGAAACGGGAAGTCAAAGTTTACGCTCACATTTAATATCGTAAATACTTTACCGCATCCGGTAATGTGTATGTACTATGTACGTATAGTTGTGCATGCGCGGGCTGTCACAAGAAATCATCGTAATCACATGCAATAATGATGATGATGGTACTCCGCGGAGATGCATTGAAATAATTGCATACTGCCGCTCTATGCATAGCAGTACATGCGATGTGGGAATGCGGTTATCATCTGGTTCAATTTGTAGATTAGCAGGGTAGTGGATGTTAGCAAAGTAATTTCGAATGAAATATGACGCGAATTATCCTGTGTAATATACAGGTCGTGTATCTAGCAAACTATGTAATTAATATGACAAAGTTTCTAATTTCATAACAGCGGTTGTGAGCATAATACGATGATTACACTATTATTGGTTGAACTCCATTAATGACCTGAAAGAGATGGAATCTGAAACGAACAGTTTTTGTTAATAGGTTTTATGTTTTATGAAAACCATTCATTTCAAAATGCGTTCATGTCGATATCAAAGAGACAACTATAATACAAATGTATATTATGTCATGTTCGAATAACTATCAGTTCATTGAAGAATTATAATGCCAAGGGAACTGCGTTGAAGTGCAGATTACTATGCAGATGTGCATCTGTGCATTGACAGTAACACGCGTGTATGTGTGTGTGTCTGGTGAAGAGATTTCATTTGTGCAGCCATGCAGACCGTTGGCAGATTCACAAAGCAGATCCAGCATACACAATGTATGATTACCGTACATGCACTAGTGCAGGGCAAACCATAAATTGCAATTAAAATTCATTCACATAGACGCGGCAATGTCAAAATAGAAGGACTATATTCTTTATGAGTCTGCATAGCGAATTAAAATGACACTGATGAACATATTAATTCCATAAATAGCGTAACAACAAAATACACTTGTCGGTGATGACATAAGCAATATTTTTGTATTTAAAAGTGGTTTTGTTATAACTATTTTAAGAATATTATTGGCAAGCTCAGCCAATGGCATGTTTAACTTGCGTGTAAGATATTTACATAAATGAAATAACGGATGAAAATGTATAGGTTAATTTCATGTATTAACGAAATATCATCAAGTCATTATTAAACAATTTCACTGCTAGTTTCAATTGTTTGATTCATAATAGCAGAACGTCAGTATATATGAAAACCGGCATGTCATATTTACATAGGTATTTTATAAAGTAAACATTTGTCGTGTGTCTGGAACCTTACATAATATTTTATTCATGCATTTGTCAAATCTCTCTGATTCAAGCACTCAACGTATATGAAAATAAATCATACAAGTATACTGGTCGAGTTAAGTCCAGTTACTGTAATGGTATTATATCACGAAAGCAGGAGTTCTGCATTCCCGAAGTCAATACCGTATGACCGCGGCCGGTTATCACATTACTGAAATAGAATAGTGACATTTTACATAACAGCTTCAACAATCGATATTGCCGCAGAGCACCCTCATTCCTCAACAATAAATGCAATAAGAATTCTCAATTAGCACTCTGGGAAATACACAAAACAAATTTCACCTCGAAACACAGAAATGTGACTCACCGCGATGAAAAACTGACCGAGTTCAGCGATGACAACAGAACAAATGTTGCACGGGCTCCATGGCCCACTTGAAGTTGAAGAGGTGTTACAGTGTCTTTGGGCACATTTGATTAAGAGTCACGAAAGTACTATTTTCCTCAGAACTAGTTGCACAGATGCACCACATGAATTAACACACCCTTACGGTGCTCATCGGCTACTAGATGGAAAATGTGGTTGTTCTGATGGGTAGGTAAGTTCGCGCAGACGCTGACGTTGCGACGCAACGAGCGCACGACGCGTATCCATCGATTTGGACGCCTAAAACGACGGAGAAACGTCGGAATCTGCCAGTGGCATGGGCAGGAAGCGTCTGTACAAGAATTTCAGGAACACACGAATGGCAAAATGGATGAAATTAAATCCTCTTCCGGGATCTATTTTTATCGATGAAGTGCCGTTATGATTTTCGATTGCCTTAATGAATTTCTCGACCGCCGTTTAGCAATCCATTGGTTGTGCTTTTTCGTTTAGGTTTTCTTTAGAATGTAATTAATTGCTTCTTAAACGAAGTTTATTCAATATTACGTCGACAAGATGACGGAATGTTTTATTCAATTTAGGTCAATTAAGTACATAGCCATACATTTAGCGTTGTGAATCCAAATGTAATTTCAAACTACCCTATTATAAAGCAAAATACACTAAATTGATCATTTGTTTTACCGCTGAAACCTTTAGATTTGCTTCAATTTGTTCTGGATGGACAAAGAAAATAAATGCTCCATAAAAGAATATCGAAAAGAAATACTTTAACAAAAAAAAAATGTCCACTGAGTCAGCTATTATGTCAAAGAAAGTTTCCTGTTTCAGTTTTTCTTCGAGGATGAGATTCCTGGACTATTGGTTCAATTTCCCCCCCATACTTCTGAGAATTATGACAGGATCTAATAGTTCAAGTACCTTCAAATGATTCACATATTTTACGTTGTAGGCATATATCTGCTTTTATACATACAGGGCATTATTTTTTTATATATAAAAACAAACTAATTACTTTGAATGACACTCATAGGATATAAATGATCTATGATTTAAAAAATATGTGTTTTTAGCTTTATAATATTCATTGTAAATATTTTATCAGAAATGTTATTAATAAAGTATGAATGTTATGTGGAAAATCAAACATCAACTATCTTTTCGCAGATGTCTTGGATACATTTTGAAGTGTAAAACAAATGTATGCAAGTGATTGACATGTGTCAAAAATGGTGAAGAATTCAATCAAGGTGTATGCCAGAGTGAAAAGTTCAAGTGATCAATCACAAACAGGGGTAAACGTGGATCACTAATCGAATTTCTGTTCAATATCTTTCTGGGCTTGACCAGAATTACATGTATGCAATTATTTACAGAAATACGATATAGATTCGAAACGTGATTACCAGGAAATAACTTTTCGACCTGATAGCCACGATGACTGCGGATTATACAGAAATTCGAAACTGAAATATCGGTAATTAAAAGATAAATCACAGGTCATGTTACACAGAAATAACCTGTTCATAAATTGGTACAATAAGTTCTTCTTGTTTTCCAGATTTTGCTCCGTATTTGATCAGTATAGCAGGCAGAACGACGTTTTTGACAAACTTGCAAGACCAGTGGTTAACAGGTAATATACATATTATTTTCATAAAAATGATTTATATCATCAAAGGCTATATTTTAGTGTTCTTCAGGGATATAATGGAACAATTTTTGCATATGGACAAGTGAGATATAATAATATATAAAGTAAATAAAACAGTATTAATTTAAAATTAATATATTTAGACAGGTAGTGGCAAAACCTATTCTATCACTGGATCTGCAGAATATGAAAACAGAGGACTTATTCCACGTACTATTCAATATATTTTCAACTATATACAAAAAGTATGACATATTACTTCCATACGTATTATTCATATAAGTTGAACACGTTCTATCCTTTGCTGATCATTTATTCAGAACACAAACGCACTGTACAATATCTACATATCATATTTGGAGATATACAACGAAGTGTGTTACGATCTACTTAATCCCAAACACCGGGCTACGATTTTAGAGGAATTGCCGTAAGCACAATAATACCATGGTTAGTGTATTGCACGCAACCTGAACAACACGTTTGTATTGCAGGCGAGTCACTCTACTGGAAGATTCGAAAGGAAGAACACACCTGAAAAACCTCAGTGTCATTTCAGTTGCTAGCGAAAGAGAGGCAAGATGTCTTATGTTCTTAGGAGACACAAACAGGTACGTATTCATACTATTCTTAGTTTGATACATTGTGTTACGTACAAGCAAACTAATTGTATAAGTTGAAAACTGATAATAAAAGAGAAATAAAAGTACATAATACAAATCTGTGCAAATCAATACACAGTTAGATCCATTAATCACTGTATCTTTTTTTAATTTTGCAGGACAATAGCAGAAACGCCTATGAATCTGTATTCATCAAGATCTCATTGTGTTTTCACTATTCACGTTGCAGCAACTATGGCTACAGATGGACGAGTTCGACGGTCGAAATTACATTTAGTCGATTTAGCAGGGTAGGCAGTAAACCAATGTAAAGATATTTTCAGAGTTGCTTAGAATAATAGTAAAAATACATTATGCAATACATTACATTTTGATACCATTACACGTAGAATAAATTACATCCAGAATACATTACCCTATCGCATAACTTTGCATATAGAAAATATTACATTATAATTATATACGCCTAGAATATATTAGATTTCACTTATATTATTTTCAGGACTGTTATATTAAACGTAAATTACATGACATTAACATTTACTTAAGTTAATTAATTATATTCTCTGACATTTGTAAACGTTACATAGTTTGATAAATGTGCAGCGAAATTCTATTGGAAATGTCTACTTCATTTCATTTACAGATTTGTGTATTTATATATATATATATATATATATATATATATATATATTAATTAACCAGCCATTTATCTGTTCTTGACAGCTCGGAACGGGTACAGAAATCTGGTATATCTGGTATCCAGCTTGTGGATGCTAAACAAATAAACTTATCGTTGCATTATCTGGAACAAGTAATCATAGCATTATCAGATGCAAAACGAGTGCACGTGCCTTATAGAAACAGCGTGATGACAACAGTGCTACGTGATTCGTTAGGCGGAAATTGTCTCACTGCTATGCTAGCAACGTTCTCCATCGAACCAAGAAACTTTGAAGTATTTGTATAATTCATTTACCAATATACATGTTTACCTTTCATTTTAGCATTCTATTTGAACGAGAACAACTTTACCACTGGAATATTTAAAT
This sequence comes from Carabus problematicus, assembly GCA_963422195.1. Lineage (NCBI taxonomy): Eukaryota > Metazoa > Arthropoda > Insecta > Coleoptera > Carabidae > Carabus > Carabus problematicus. The sequence goes on from OY728579.1 coordinate 5,186,715, forward strand.
TTACTTATTAAATTAATATTTATTCATCTCTTCGAACTTCCATTTGCCTAAAATATTTTTAAAAAGCAGATTGCTTGAAGAACAGTTTTATTTCCATTCGAATACGAATCTATTTCTTTTTTAAAGGAAACTATTTCTACTTGCAAATTTGCACAAAGAGTTGCTTTAGTTAACACAGAAGCCATTATAAATGAAGAAGAAGATCCAAATTTAGAAATTTCTAATTTAAAATTGGAAGTTGAGAATCTCAAGAAAGAACTTGCATTTTATAAAGAACAAAATCCATTTGAAAATCCCGTCAGTATTACAATTATATATATATATATATATATATATATATATATATATATATATATATATATATATATATATATATATTATAATCAACATGTATTTATTCTTGTATTATTTTTTTTGCTTACAGATAGAAAATAAAACGGAAATAACTTCTGCTCGACTGAAAGAATATGAATCACATATTTTTAGTTATTTAAAAGATCCATCGGATGAATTTCCTGTAGTCAAAGATTTGGGCACAATACAAATTTACTTTAAAGTTTTCAAAAAGATTTTTAAAACCTGTCAAAATTTTACTAAGGATAAAGATCCTCCAGTTTCCAATAGTAAAAATAAGAAGAAATTTGATGAAATAATTAAACGGAAGAACAATGAAATTTGTATCCTTGCTTATATTCAATTGCTCAAAATATTTAAGTGTTTTCCTGAATATATTTTAGCAATTTTAATTAATTTATTGGACAGGGAGAAAAGTATATCAAGCAGCAAATGTATACCGCATGCTAATATTGTACAAAATAATATACCTAACATGCAAAATGGCTCAGCTGATCAAGAACAATTTGAAATGTTTATAAATGACAGTACTAATAAATCGGAAATAAATTATTATGTCAATGCGCTGCAACAGAAATTTAAGATTACAGAATCAATAGCTTCTCGAATAAAAATGTGTAAACAAAATATAGGTAAGGTTTGAAAATACAATCAAACTGTATATAGTGACCATACCGTTTTGTATTTTAGTTAATATCAAAAAACGAATGCAACATCCAGATTTAACAAATAAACTGGTAGAGCAACTGAAAATTCAACAAAACATTTATCGAGAAAATGTGATAGAAATGCAAAAACTTGAAAACGAGACTGATCATTTGAAACATGGACTTCAACAGGCAAATACACGAATTCAACAACGATTTCATGAATCGCACGCAAGTCATACAAGTTCTCGCGTTAATTTTGATATATTGGATAAGGCATTAGAAGATTCAGCAGGATCAGTTAATAATAATATTGTACAAATATCGAATGCGATAGAATCTGCACTAGATTTTAATGAAGCTTCTAGTAGTTTTTCAAATAATCAACTTGAATTACAACCTGATTTATCGTTGAAACCGAATTCGAATGTTACCATCGAAGATCGAAATAGATTAACTGAAACCAATCCACAGGATAATTATCTACAACCTACGAATGAATATATATCAAATGCTAATTTAACTTATCAAACTAATCAAAGATCACGTTTTGAAGAAGTTCCTCAAAAAATGTGTGTACCAAACATCGATGATCGTTCTGTTTTTCATAAACATAATACAAATTCAATTTATCCAAAAAAACAACAGCGATGTTCCGATGAGTTTCCTAAAAACGAAGGTTTGCAAGTTATCAACAAATGTAATACGAATTTTCATCAGCAAATACCAGATTCTTTAACAAGACGGGGAAATCAAGATTATTTATCCCCTCAAATAGAAAATTACCAGCAGGAAATTCCTTTTGATGCTCGCCCGGTTTATGGTGGTTATATGGGCAATCAAGATGACAATATTCCATTATCGGAAGTTACGCAACAAACGTCTAGTGTCCCCTTCCCCAATCAAGAGATGGACAGTCGCGGCAATCTTCGCTGTCACTATAATATATCGCAATCAATCCCCTGCAATAACCGTTACCCTAGTGGTCCAAGCCAAGCTTCTACTATTAAACAACCTGGTTATCCTGATTGTACAGTACCGGAAAGGCTTAATACCTTACATTATGATCCAGCATCCAGAACTGAAAATCCCTGTTTAGTCAATTATGAATCTAAGAATGTATATGCTTCTCACTGCAATACAAAACCAAATTCAAAACAAGAAAATTTAACCCAACTGTGTGCGAAAGATAATCGAAATATAAATGCTCAAGGAAAAAATTGTTCAGAAATAGTTAATAAAAATGAAGAAGAATTTCTAAAAGATATTCCATTAACAGGAGATCCAGAAGTGGATGAAGAAATTATTGCCTTTTATAGAGCCAGACAAAAAGTCTTCAAGAGCAACAACGGTTGAGTTTATTGACAATAATTTTTATTTATAAATACAAAATATTAAAGCGTACAGAAAGTACTATATACATATTATATATTAACGAGAACATAATTATACTTTATATATCACAGTAAAAGTTTTCTTCTGCTCTATCACCATCCATAACTGCTTGAATAACTGTTAACGTATTTTCATTGGTTAACAACAAGAATTTTCTTCGGCTCTGGTATGGGTCAAGCGGTAATGTGACTGTAGTTATCTGTGACACTTGAAGTTTAATCGAGGAACGAGGTTTAAACCCTAATATGCCTGTAAAAGTAATTAAGTTATCCTTTCATGTACAAAATTTCATTTTCTCTTACCTTTATACTCAAAGATTTGTAACGTTTTCTTATTTTCTAAGAAAATCAGCAATGTCTCGCCAGTTAAACCAAAATCTAAAACTGTCACATCACTTGGCTTAAGGGCAGGAATCTTATCATATATTTTCCCTTGTTTTAGATCTTCATAAATCTGCAATTACAATAATTAAGTTTGTAGATAGCATTCTGTTTTATTTTCAACCTGCATTGAATTGAATTCAAAACTCATACATTATAAATATACTTATGATCAATTCTAAATTCTATAGTAATTTGTCTTTCTAATAGTTTATTTCACTATAACTATAAGTTGTTCTAGTTTTAGTCAAGTATGAATATTAACCATCGCCCAATACAAAGTACAAACTTAGACTATATAATGAAATTAATTTTGCTCAGTGTATATTGTATTTAATATCTTACAATGATTGCATCCGTCTTGCCCTGAACTCGGGTCTCTTCGCGAACTGTAACTGCTGTTAGTTTAAATGAATTTCCGGGTACACCAACTTCCATAAATACAACTTCACCCTGTTGTGGTGGCGGCAGATACCGATTGGCTTCCACGCTTACGTTTCCCGTTATGGTTGACGTTGTATAATCAGGCTCTATACCAGTTGTTGCTCGGCGAGAAAGTTTCACAATAGTATCAGCATTCCTAAGTGACAGTCCTAACTTGTGATCATGCTCGTTAAACGCATAATTTGAGTTAGGAATATTCCATCTTCGGTACGGATGAACTATTGTTTCTTCTTCTTCATAAAACAGCTTGTATTCGGTGACTGCATCAGAGTTTAGTGTATAAAAGGTTCCAGGTATTTTGGATTTTTGTAGCAAAACTGCATGGTCTAAACCGTAAATATGCTGTAAATAAAAATAAATAGTAAATGCGAATGGAAAGTAACAAACAACATGGAATTCAATAGCAATATTTAATTAATCTTGCTGAATTGATATTGTGTAATTCACTTACAACCAATGATTTTTCGACAAAGATCCAAAGATTAATGCCAATAGTTGAACATTCTTTTGACTCTTTATTCTTTGTGACCAAATAAACTCGATCTGAGTCCAATACTGTAACATATTGATCCACTTCTCCTGTACGCAAGTTTGCAACTTCTTCAAACGAATTAGAAATCCATTCGTACAACTTGGAATAACAACTTTGCACTTGACTCACAATAAGAAAATGTCGATCTTCATACTGAAAGGAAATGTTTCGTAATAATAATGTTGAATAGATGATAATATAATATTATATTAAATTCAAATATTCGATGTAAAGGTTTCACATTTTAGCAGTGCGTAATTAGTGTACCTGGAAGTTATGAGTAGCTCCAATTTTGTGATTAAATGTAATCTTTTGATGTTGTTCTAAATATTTGAAAAGATATATCTGCGATTTTGCAATTTTCAGCAAATCTTGAACATTGGTACAGACATTTTTGTAATCGTTCTGTAAAAGAAATATCTATAAATATTTTTAATTTTATCCGGTCAAAATGTTTTGAATCACATGTACATTCCGTTGAATTGAAGAGAAAGAAAGTTAAGAAATACATCTAATTTTAATTACACGATGTTAAACTTAAACTTTCCATCATGAAAAGGATAATCACACGTTTGAAAATCTTCGTGTTTCCAGTTCATTTTACGGTTAATTAACAGTACACAATTAATTACCGTACTCAACTGGAGTACTAACAAAACCTCTTTTGTTAAGATGGCATTCTCGTGATAGACATTAAGTTAATGACGAGAACTAATTATTGTAAATTGAAGAGTTTTAGGGTAAATATAAGTAAGTGAATAATCGATACTTCTATTTTGCCTGCATACTTGCTTTCTAAACGATAACTTCCTTTATCTTATTAATAAGAGGAGAGCTAAATTAATTTACCAATACTGAATGTTATAAATCTGTTTATATAATTATAAATTAATGTATTTATTCTAAAGTATCCATTTTACTTTAATCTTATTATCATTTTCTGTAAATAACATCTCGTATAATAATAATTTTTCACATACCCTGATCTTATCTTCTATTGTATATTTCTCCCGTTGCTTACTGGCCACCTCCGCCGCCATTTTGTGAATATTGATTCCACCCAGTAGTCCACTGCCTCCCACATCCGTCTTGAATGTCAGATTACTGTTAATGGTCCATGAATCTGTAATATTCTGCTCTACATCCCCGTTAACTGTTACCACTCGTCTCTGCCAGTCTGCAATTTCGATACCGTTCACCAATCCCTGAACATACATATCCTTGTCAACAGTGATTTTCCCGCGAAACACGTAGCTGGCAGTAAGATTCTCATCTGAATCCGTGCTAACTACACGATGTAAATCTTTGCCATTCACTAAACCAGCAGTTTTCATATGTTTAGTAACAGTTACGGGTCCGACAAATATTGTTTCAACATTAATTTCTTGATCGGTATCTTTCTGCAATATAAATATATAAATCACAGTCATTTTACAAATCATTTATCATTAAAATGTCATAAAAAATAGAAAATAATTTACCAAAACTGTGTTTGCATATTCCTTCTCCAAATTATATCCATTTACCAAGCCGCCAACTTCGATATCGTTATCTGTTGTTACAAAGTTGAATTCCAACGTGTCGCTAATAATTTGTTCAGTGTTTAAAGTTATCACTGATTTCATATCTATTCCATTCAAATAATCAACTGTCATTCCTTTTGGAGCGACCAATTTTTCAAATCTGAGTTTTTCTAAAATGATTTTAAGAATGAAAACAATTTACTTTTCAATTTAACTGGAGTCAATAAATGTGTACATACCCTTTACATGACCCGAAGACAGATGTATAGCATCTTGGTTCCATTTCTGCAGATCACAACCACTAACTGTTGGTACATCTAAATCTGTTTCTAATATTATTGTGTCAGTCACGAGTACATTTTGTGTGAATGTCACTAATCCTTCAATGTAATCATCACTTGATATGAGTACCACATTTTCATTAAACTTATAAAGATTCACATCGTTTATAGTTTCAGCAACGCCCATGTTTTTCTTAATATGCACCTGTAAACCAAATTAATTTCACATTCGAATATCAAATTACAAAAACAGAAACTTAAAATCATATCAGATAGTATCAAAACTTTGTTATTCGTATATACTGCAAACAATGTTAGTTCGATTCAATATTGTTTAATTTTATCCAAATTTATTGTCAAAATGTATAAGAATGATTACCTTCTTTTTAAATATTGTAGTACCATTAATTACTGCGTCGTCGTAGATTGATACAATATTTTCGAAAAAGTCTTTAGGTTTTATGCCATTCATATTACCTTGTACATTTAAATGATCTATTGTTACACTATCGGTAAATGTTATATTTCCTGAAATTAAAACAATAAAATATTTTTCACTGCATAATTAAAACTATATACAATAGAACTTGTATTTAAAATTTAGGTATATAACAATATGGGCATCATTTATTTACAATGAATATACAGATGGCATTAGCAAGTTTTACGAGATATCTCAAAATATATTCCACTTGCCTTTCAAAATACACGTATCATCTTGAAATTTGTAATGTTCTTTTAAAAAATCAATTGATACATTATTAATAGAATCCTTCACATCTAAATCATCATGTACCCATACATCACCATGAATGAACACATTACCGGGTATATTTTGGTCTCCAGATTTCAATAATATATCATCAACAATAACATCATTTATCTGATCCACATTCAAGGATTCAACTTTAAAGCCGTTTGTAAATGTTTTATGACCGTCAAATATTATATTAGTTTCATTTTGCAAAACGAAATCAGCCAAGAAATCTTTGAAATTTTCGCCGTTCAAATTTTTAATATTCAAATGTTTTATCATTACATCATTCTAAAATTAAGTAATATAATTTAAATATGTGTTTAGATATCAAAATAATCATTGAATACTTACTTCAAAAACTACTTCAGTCGATATGTTATTACTTCTATCAGTCCAAAAGACATTTTGGAATAATTCTTCTAAATTATATTCATTCAGAGATTGAATATTTAATGAATGTTTCACATACAGTTCTAAAACAAAATAATCATTTTTTTTTTGAAATTGTAATTCAAAATCATTTAATTCAAACGACTAAACTTTCTTATGCAATTTACCTCCAATTCTCAATTGACCACTTGTTAATTTCTCATACAATAATTCGTCAATATTTACAAAATGTTTTATGAAATCCCATTGGTAATCATTGATTTTTGCTGTTACAATTTTGTCCACGCGACCCGATTCAATTTTATACTTTCCAGTAATAGTTTGATCTCGCGTCAAACTCAATCTTTTTTCGTCGTATTCATTGATATCGAAACATTCTATTTCATATTCTAAATCTTTCAAAATATCCGCATGATCTGCTTTGACATTGTCAAAATGTACATCTTCCTCAAATACTCTGTCGCCTGTAGTCCACACCAAATCTGCACTGCTTAAACCATTGACGTTATTTATATAGAGTTCAGATGCGACAATATCGGGTACATCTTCAGTATTTTCAAATATTATTTCAGCGTCTATATCTTCATCTCCGTCCAGTCGTATGAGATCGTTTAAAAGTTCTGTATAATTTTCGCCATTTATCAAACCACCGATATCTAAATTACCTATTGTTACATTTCCAGTGATAGTGTTTGCATCTATAACTTGCTCAGTGTCCAACGTTATGAAATCATTAATGTCATTATCGTTGATGGAATTTGATTCTATTTCTAAATTATGCTTTATACGAATGGATTTTGTGAATTGTTTACGTGCATTTATTGTAACCCGTTCTTCGTCCTAAAACGTTTTTTTTTTTTTAATATAAAGCTGAATGTGAAAAATTGTATCATAAAAACAAAACTTATCAGATCAATTTTGTGATCACCAAATTATTTATTTTTATCTTAGGTCATATATATATTCTCAGCTCATACAATGCGACATAATAATTTATATTTACCTTATAAACTACGTTTTCGAAAATCTGTTTTATTGTTCGATTACCGACTTTATTTAAAACGGTTACTACTCCATCAACTTCCAGGTTAGTGAATATAACATTCGAATTCAGATTATGAGTGTCTTCCAGTGTTGGGTTGGGTAAAAATTTTTCGTTGTTTTCGCTAATAATAATGGAGCCGGTAACCTGAAAATTATATCAATAAATTTTCATGGGGGCTCATTTAATTAGAATAAAAATCCACTTACTCTTCGCCCTGTTACAAACGAGATGTGACCATAAAATAAATATAATTTACTTACCGATAAACTTTCCGAAATTTCCAAACTAGAAAATGTAAAATTGCCCGGAATAGTTTGATTCAGAGAACACGTTATGATTGTATTTAGGTCTATTCCATCGACTAGTCCATTCGCAACAATCTCTACTGTGGAAACATTGCCAGTAAATATCTTCTTGCCTATAGAATTTAAAAACAGTTGAAAAAACAAACATAAACGTCTTGTAGAATTCAAATACCCGTTATTCTTGTGAATCCAGATTTTTTTGCTATTAGATATTCTTCTGGATATTTTAAACCATTCAATGTTTTAATATCAGCTGTTCCTTGTACATGTACTTTCTGAAACATAAATCATAAAATAGAATTTATTATTAGTAATGCAAGATTTCCTTTGAAATTTACCCCAATAATTGTCGTGTTTCCTGGAAAATAATAATCGGCATCCTTCTTGCACATATTGTTTTTGAACGTATCAAATTCCAGACCATTTATAAACTGAGTTGTTACGTTTATATGGGATAAATCCAAACTATCCAGCACCAAAGTGCCAACCGTCGTTTCATCAAGATTTTCATATACCATAGAGAAATATATCTCTTCTTTATTTATATACCTCACACCATTGACAAGTTCAACTTGTAAATCTTCAAATTGTAAATCTAACGGGAGCAAGAAAAGTTTAAAGTACTTCATATCTTCTATACTATGTTTGACAGTTTTCTTATACTTTCATAAGTGACGTCCGAATCCATATAAACCAGTTCATCTTTCAATATCATATTATTAAATGTTCCACCCTCAAAAAGTTCGACATTTCCGGTAACCCTAAGAGAATTCGTAAACGTCAAATCGCCCTTAACTCGTAAAGTATCGCCTGATTTATAGGCAACCTTTTCAGCGTCTATGTCGTTTATTGTGTTGAACGTTATATTTTCTACTTTTGCATTCTTAAATGTCTTCCTACCTGTAACTACATTTCTTTGGTTTCTCCTACGAGTAAAGAACTATATAAATATACAGACTAATTCATTTAAAAAAGTTTTTAAATTAAAATGATATTGAATACTGTTTTTTTTCCTGTAATCTTTACTGAAACATATTATACCTAGCACAATTCTTGACCAAATCATCAAAACTCTGATCATTAATGGTGTATAACTCTAGATTATCAACTTGACTCGTCCCTTTTACTTGTAGACTTCCAATTATTGTTAAATCTTCAAACTTATATTTGGTTATTGACTGTTTAGCCGACCGTGAACTTATTATTTTAGCATTAATTGTTTCAATTTCACTCGTAATATCGATTATTTCTGCTTCGAAATCCATGGTTAGTTTAGTATTTACATCTCTGTACAATTGTTTTGAATCCTGAATTATCGCGTCTGACGCTACTATTGTGCTAATTTTCCACGGAGCTATGATTTCATTATCCTGATTTAACTTTATCGATTTACTTAACTTGTCCTTTATGGCTACGATATCTTCTCGTTGCTCGTGTAACATTTTCTAAAATATATTTTATAAATAATAATAATATTCATTATACATATAATATTTGGTTTTCTATTAATTAAAATTTGAATTGAATCATTAAAATATCGCATACATTTTGATATCAGATTTATTTTCCTAATTCTGGAATTACCTCAATACTAATTCTTGTTTTCATCATTCTATCCACTTTTTCAACCACAGGATTTGTTTTCTTAACTAAACTCCAATCGATCATGAACAATCCAGCGTCGGATTCAAATTTTGGTACAATCACTCCTAACATTTTATCGAGTGCTAGGACTGTGGAACCATGTATGCCACTCTCACCTTCCGGGTCGCCCATGCAAATAGCACCATGTGAAAATTGTCCAAACACCATACAAGGTATCTCATCATGCGCGTAGAATGATCCTTTCGAATACAACACAACTTTCACAAACGGTGCTTTATGTGTAGTGTAGTCTATATGCTGTTGAACAAGTAACATAACTTCATCTCGATATGTCTTTATCGGAATCGGTAGGAAATAAGTAACATCTTCGAAATATCTATTCTCCACTTCCCTTCGTTCTAAACCGATTCTTGAGAATCGGTAAATGGCAAAATTGAGTCCGCCAACTGCCAAGAATGACTTGTAACCAATTTTAAAGTCTGCGATTGCATTTACTCGTTCACTGCTGATGTTCTTGTACGGAACAAAACGATTTTCTAGATAATGGAATATTCGAACAACATTCGAGATGTTTTGCGGTATTGACAAATAAATATCCGATGCGAAATTGTTTATTGCAGACGAGGTAGCTGTACAGTCTAGTGGTATAGTTTGAAATAACCTGCAAGATGAAATGTAATTGAACTGAATTATAATTAACTTTCAATAAACAATTTAGTTTACCAGAAATCTGAAACATTACTATCCAGGATAAAGTTATAAATGTCTGCAGTTGTTACTTCTGAATCATTCTTTCCCTTACTAATAATTAATAATTTAGAATAATCGCCTGCTTCAAATACTTTTAAATGAGAAACTCTTTTATGCAAATGCCACCACCAAATTTTCTCCTGAAATATTAATAAAGTAACAGGAGTACTTAACAATAGTAACAAACTGAATATCATGTAAGAAATCATTAGAAATTGTTATTTGTAATATGTTACATAGGTAATATTCGAATTAAGAAGAGAAAAGTACCAAACTATTATCATCCTTAATGCGGTACCAGTGCATATCAAAATTTTCTCCAACCAATGCTGCGATTAATATAATATCGTATCTTCTCTCAGTGCTGTTCCATATTTTGAACATTGTAAATGCACTTGGCGATTCAGCCAAAGCTAAAAATACATTTATTTTAGAACATGCATAACGTGAGAAACGTCATCAGTAAGTGTCTGTGTGGAACGTACTTATTAACTTGGTGGATGTTGTAAAACCAGATTTTTCTTTGTTTAAAACTGCAGTTAGCACGGTGAAACCTGTAGACATTAGACCAACAGCATAGGATTTGTTGCGAACATTAATGCTTCGCCATTCCGTTATTTCTTGACCGATGTTAAATTCATTATCCGATTCTATGCTCTTCACTACTAACTCTAAAATTTCATAGGGATTATATTTTTTATTGTATATATATATATATATATATATATATATATATATATATATATATATATATATATATATATATATATATATTCGAGGATAATACATGTAGTAAAAATACTAGGTAATATGTTTTTTTCTTTTCTTATTACTTTTTGTTTTACTTTTTGTACCAATATTGGCAACATATATTCGTCATTAATGGCATTATATACGATTTAGCATTATTTACATGAAGAGATAATGTTAACATTTGACGATTAACGCTAAAGTACAGTATCGTAGCTAGAAATTTACATGCTCGCACATTATACCATACACTACTTTCATAAACATTTCAACGATTTAATATGCAATTAACCATGTGCAAAACCTGTAATATTAATGTTATTTAAAAACGTTGATTAAATGGAATTAGAAAGGCAGTATCACGGCGCATTCTATTCCAAAAAAATGTAGGAGAAACTGCTATTAAATTATTGGCCGGTTCATTGAAAAATTTCAAATTCTTAAACAGGTAATATAAGTAAATGGTATGCAGCCCGGCTTTGATGTTAATTGAGTAAAGCTAATTATTAGAAAAAAGTTTGATTAAGGCGTCAAAATAACAAAGACCGGTCCTGGATTTGCACTTACCTTCACGATTGCTAATGCCTGAATCAAATGTATATGCATGCCACATTCTATTTGCTTGTTCAGCAAGGACATTCTGTGTCACAATATCTAATCCTTCTCGTACAAATTTCTTCAGCCAATCTTTATCACGTACTGTTTCACTTTGAACGCATATGCTGATGTACATACATAACAATATCACTTTTAAACAAGACATTTCACTGATTTATTTAAAACACTTAAATCGTACTAAACACATTTAAGGAGGAGAATAAATTAATATATACAGATATAAAAATCGACTATGTACATTAGTTATCACAACCAGAGTGATACTAAATTATTCAATGTTCAGAAGCACATTGAAACTGGAATATTCTTGTTCATATGTTTTATTAAAATTAATTTGCCAATATCAAACAACACTTTATTCAAATGTAAAAATAAATATAATTTTATGTACACTAAAATTTACATTTAATTGAGCAATGCCTAAAATTATATCCCTACCATAAAATAAAATGTCTCTTTGAAATGTAATCTATGATACTATAAAATACTGTACGTAAGTAACCAAATTTTACTTGATTTTAATTTAAGGTACAGTCACTTTCAAAAATCTACTAGCGTCTCCTGCTTGTGGAGAGAATCGAATGTTGACCTTATTTCTTCCTTCCTCTCCCACTTCCAGGAACGTGTTCCAATCTACGAGATAATAAAAACCAGTCTTTCTTGGTGGCGGTAGGCTGGCATCTTCAATTTGAGTACCAGCACCTGAAGGACCACCAAACGATTCCTCTAACGCTACCAAATTACCATTTTTCGATTCTTCAGTAGATGTAACTGATTTTTCAGTTGTAGTTGTGCTTTGCTGTCGTTTAACTTCGTTCTTTTCATGACTCAAATCAAAGTCTAACGGGTTAGGCCCAAAATTTTGCTGGTCCAATGGAATATTCGCATCTTGTTTGAGGATATTGGTAAGTTCTTTAATATTCTCAATGTCTAAATTTTTTAAATCTTCTGGTGTAGCTGTTCGATTTAATTTTTCTAATTGTTTAATTGTTTCTAGTAACTGGTTCAATCTTTTTATTTCGCCTTCACTGACGTAAGTGTTTTCTGGATTAAAAACATGAGTTTTTTCATTTGTTTTGTGTAATTCTTCCACGGATAATTTACGTGCTTTTTTCTTGGAAAGACCAATATCTTCAAGAACTTCGTGCATGGATTCAGGAATCATTTCCATATTAAATTTCGGAACATCAAATAGGTGAGTTGGCATCTCAACCGGTTTTATATCTTTGGCAGATCTTTGTGAATTGCCAGTTAGACCAAACCCAGCTAAAAATTCTTCCATATCTTTTCTGGATGGTGCGCTATCCGGTAACGGTCTGAACTGAGTATATGCTTGGGGACTAATATGGATTTCGTCTGGTATCGACTGAGCAGTAACTGGCGTAATTGGATTTGGATTTTCGAGCAGTCCGAAGGACATTAACAAATCTCTCATATCAGGCGACAAGTTATCTGCTATTTCTGATATGTCTGGTACAGGAGTTGATGTGCTGAATTGACCTGGAAACACACCAATGGAGTCCAACAATTCTCGAACATTCTCCGTTGTCTGCTCTTGTTTTGGGAAATTAATTAACGATGCATCGTATTGGCTACTAAATTTGTTGCTTTTGAACGGTTCAACGAAGTCAACGTTGATTCCTTTGATGACATCTTTCATATCTTCTGGTATTCCGAAATTACTTAAAGGTGATTGCGTTGAAGTGGTCGTAGTTGTACTAACGGTGCTTCTAACTCTTGGTCTGGAAGTAGTTGATGCAGCTATATATACGCTAGACTGCATTGTGTTGGGCCGAACGAATCTCTGTGGTTTTACTTCAGTTTCTGGCTTGTTATCTTTCTGCCCATAATGCCAATAATCCGCTTCCGGTTTGGAAACTAAAGTCGGAGCAGTGATAACTTTCATTCCTTGATTGGAAGCAACAAAGTCTGCTTCCTCAGGGTAACGGTGATTAGCGAACCGTGGTGGTTTCGTTGGAACTGGTTTATGAACGACAACTGGCGTTTCTTGTTTCGCTGGAATCTGTTTAATTACAACTTGTTTCTTCGGCTTCAGGTTTATTGCTTGATTTTCTTCTTCCCGCTTTATTTCTACCGGTTTGGTTAACTTGTTGGGTTTTATTGGTCGTCTCACTATAGATGGACTAGATGTACTTGGTTCTAAGCCAAGAATCTGAATATTCTTATGCGGTTTTGGAGTTGTTGTAGATTTTGGTGTTTCCGACCCAATTATGTGAGTGATTGGCGGTTTAGTATACAATTCTTCCATGTTAAAATTGTCTGTATCCTTCGGTGTATATGGCATTACTAACATTATTGCTCGCTGATATTCCTGTCGATTTTTGTTCACTTTTTTTCTCCATCCCTCAGCATCGGTTTGTGTCAAATTGTCCAACAATTCTATGATTTCTCCTCGGGTTAAACGTGGTAAAGTTTTGTCTGAGTTTATCATTTTTTGAATATCTTCTACAGTACCATCTACATTATTTTTATATTTTTCTGATAGTTCAGCTACTTTTCCAATTAATGCATCGACCGCTTCGTCGGTAAAAAAACTTGCAGGAGGAGGATTTAATTTTGACATAACTGTAGGTGATACTTCTTTGGGAACCTCAACTTGCTCAGCTGCAAGACTGAGATTAATGTATACTAGCAAAAATGCTAGTAACTGATGAATTATCTGAAAAATAAAAAAATTATTTCACATTACCTAATCGCATACACTTTGTAAGATTACTTATATACAGTAGATTCTCGATTATCCGCGTGCAGTTTAACTGCTTTGTGGCTCAACCGCAGCAATTCTGGAGCACCAGAAGCAATTCTCTGCTTTCCGATAAATTGGTGTTTCGCAGATTAAGAACAACCATAAGGAAAAAAGAAGCCATGTCATTAAAACAGAAATCAATAAAATACTACTTTTCCTAAACATTCGTAGTTTTTGTTGTTCATTAATTTATCTTCCTCTCTTTAGTGTATAGTTTATACCAGTATATCTGGCTTGTATATATGTACTTTGTTTATCCGCTGTTTTTGATTATCCCCGCCTTTACCGCGGATAATCGAGTCTACTGTAGTTCCGAAGGACAAATTTTTGTATTTTATTCATTGAAAATTCATACCGTAATTTAATAATGAACGATCTAAATTTCAATCTCTAGAAAAATTGCTTGTTTATTATATTACGAATGCCAATAAATTTATTAAAAGTTATAATACAAGAGAGATTTTTTATAATTAGTTTATAAATATGTATGTATCCTTGAGTTAATTTTTTTTCTGCAATATATCAACTAAAAATAGTATAAATTTAGTAACTGAAGTTACTATGGAATAAAATAATTTTATAACTCTGTATGACACGAATGTGAACATCTATAATTTCTTGAATATAACAGTCTCTAATACATGTGTTTGAAAGTAGTTTTAATCAGCCACAAAAACACAGATTATAAACACATGTCATTTGCATTACAAATGCAACCACTACAGGATACGAACAAAAGACCTAAATGATATACATTTACAAGAAAACTCGAGTACTCATTCAAGGTCAAGAACTTTCTACATGACAGTTTTATTCTGGTACTTTCTCTTTCTTATCGCTGGTAATACAATATTGCAAATGTAATCGTGCCAACAACAAATTACGTGAATATTCTGTGTGCTGCTCATGTATTAAAATCTCTTTCGTATCTTTTAAATACCACCATCCATTTGCCTGCAGTCATTTCTACAATTAATAATTGCGCTATAATTAAACTCTTTTAAATTTAAAATAACTGTAACAAATTATATACAACACATACTAGAAATAATTGTATTGCATGCTGACCACGCATTGATATCTCTTTAGTCTTTATATAATAAAGCAATTGTATATTGCAAAATATTATCATACCATACAAGTAATAATAATAAATATGTAATGGCTATAATTGCATATAAAATCTCTTCACATCCAATGTCATTGTTTTATCAATTAGTTGACATTACTATCCTACTTTACACTTTAACATAGCATAAATTATCAAATTAGTGTCACTTCAATAAAGGCCAATGATCCGCTATATCAATAATTACTATTCGCTTAAGTAGCGAAGTATGTTAATTATTATACAACCGACATTCACTACAAACACAAGCCACAGTTCAATGTCGATATGTAAATAGCACTAAAGTGTGTATACATGTTGTAGATTGTTTCCCAAACGGTGTTCTACAAAACATTGACATTGTGTGAGATGTTAAATCAGAAAATTAACAGTAGCTCATCTCTAAAACTCTTACAATCTCAACTGTTACTTAACCTGCATTATGCAACAATAGTATTTCTTTATTCTGCCAAGATTATTCAAGAGCAAAGGTCTTTTGTGACTAAATTGGTTTAAGAAACACTGGAAGGTTTCTAACAAACAGTAAAATACATAAATCCATTTGCGCAATATAGATAGGTATAAACAATGTAGTTACATGTACATTGGAGCAATAAAGATAAAGAGTAGTTATTTTATTGTCATGTCGGAAAAAAAACTGCAAAGTTAATATATGTATTGCGTGCTTATGTATATATGTGGTCAGCTTACATTGATTGATATTCACAAACAACTTTCCCGTTCCTTTCAAGGTAGAGCGATTTTTATATCAACTTTATTTTTTCTGCAGACATGTGTTATGTTTAATGAGATGTACATTAACGTTTAAGAAAGGAGGAGAAAGCATTTTGTATGACTGTTTTTAACTGGCGTCAGTGGATTTCTTGAAATGCAAACCACTTGTTGGCAGTACACTAATATTTTCCCGCCTATAACTTTCATTTTCCTGTATTGTTCACAAGAATACCAATTTTCTTTCACATATAATACAGATTACTGTTTAATGCTTAAATTTATGTTTTATGTAAATGTATGCTAGACATATATTAAATTATTTTATTTAGCAATGTTATTCATTCTGATTACATTAATTCTTTAATATTTTAATAGTTATTTATAAATATATTCTTATAGATATGAGACGTATAGCTTCTGAAATAAATATCATTTATATTAAACAAATGATATTAAATCTTTACTCTGTTTAATAATAATTAAAAATACTTGTCAACAAATTTCAAAATTGTTATCATTGTATAGACAACAATTTTGCTCTTGACATACCATTTTGTTAATCGGTGTTGAACAAAAGTGAAAGATTTCAGATCACAAAGCACTGAACTCAACAACACAGTTCCAGAATCGGATTTGAAGCACTAAGGCGAACGTGCTGAGTACAGCATGCAAACACTGAGCGTCTGGCCGTCAAACTGTTCTTGATTTCTCGTCGTTGTCGAAGATCAGACATTCCCCACTCCACATGAACGTGTGGAGTTTCCCCATTAACACCATCATCATACGACACGCATGTCTGCCATAACGACCCAGGATGTATATAAATAATATTCATTTACATGGACTTGATCTCGAATTAAAATCATTCATTTCAAAGAGGAACTATCCTGCTTACATATAATGTAACCTGAATATTCGCAATATTAATTACACAATATTTGCACCTACTTTGTTACTTTATAAATAGTAATACTTTGTATATGTTAGACAATCGATTTAAACATTAATACTCATATATAATGTACTTATTACCGGCACTGTATATTGTAAATACAATAATTTGTATAAACATTTCTGCATTTATATTTTATAATTTACTAGGAAGTTACATTACATATAATTAGCATTACTGAAAATATGTCATAATTATGTTTAAATTGACTGTTTTGTTGATAAGCATCTATAATCCTACTCCTTACAGTATTCATTAGTAAATTTGTTGTATAATTATAGCAATTAGAAATATAAAAGACTAGTATGGATGTATATTTGAAAATTCCCTTTAAAATAGTAAATATATTCATATGAAAATAATTATTTTTAAAATCATTCAGAAGTATCAGAAGATTAGCAAAGCAAACATTACTCAGCCTTAGCCTAAACGCCTGACCTCTTACAACAAACGTCAAGAAGCATATTTTATTTCTAAATGTGTTCGTTGTTCCTATTTTCAAACATGTGTTATACAGTAACAACTACTGTAAATTACGAAAAATATAATGTTGAAATCTTCCAAATATTTCAAAACCGGATCTGACTACGACAACACTCCCCCCTAACGTCTTCGACAGCACCAGGTTTCAGAAGCATGCCATAGTATCATACAACGGTATGCCCCACTTTCTTACTGCGATGGATCAGTTCTTCATGAATGACTGGCTACAACATATTGATGAAGGTATGGTCACAACACTTGACCAGTTCTTACTCTAATTACAGGTGCAAGAGACAAGTATTTACGTTGCGTTATAAATACATATAACTGTTGTCTTCATTTTTTTCATTAATATTTATAGAATTAAGAACGCGCAATTCGAATAGGATAATTGCAGGCATACAAAGAGATAATTACGTAGGAAATTGAAGAAGCGTTTGGATACTGTTAAATAAAAGAAATGCAACTAATTAGTACAATAGCAGTAGTGTGTTAAATATAATAACGTCCAAAAGTACTGTATTACAAGTTTTAGTAATACAAGTAATACACGCATTGCTCTTTTCTAAGAACCAGTTAATAAAATATAAATATAGAATAGGCGTCGACAACCTGCTGAATTTTAATTCGTAAATAAAAATTTTAATATTGTATTGCTCTCAACATAAAATAGAATACATACTTACATTTTTATAGAACCAACTGGTAATGCCTGATTTAGAAGAAAGAAGTGTTAGTGACACAAATACAGTTGAAGTAATAAAACAGCATGTATTTTGTTATATAAATGTAATTTTATTCTAATTTTACATAAGTATTTTGTAATTCGGTTGCAGGTAAGCTCTATATGTCGTATTTACCAGAGGCAAGCTGTAAGGCTGACAGTATGAACAGACATTACATCGATGTTACTCAATAAAAAACCGAACATTTCATTGAATTTAACCTAGAACTTGTCACATATCGATGTACGACGCTGTTCATACTATGAATTAATTAATTATTAAGCGTAAACTATTATAGGAAACAAAGGGTTACTTGAAACTAAATTAGCTTTACACATGCCGATTTGTATAAAAAGGGTACACCGTACTATATGCACTATTAAATTTTTATTAAAAAGTTAATACAATGTGGACGCTTAATTTCAAATAAAAAATGCTCTATTAACATAATCTAGCGTAAAGGAAATTCTATGTTAATTCACTCCAAGTATTAGAATAAATTACATACAATATCGTATTAAACATAAGTTTATTTTTATAATGTAATTAGTTCTCAAGTCTGTGACTTCGCATTCCAAGCATGAAATAACGTAGGTTTCTAAGTGAGCAAAATGATCCCTTTTCATACAATTCAGCAGACAATTACATACAATTCTAACAAAATTGTGTTTTTAATGTTTTATCTTACAATTGTATAAATAATCTATCTACAAAAATGTATCTCCAATGCCAATATATACAAATTTAATTTTAGAATGTTATAAAAAAATATTAATAAAAACACTTTTCAATATTAATCTATGTATTAGCACAACCATTTGATTTTTTAATATAATAAAATATATTAGTCTCAAATACGGATCACCAACTATCCACATATTATTTTAGATTCATTCAAATAATAAACAATACCATATTATAAAATAAGAGAAATTAGCTGCCTTAAAATTATTCAGCAAATCAAGTTTGCCGAATGTACATACTGCATTTCATCAGTCTATAATACTGAAAATTATATTTAATAATGAGATTCCTGCATCGAAGGACATGAGATGGAAAATATAATATATACTTATATAAATCCACTCAATATAATTTAAATATTCTGATCAACTCTGTCAATAGTTGAGAAAATAATAATATTCAATTCAAAGTATAAACAATCAAATATTGTAAATATGATTGTAATATTTAAAATAATTTAAATTATAGTCAGTGTTTTGCAAATCAATTAGATCCAGGGATGCAATTCATTAAGCATATACAGAATGACATTACACATGTACAATGTCATGATTAATAAACTAGTTTTCACAAAGATCAATGTGTCTTTCTATTGTGCTACAGTAATAATTTAATATAAAAACAGAATAAATAAGGCGGTAAATATTCGAGTTAACTATATACAAAATCTATTACAATGGAAAGGCTACGCCATTTTGTAACTTAAGTACGAGATAATAAATATTTACAATGTAAGGCAAGATGATTCACTACATATTTAGTTAGGATGATTGTAAAACTTAAGGCACTTGTTTCAATAAATCTAAAACTGTTTCAAGAAACTAACAATAATTATTATCAGTCCTATTTTTGTCATTATATTTAACAATCGTTTCAAATATGAAATAAAACATTTTCATACTGAATTATCAAATTCAATTTTATTTTCAAAGAGCTTTTAAAATATCCAGTCATGGGTTAGAAAATATAGCAAATGGGGCTAATTCAAATACAAACTAAGTGCAAATATGGCACTTTCGAGGGAGTGAAAATCTTCTAAAACTGTTTCTTGAGACAATAGTAGATTCAAAATATTTATCACTGGTAATTTATTCTCAACTGATCTATGTATATCTATGGTTCAGTATGAAAATATTAAAACTATAGCTTATTTCACTAATCACTAATCATTGTTGTGGATTGGTTTGTTCGTTAAATGTACACTTATCCAGCTACGTTGATTGATGTGTGTATGTATGCGTTTATACATAATTCTCGCCAGCTGCAACTTCAGTCTTTAACTTACCTCTGGTCTTGATACTATCCGTGTTCTTCATTGGCTGCGGTGTTTCGCTACTTGCTGATGGTTCAACAGTTGAACAGTTGTTATTCTGCGATGATAAACATGACATTTCTATCATATTTTGATTCTAAACACGCAGAAATAACAACGTTATTAACGAATCAATTATGTACTACTATGTATATTGGCAATGTGAATTAATATTTCCTGACATTTTGTCCCGTTTATGCTTTACAACTAATGAAAATAAAGATAGCAATAACTAAAATGTAAACATTCTAGTTCACACGTTCCACACTAGATGGAAACATATTCACATTACCAATATACCGTGATGAATAAATGGTCGGATGTAAACAGCACAGACACTAATAATAACAAAAAACAATATGTACCTCACCTGGTTGTCGTCCGCATCCGCTAGAGGGTTCGCCGTTATGTTCATACGGTTCGGTGGCGGGCCACAACCATTGGAGAGACCACGTGGTATGGCCTTAGGCACGTATCCATTGCCATCCACCTGTATATGATGACCACGTTCTTCTGTCACACCGCCAGCTTTATCTCTGCGATCACTGCCATCTATAACAACAAATATTATATGCCATATAGCATTAATGGATTTCTGAATAATATATAACCTAAATTTATTTTATAATTTAAGTACGTTATAACGCTACATTGAAACCAGTACATTATTATTTATAAAATCAAACTGCAAAATATATTGGATGAATGTATAAAATTAATATATTAATACTGTCATTTATATACTGTACCTTGTGATCTATCGCCATTTTTAGCCCGTCTCTTGTTGTATATGACGCACGCTACTATAACGCAAATCAACAATAACACGCAGCCGACTGCGCCGCCTATAATAATGTGCAACTGGGAAGGACCGGCTGCTTCTTCTTTCTTCGTAGGCACCGGCATCACCTTCGGAGGAGCGTTGGGATCTATTAAGGCACCTGTAAATCATATAATATTCAACATAATGCTCTACTTTATACCAACATTATAGTATATTTAATGTGTAATCATAATCAACAATTAGCTTCGTGTTATTGTGGTTTTTAAATCTTTTTTCAGTGTAATCAGTGAAAAATATTTCGATATTGTTTAAATGTTGTTCTTGCAACTTGGCATTAGAGAATATTTTGTCAAATACAACAAAATATACATACGCATTGTTTTTTGTTTCAATACAGCACTGAAATCACTGACACCGGACATTGTATAACTCTGCAGTTTGATATCGTAGGATGTGTCCGGTACTAGATGTGTGATTAGGTACGATTTAGTTTGTTCTCCATCGACTGTAGCTTTGTAATAATCACCAGCACTGCTTGTTAATTGATAATTAACAAAGAAACCGTCCACAGTAATATTTGGACTTGCAGTATACTGAAATACAAACAAACACACATAAAAATGATGAATCGTAATCTTCACTACGATTTTCTACTATAATTATAGTTTCCGTTACGATTCCAGTAATTATCTATACTTCTTAATGATCTGTATTCAACTGAGACTTAAATCAAAATATACTTTAATATATTACTCTTCTACAACTTTACCACATTCGATATCTATACAACAATAACCCTACCTGCGTAATTCCACCATCTCAATCGCCAGCTTACATTAATACATATTACTTAGTATGTTAGAATGTATGTAAATTACAAGTATGTATAAAATGCCTACCTCCCAATAAATCTTTATAGACGTTGGACTTATAGCTTCTGTATGCGTTAACTTAGGTACTGGCAGTAGATTCTTCTTAAAGAAATCTTCCCGTTTCAAATGAAACTTGGCCGAATTTCTGCCATTCTTGTTATCATTGTTACTATAGACAGCCGCAATTCTAAACCGATAAACATGATCCGGTTTTAGGTTATCCACTTGGTAGCTGCGCAAATGCGGTATTATATCTGCATTGGTTGTTTTCCATCGGGATCCTTTACTGCGATTATGGTTACCATTTTGTGACGCTAATCCGAATTCTCGATACTGAACTTTAAAGAACTGAATAGGTAAACCGCTATTCTCCGGTACCGACCATCTCACCATAACCGATTCGTCGGATAACCGAGTAACGTTCGGTTTTGATGGTGGAACCATATCCTTGGTTCGCATGGGTTTTCTAGTAGTTTTAACCAGTTTACTTTCAGCTTTTGTCGATGTGGAATTTTCACCGAAACCGGATATTTGTTTCGGGTAGACAGTTAAGAATGTATATCCATAGTCGGCGCCCTTAATATTACTGGCCAGACACTGTAAAATTCCTGCGTGTTTCTTCTCGGCTGGACGAAAGTATATCTTGTTACCAATAACTTCTATATTATTATCATTGATAACACTATGACCGTTTATTAACCAGCTGACAATTGGTTCTGGAGTGCCACGTACATTACACTCATAGTCTAAATAGTCGCCTTCTTTAATTCCTAACGGCAGTTGCTTATTTTTCACCCTGGGTCGCTCATAAAACAATAACGAGATGTGGTATGTCAAGTTGCTGTGCGCACACACATAGGTGCCCTGATCACTAAACGATACGTTACGAATCTTCGCACCGCCAGGGACAATATCGAATCGGTCTTTGTTTATTGTACCAGTTAACTTGTACCACGTGACCTTCGGTGGTGGATTGCCTACAGCTGAACATTCCATGAAAACATCATCGCCTGAAAATAAATATTTTGTTATATTTTTTGCACTTAATGTTTTTATCTGTTATTGTTAACGTAATTCTCTACGTTAATAAATATCATAGAATCTTACCAGCTGTAACCGTGTAATTAGCGGGAGGTAGTGAAAGAAACTGTGGTGCTTCCGCAGTACTACCTCGCGTAACTGTTAAAAATATTCCTTGATCCAGATTTACGGAGTCGGAAGTAATGTAGTTGCTCGCTGAACATGAATAGGTCGCCGAATCGAAATTGGTTACATTTTGTAATAAGAGTGTATTGGTTTGTGGTAATATTAACGACTCGTTTACCAGTACATTACTCCTGTAAGTCATACAAACACGCATTATTAAAACATTTTCGTACAAAAATTCACATATGCATTTTATACAATATATTGTCTCCTATATTTAAATGTAACTGATTTTTCATTTGTTATTAATAGTAAAAAATACGTAAATGAAGTACACTTACTTGTAATACTTAACGACAGCAGGAGGATTACTCGGCGGTAATTCACAACGTATGGCTACGTTATTTCCTGCCGAAATGAAGTGCTGTTGATGCCTAGATTTGGTGTTATTGCCTAGATAAGCAATTGTAACTCTACCAGGCACCGAGGATAAAATGGCAGCACCATATATTGCTAAACACTGGTAATCACCAGCGTCTTCTAAACTATTCAACTGCAATTCAAATATATATCCGTTAATTTTATAATTCATTTAATGAGTGGAAAAAATAGATGACAGTTCGGAACTTGCTGCATTACATAAATGAATATTAAAGAAAATTATATAACATTTTATTTTATTTATAAAACCAGACTTACATTTATAGACAATGTGCTCTCTTTGCCAGAGTTGGTATACATGGACTGCGGTATATCAACAGCACTAACCCTATCGAGACTGATAGGAATGTTACTATACGGTGAGCTTATCGGAAAATGTCTCCATCGGAAGCCATCTGGTTTAATATTCATTTCACATTCTAACGCTACTTCGTCGCCAATGGGAGCTGCTATTGGTTCGGGACTTCGCACCATAAATATTCGACTGCGATCTACACACAAATATTTCGTTAAATGCTTTACAAATCATCAACAAGCAACATAGAACATGTATGATTTAAAGGCGACAATATTATTTATATTAAATCATATTTCGAAGACAAAACAATAACAATTTTATTACATATTAGTCACGGTTAGTCAGTAGAAAATCTATCAATAGCGTTTCAACAGAGTTAATAAATAAATCACGAACGTGTTTTATGAGAAAAATTAATCAAACATAATACAGCACATGACTGAAAGCGTGCCGAGTTTCAATAATGAATGAGTGGGACGCATCACGAAATCCGGATTACAAATTATACCATAAACTCATGCAGTTACAAGTAATTCTGATGCATAGAGCAAAACAATATATGCATATATGCGATATCTATTTATATATAATTATTATCCTTACATTTACTACCTGTACTCATTTACATCTAATTATTCCATTAATTAATACACTACACAATATTTCACAGTAATATGTATCAAAATAATCAGTCAGCTTCACCCAAATTGTGTTTGATGTGGCAATATTATATTTCATCGTTAGAAATATTTTTTATTTGTGTACAAATGTATTTAGGAAATATTGTACTATATAAATATTGAAATATCAAACATATTTCATGAATACACATCATGTTATCCGGCGGTTTACTACAAAATATTTGTGAAATACAAACACCGTAATACTAAGTAAATATTTGGAATATCACGAAAAATATATATTTGAAACCCGTTGAGGCATGCGGAATGTGCAAAGACAAATAGTTAGAGAAATGTTTGGTCAGTATAAAATATAAGTACATATAATTACACCAGTAGTACTTACGGTCAACGGAGTGGGATAATCGGACTGCCAGCAGTACCGAAACTGTGGTGTAGATCCAGTGACACACCGACCCCATCTTGTACGTTGCCGCATCCCTAGAACAAGACTGACACATTATCATCCAGTCTACTATGATTTTATACATATATACACACACACGTACACACACACGCGCGCTCAGATCCATATATAGAATAGTATATCGACACGTGCTATTTTAAATAACCTATTATATGAAGTACAGGGATCAAGTGATCGTGGATTATTAACAAGAGCGGAGCCGATACAAGTTACACTACCACACAAGAACAGGAAGTACATCGGTACACATAACCTAGTATGCGGAACAACAAGAAGAATATTGTATGAAACTGCATTAATAAATAAATTTAATAACATGTTGCAGTTGTACAATTCAATATCACATATAGTTGTACTTAAAGATTGCATTGGAATTCATGCCTCTTCTAGATACTATAGCTTGAAAGCATGTATACATGTAACTACACGTTTCATAATTAAATAACGTTGTGAATAGTAACACAAAATATCACCCAAGATGTAAAATTCCTATGGAACGTAACAGATTATGGCTTAGTAAATGCATAATAACAATGTACTTGCATACTAATATTGCTGCCGCCTTGCATGAATACTGTAATCAATTAAGGTATCAATTTTCAGATTTCCTGTTCTATAGCGGATACAGATACTCTTTGACTTTATCAAAGTCTGGAATCTTACCATCAACACAAATATTTCTCCGCCCAACAACCCTCATTAAAAACTATATTACTTAACAACGATTAAATCTATATACGTAAAAAAGTAACTATTCAATAAGGTTGTTGAGTATTTGATATAATTCATTTAACAAGTCTATTTATACTGATGGATGATGGCATGGTATAGTTTCGGCAGCTGTCAGAATCTATAACTAATCGTTTGATATTTCTAACGAAAATCGAATACGTCAAATTGAACATTTTCAAGATGGATTGGTTCAATGGATATATCATCATTCCTACGTTACATATACACATTATTTAAATAAATAATTTTAACATAAAATAATAATTTATTTCGTATTTGTAGTTACAATGTAACAATTTATATATAATTATTGCACGTAACATGTATTTAAAATGTGAAATAAGAACAAAAGGAACATATTTCCCGGTTTAATTTTGTTGGGCGTACGCGTGTATGTATGTAAGTTATCGTGTAAACACGTTACACACAGAATTTAATTGCTTTATAATTAGTGTAAGAACAAAACAAGACTTGTCCGGTCTTGAAGCGTTGAGCACATGTTTGCCGGACACTTGAATCAGAACACACTTTATGCTGATGTTCCTCTTATATGCCTCCTCATCATCATGCTCTACGCCAGAATACCGAGGTGAAAAAAATGGAGAACGGAATTTTAATCAAGCGTCTGACAAGTTAGCTTACATTGTAGCCCGGCGATCCTAAATCTGTGATATAACGAGCCACGAAATTTATTCAGACAGCGATGTCAGACAATTTAGTGAATGAGTTTTTGAAAGGTAGATCAAATGATTATGGCCCTTTAACTTCAGGTTGACCAAATTGAAATAGGGTTGGAGGTATATATTAATTTATACACATAACTAGTTACTGGTGCTATTAAAATTTACAGAGCATATTTTCTTTAATTCTTGGTAAAATGAATACATAATTTATTTTTACTATTACTTGAAAAGAAATTTTTCTTTATTTTATGGAAACACGTGTTTGAAAAATGCACATAATTATGAAGGATTATTATATGCACGGAATTCACTTTTCATATGTATTATGAAGATATATTTGAACTTCTCAATACCGAGAAACAATAAATATTGATTATTTATACTTCACATCTGGCATTATAAATGCAACATTACGCCATCTGTTTTATCCGCTAGAATATACTAGTACGCTTACTACAAGACCATAATTAATTAGCGGTTTAACCATTAGCATATTCTGTATGTATGCAGCTGTCAGGTTGAAAAATATACTTTGATTTCATATTAATAACATTACGTTCATTCATAAAACACATATACAACATGTATATCAGCCGTTCTCAAAATATACCTACAATAAACCAATAATCTAAAAATACCCATACGTTTTAGCAGCACTGGTTTATTTTACAATCGTACGTATTTATGTCGTAATTAATTTATCATACTTAATTACATGTATTTCATGTAAGAATATAGTGTTGATTAGTGTATTTTTTTATTGCTTCAACTACCATTCATTGTTATTTATGCTGAACGTATCTAAATAACGAATGTATTGTTCGTTTCATATGAATCAGATTGTAATTAGTACGAATTCATTCGTTACAGCTTATTAATTAATCATTGCGTACAGTCCCTGACAATGACATTATAACCTAACTTTACAATCAAGTCTAATTTCAACGGTAACTTTTAGGTTATCTAATCAAATACAATGATGTACGTTCATAACGTTTTATATTTTTACAATACAAATCCTGAAATCAGTCCATTGCGTAAGATGATTGTTAATGATGGTTGTATTGGGTTTTCTCGCCAGACTGTACCAATCTCATCTGTGTTGGTAGGTTAAAATTACTATTCATGTAAGTGGACTTGTTCCGTTAAAGATTTCGAAGCAGCGGACGCATCCACTTGTTCATAGGTTGTAATTTGTGTTCATTGTGTATCTTTTAAAAGGATGACTCGGTGTGATTTCAGAATGAAATGGCGGCCTCACGTTGATGTTTCATTAAAATTTCTTCCATGCCCACATTACAGGTAGAGTACACACAAACACCCACAGATATATCCATTGTCTGTTTGTATAGTAAAATGTGTATGGTAAATGTATGAAAAAAATAATTTAATGCTCAACTCCAATTAGTATTTATAACTACCAAGGCAAAATCAAATTGTTTATTAGATTTTAAATTAACCAATTCCTGATGTATGTCCTTAAACATTAACCGAAGCAAACTTAGGTTATTTATGAGTAAATGATAATGCGGCGTTGTAAAGTTTAATATAAAAAATTGTAATTTGTTAATGATGTATACCTAACAATAGATATGTGTGATTTATTGCTAATGGATGACAAGTGTTATGACTAATACTGGATTTTATTATTTAAAGTGAATTCCGGTTTAGGTCAAGACAGGCTTATAAAATATTGACATCTCAGCCGAACGAATTTGTGTGAGAAATTTACTACTATAGGTAATTTGAAAAGTAAAAGCCGATAATTTTTTATTTCTATACAAAAAATATCGAAATGCTTATCCATATAATTGGTTATGTTACAATAGTAGTGGTAACATAATAACTATTGATTTTAGTTAGGGTATGGGTTAGGGTAGTATATGAAATTAAAATGCATTGTGAAGCACGTATTAACTCGATACAACT
Organism: Carabus problematicus; assembly: GCA_963422195.1. Lineage (NCBI taxonomy): Eukaryota > Metazoa > Arthropoda > Insecta > Coleoptera > Carabidae > Carabus > Carabus problematicus. Next base: position 5,215,309 of record OY728579.1, read on the forward strand.
TGTTCAAGAAACATTAGAAACCAGCACGTGCAAGAAATAAGGGCTCTTAAATCGTCTCTCTGAATAAATTTGAAATTTAATACGAAACCATTACATGATTGATTCATTGGCAACTCAATTATTGAGAAGCAATAAATATTTACAAAAACCAATATGACATGTAATGCCAACCTGACAAAACAACGAAAATAAAATGTCTCCATTCGCATTCCATTTGGATTTTTCTAAAGAAACGACGTTCGTAAACAATAGTGACCGTGTTCAATATCTGCAAAGTGGATATGTTTGGTCGTAAAATTATTATTTATATATGCGTCGAAGAGCGAACCGCTTCGTTATCATTGTGTATCCCGTAGTAAATCGTTAAAATCACCCGGCAACCGAACACTACAGATCACGTATAGGACTATGACAATACTTATTATTACCTTGACAATAATACGTCAGTTAATCAATGTTTTATTACTGCCAATGCTGGGGATACATCAGCTGAATATACGTACGTATATCTTCACAAATACATTTTCATTTATCCAGATTCTGAATACATTAAATGTACAATTTATCGAATATTGACGTTTGCAATTAACAAACATGTTGTAAGGAATCTGCATAGCAGACTTGAATTTATATATCTCCCTGTATAGCTTGATTAGAATTACCTACAAAGTGTCATTATCTATAAGCTACTTTAGAACCTTTTTAATCACTATTCAAATACCTCCTACAAAAATGCATAACAAAAAATTCTCACAGCAGACAAAAAGCTACCGATTGGTAACAAAGCGAAATCAATGGTTAAAAAATATATATTATGGTAACATTTAAGCACTAGTGAACAATTCACCCTGAAACCCTAACAACAATGAAAGGTTTTCTTGCCAACTAGATTCCAGATAACACCGCTATCAACAGCACTACGGACCACAATATATTTTCAGTACAACGTTAATAGCAGCAGGTAACAACTTTGCGCAGGCAAAGGTGACATCTAATGGTGGTGTGAAGAAGGTAAATTAATGGTTTTTTCTTTTACCATAAAAAAGCTGTGTGACGCCGAAACGGATTAGGAGTTGGCTAACACTTCAGGTATGTTGCCGACAAGCAGAGACTGGATAAATAATGGAATGAAACGCACAGTGTATTTTGAAGATAGCGTTACAAAATGATTTTTAATAGTTTAAATTCTGATAGGCATGAATATAAAAAATGTTAGTCTTCTGTGAATACAGAAAAATTAACGGTCTTTTCGAAAAAGATTTTAACAAATATAGTATTACGCAATCATTTAAATTTCCATCAATAAATAAGATGAAATATTACATTGTGTATCACATTTTAATTTTAATTTAAATTTGTTTAGGATTTCAATAGTGATTAACAGTAAATATCAAACTAGCTACAATAATACCATCTGCGACATACACAAAAATATTGCTCCAAATACAATATTGAACACGCGTACTTTTTTTTACCCCAGTGTAAAATATTTAATCGACAGTAAAAAAAAAAAATCTGATACATCGAACTCATTTGACCTATATATGTCATAAAACATGCACTGTTCCTCTCTCAATATGATGAGCAGTATATACTTGCGTTTCCGAAATGAACAAAAAATCGGCTCGTGTTTATACATCTGCAAAATATGTTTGTATAGAAATATGACGGGTAGGTATATGTCAGTCAAGATAGATCTGAGAAAAACAAACAGCGGCCTAGTATCTAAACTGTGATAACGAAAATATCAACATCAGTTTATATTACAAGCATGGATATATGTGAAAATCGTGTCATTATGTTGAAGTTTATATATTTTCGTAACAAATTAACCCGTTTTTTATCGTAAATATTGTTATAAATTTTTGTCGTAAAATTATGTTTATTGTAAACATAAATATCTAGATATACATAGCGATTTATAAAACAAAATGGAAGAAAACCATTCTGCGTCTCGAACGTAGAACACGCAACACAATGTGAAATACTTTTTTTAAAGAATCCGTTGCTAAAGATATTCAAATCAGCTGGGAACAGGGAAAATATATTCAAATATTCGATATGGCCGGAATGCGAGGATTGTATGCACACTGAAATAAATAAAACCTGTCTATGGCACGCTGTTTAATTGAGTTAAAAATGTCTGGTGACAAAAGCAAATAAAATACGCGCGGTCTTGATGGAACAAAAGTGAACGCAAAACGATTCCAAGAAGAGAACTGAAACCCGCGCGCGCGCGCGCCATTCGCTTCAGGATTGAATTGTCAATTGTGCAGAAAGAGGAACAAGGCAAACGAATCAGGTTCTAACACGCATCCAACAAAGATGACAACTCGTTCACAATCATACTCTATAAAATATGGTCGATGGGTTTTTTGTTTTTTTCTTCTTCTTTTTCTTTCTCTCCATTCAACTGCAACGGAGACTTAATAAAACGGGCTCGTTCTCACGTTTTAATACCTATGCACCTTTACTGAGAATGTAGGGTTATGTTTCGTCTACCGCTTGAAATCCGATAATGCGCGCATGCGTACCAACGTCATGCTATGTGCAAAGTTTGTGCGACTGATAAAAGTTTGTATAATAATACTAAAGATTCGAGGATAAGTACAGAATTGTCGTCATTTGTCTTTGTGCTGGGAAAATGTACAAATGACCTGTCTCAGGTGAGTTCTAATCAAGATTAATCAAGCAGAAACAATGATTCAATATGAATTCAGAACGAATCTACATCACCAAGACGTAACTAGTACTTATAAGATTTCGCCTAACTTGGAATATACTTATTAAAATAACATTGGATTGGTATAGAAGTTAAATAACATTAAATATATTAGAAATAATTACGGAATCATTTGAATTTTCCCTTAAATGGTATTTGTATATATGTGTCCGAGTATTAATCTATTAATGAACGTGTATTAGCATTCCTTTACTGGAAAATATAACTACTAAATGCCTCTCTGTACACTAACATATTTTATTTCTCAATAAAGTTACAGTAAATAACTTCTGCGCCATAGTAAGCCGCACCATAATATAATTAGTATAAAAACGCACGGAAACCAGATCATAAACATGTAGAATATTTGTAAACAGTCCCATAATTTAAACGCAAATACGTAATTAATAATATTCTAGATGCTGTTTCAGGCCTTATCAAGGCTAGGTCTCCCGTGGTTACATGCATGCACGTTATGCATAATAGTTTATGTGGAATCTTATAGGAGATATTATCAGGTCGATTGCTTATAATTTGTTCAATAACAACACATGACATCTTCAGTATTTTTTCACACACTTTATTTTACAACTTAACTCTTGACTCTAAATATCTCAATCGTCTTAATTAAGCAAATATAGATATACACCTAATTTGCATACTATTTACAAATCTCAATAAAAATATCTGATTTCGCAAAGAAAATAATCGAAAATATATTGTGTAAGTAAAAATGAAAATGATATTATTAATATTAACAGGGTTCGTAATTCAAATAGTCGATTTAAAGACATGTTATGTATTACTTATGTTGGAAGTAACTACTAACAATGATGCTAAGAAATTACTTGCATAATTAAAATTATAATAATAGTATTTATAATTGATTCTGTCTTGTCTAGCGTTGACTATTACTCAGAATGGCTATATTAACTCCTGTATCACAAATAACGCTGAAATATACATGACGAGAAGATATCCAAACAGCCAATAACATCGTGCAACACAAAATAAAAATCGAAATGGCGTACATCAATGATGTAGAACAATAGAAATTCATATGGCAACATTCTCGAACAAGGTGTATTGTATATGTTTTTATACATTTGCACTGTGTTCTTCCCTGTGCATTCTTTTGTTCCAAAGTCTCAGGGCCGGCTTTGAACCAAGTGGAAATTACTGAAACCTTGGAGATTCAATGCTTTAAAATTTTACAACAAATAGCGTCTTGTATTCTTCAATTATATTCCGCAATTTCCGATGTGTACTTTAAAGATTATCTATTTCGTCATTATTGAATCAAATTAAGGCACCTGGCCTAAAGCCAGACCTGCAAAGAAACAGTGTTTTTGCAATTGTTCAAAAACAAAACATTTACTGGGTATGTTAAGTGGAAATGACCGTTACAGGTTTCACATAAACACTACGTGGAAATAAAAGTTTACTGATGGAAAACGAAATAAGAAGATAATTTGTGAGGCTACATTAAAAATTTCTCAGTACTGGGTCAGCCATGCAACCACGGTATTGAGTATAAATATTTTAATTGCCAGTTATTAATATTGTACGACAGTTCCGAGTCAGCGGTTTCAATTAAGCGAGATTAAAAATTGAAGAATGCCGTTTTTAGTGCTTTGCTAAATATGATCCCGTACCAGATTGCTACGAAGAGAAAGAAATTATTCAAATAATCTCTCATCGGCTTTAATTATAATATAATACCAAAAGGAATGTCTCTTCGTATTTTATTTTTGCTTTTATGTCATACAAAACAAAAAATACATGAATTTATCACGTAAGCTTTTCGACTACATTCTTTGGAAAAGATTTACAATTTCTTAATTACATTTGACACATTACAGCACAGAGGTCGAACGTAGAACTGTAAAACATGATTCCGAAACGGAGTAGTATCAAACGATTAATTCAATTAAATTTATTATACACTTACAGTCTATCATATAATTAAGTGTTCAAGTTGGATAGAGATTTATTAGAGCCATACATCCACTCAGCACGATCAATTTCGAAACGAAACACCATCAAATTATTTATTATACAGATGTTGAGGCCCGACGAAATTGAATAGTATTTTCTGAAATTTACCAGACAAGACTCGTAGATAGTTATGAGAAAATTTTATCAGTTGAAACATGTAAGGTATACGATTATATTGGTTGAGTAAAGAGCATGAAATTATGTTTCTTTCTTTGAAAAATGGCGTGTTGACGAGTCTGGGAGCAGCACGTAAATGATAATATTTTACGAGCAGTAAAGCGAAAAGTACAATTAAGTTTATAATTTGTTCTGAAACCAGCAGAAAATGAAGAATGTAATTAGAGATTTTTATAATGTGTATTACCTAATAACTGCCGTACATTTTATATGTGAATCACGAAATCCATCAGTTTGATAGATGATTACAACTTTAAAGATTCACCCCATATTTACACTACAATCATTGCAAAGATCTAGTGATCTGAACGTATAAAGAAGTAGTAAAATAACATTCTCATTGATTTTATTCGTTTTTGCATACCACACATGTTTTTATTACTGTAATAAAATGTAAGTGACGTGTTCTTGTGTTCCATGGTAAATTAGCATGCAACAAAAAGCAGCCGATAAAGAATAAAACGAACAAAAAATGGTTTATAAAATTTCGTTACATACACCTGTTGTGTAATTAAAAATTAACAATATAATAAAAGGCAACAGATTCGAAATTCTTATCGCAATGATTTATCCCGTTCGATGTGTTTTAAAAAGAATCAAAATTACAGACAGACAAAATTTATAAATAGAATGAACAACAAAAATTGAACAATACATATATAGTAATATATTTCGCACTACGACCTTCAATATCCTTACGTATCTACGTGATGCAGTGATCAGCTGTATAAGATCTAGTTCAGTATAACTATGTAACCATAAAGTACAGTTGGTTCGAACTGTTGTAGGTTGTTGAATATGCCAAATGCAAATGAGTTAAAGTGAAAATCATACATATTCAATGATTGTGTAACACACCTTACATACACAAACACACGTGTATTCATACCTACGATTTCGGATAAATGTATTTTTAGCACTCAATCTGTTGAATCAACACAATGGACATTTTGAAAGTGATTGCGAAACTTTCTCATCCCAAAATGTGAGCACAAATTTTAAGAACGGTTTCATGATGCACCATGCAACATTTGATCAACGTGGCCATTGGAAAGCAATGAAAAAAAAAAGAAATATTGTGAAGGTGAAGGTCAAAATCCAAACCCTATAGCCGCGGTGCGGTGTTCGAATCATTTGCAGCACTTTCATTTTGTTTTATTTTGCATTTTATTGCAGCGTGTGTCTGTCTGAGTGGTGAGCAAGTGTTGGCCAAGGCGGGTATTGTATATTGGATAACAATGTACGCGTAATGCCAGCTGGCATTACCGCAAGTTACATTACCTGCTCAATGCTATACGTGGTGCAACAATAACCGGCCGCGAATGCCGAACAAAACGAATGATTTAATTGCTCGCCAGAGTGAAATGTATTCCACTACACCAGCGACTACCAAACAGTTTTTCAAAATTATGTTGCTAATTTTTAGTAACATTACATAATCCTTCAGTATAATAATATGTAATTACATAATTCCAAAAATAAGTGAGAAATGTTACATTATAAAAATAAATATTTGTGAGTGTAAGTGAGTGGGATTTTTTCCTAAATTGATTCCTACATACAGAATACACGATAAATAATGATAGTAATGAATGCACAATTGTATGTTTAGTTCCACACATCGTGAGTGTGATAAACAGAATTGAGGAAATATTACTAGTACGGTACTGGCGGAAAAGAATGGAAGTGCACGGGTAATATCGGCCGCTGCCATATTATCGCACGAGTTCCCATGACCTGAACGGTGGATCAGACCGCCATTCTCGTACATAATCGAGCAATGGACAGGTCCGAGCAAGCGCCAGTCGCTAGGTGCATCACAGTAGACCAAATACCACGGCGAATCATACTATTATACACAGGCATTTGCACGAAGTTACCTGGCCAACTAGCATGCATCTTTGTGTGCTAGTCCAGACAAGGGTTTTATACGAATTACCGTGCATAATGAGCTTGTAGCATTTACTTGTGCAGTATATAAATGCGAAATGTGCATGATGATAATTTATTCAGATTATTCTGGAATAACGCACCGCAAATAAGTAAATATATGTTAGCCGGGTTTATATTTAAATAACAGATCAACCATGTAACCAGTAATTATTGTCTGGATGTATATAATTCAAACATATGCGAGATAAGTATATTTTAACGACATGCTATATATAGGTACATAAAACTACATACACGTATATAAAATTGCGTATTGTGGCGAGTGAAAAAATATTCCTATCGTTTGAATGAAAATCAAAGTGAATGACCTCATAATATTTCTTGCAAAACTGAATAAAAAAAATGTTCATTACAATCCGGTTTAATTAGCTTTTACTGCGATCAATAATACTGCAAAGTTAATTACGAAATTGTCCGCTAAGACTCGATTTTACACAAAAGAGCGCTGATTATTCATATTTTTGCTTGCATCGACAGGTTGTGTGCTGTTCGAAGCGTTTATATATAATAAATTTAACATGGTCATTACACGGGAATGCGAATGGAATTTGTTGCAGGGCCGGTAGGATATAAAATTACGCCGTCAATGACTTCGGGCCAGTCACGATGTTAAACTTTGGCATGTACAAATGGAAAATATTTATACGATACTCACACCATCAGTATAACGTGCCATGTAAAATGTAATACACGGCATTTTCATCTCTGTCAATTAAGGCTACACCGGCCCAGCGTGCTGGCCTGTTCACATTAAACTTATAAAACATTAGCGTTATGTACATGTGCAAATTGTGTGTTCTCAGATTTTCTTACTAATACTGTCGCATGTCAACTTTTATTGGTATTTGGCGAAAAGAAATCAAAAGTGTTTTAGCTTGTCATACAACAGTACACATACATACGTATACTATACACAATACAAAGATAGCGTTTGATATGCAAGCATGCTTGCTGAGTGTATATGTGAATCTTGTACATTTAGTTCAAGTACAGTGTATCTGTTATTATTGTTTTTATACACACTCACTTGCAACATTAACACATAACGAATTTAAAACATTCAAGAACGGCTTGTACTTGTATTTCCACATACGTACTTGCAATATGTGAATGGATAATATCGTGAAACAAATATGTTTTTATTCGACAGAAATTACTGATTTATAAACAAGTTATACCCGTATGTCACAAGTTTTTATTATTATTTTTAAATCTAACATTTTCGTATACTTTACCTTTGTCAAATAGTTATTCTTTTTATCAATGAAGAAAAACATTTGTATGGGATGCATTATAAAAGGTACATACAATTAAATAAATTATTCGATATTCAGTTACAATGTACATTTTGCGATATCTCTTAGGCAACTCTTCTAGAAACTAAACAATACTTGAACATTGTGTTACACATAGCTACTCTATTCTTTAAATGACACTGGCTACTCACATATGGTGGCATATAGGTGTGCCGCATACTAGTGACATGGTTAGGTGCTAAAACTTTATAGGTACCTCCGTACAGAAGAGTGTACTGGCTCCCAAGAATGCGGTATACAGTCAAGTTAAAGCTTGGCCGCTGTCCGTCTGTCCATCTGTATCTATAGGAGCAAGCTATTGCAACAAGACTGTACATTTACGTTCCTATTTAGATAGCGCGCGCGTTTGACCCAGCATTGTGCCGCACGTATAATACGAACGCCAACCGAAAAAATATCACGAGGGAAAAAACAGTAGAGATACGTACACCCACCCAATGCCGGAGCTCGGCACTCTAGATTCTCACATCGTTTATTTATTATAAATGGACGACAAATGACGGTTGAAAGGTTCAGTTCCTCGTTCTGGAAATATTCAGATTCCAATGCCACTGAAATAGAACTCAAGTTGAACGGGATCAGTTAAGAGGAATCATGCGTGCCGGATGCCAAAGAGATTGTAAGACATTAACATGGAATGCACGACCTGTAGCCAAGATGTTCTTGTAACTACATGTATTCAACCACGAATTATATCAACTTCTGATTTGTACATTTTATATTTCCTTTATTGCATAACCAAAATTGAATCGCTTACTCGTCAGAAAGAATAATTTCAATGTGCCATATGCACAATTAAATAATATGTTGTTTTAAATTATTACAATATAATCTTCGTTCCAGTCAAACGTACATTTTTGTTTTAAAATCAGAGTTACAAATTTATTCCGTTCACGAGTTGTTCTAAAACACGTTTCAGCAATCGAATCCACGAAATGTAGTCAATCTTCTCACATATTTTGGCAAAATAACTTGAAAAAAACCTGTCCCGACATGATGTCAGTTCGGTGGCGCCGAAAATTCTTACAAAATGATTGAATGTCGAACACAGGTTGAGACCGGTTCCGTACAGGTGACGGTACTTGTCACTTCCACAGCCACCTTCACTACTTGTTGGGCCCCCCTAATACGAAACTGATGATGCCTGCTTTACCTTATAATTTAATCTAATGATAACGTAGCGCTCCTTTCGGAATCAAGTATGCTTCGAACGCAAGGATACCACTAGTTTTTATTCAGCCTGTTAAATATCTGAAGTTCCAAAGCAGTTTGTAATTTGACAGATCTCTAAAGTTCTATAGAGAGGGACCATATAAGAAAAAATTAAAATACTATAGTCAGTTTGAAAATTAGAAAACAAAATACGTATTACACCAGAATTTATCTGCACATTTTTTTTTTGCTCTTTGAAAAATAATTTCTTAAAGGTTTGACTACCACTGCATTCAATGGTATGTTAATCTGGTTTTAGATGCATACAATATTGGGCTCCTGAGTTCTTGTTATCGCGATTAATATAAAGAGAAGTAATAATTTTAACAATGAAAGTATGTTGCTCGTAATTCAAAGATCGGAACATTTATAACTGAGACGCGATTGTACAAGAACAATGAGAAGTTAATCTCAAATTAAAACGAAAAAGGAAATGGAATAACTACAAATAATGACGTAAATGCCGGATTACATACATATTACGTATAATCTACGAGTTCAAAACAATTTTAATTACTGTGTTCATATCCTATCTAATAGGAGGTATAAAGAATTAATACATTCATAACTTTTCATTATGATTTATATTCAAATTTTTTTGTTAACTCACGACAGTACTCATACTAACGGAACTACCTTCGCCTACGAAATCGATAAAATCATATATAAAACTATAATTATGACCCACACGGACGAGTGATATGTATATTTACCTGAATACCCCCCTTGAAAACATCACATTAATGCAGAAGATCATATCACAAGCGGAATATATAAAATAAATCATACAGATAGGCAATATGATAACACCATATGATGGTTCATAATTAAATATCTCCTAAGTAATAATATTCTATATAAAATATATACGTAAAGCCGACCCCCTACGGCCATACTATGTCATAATGATTGTACTAATGTATTTATTATAAAACTAATTTGCATTGTATACAATCACTCGATATTATAAAACAAACTGAGAATCCAATTAAAAAGAATGTCGTGGCATTATAAAAATAACTCTGAATAATTGATAATCTATGAATGAATGTATTTCTTACATTCATATTTTACTGCTAATGAATAATAAATAGGTTTATAATTAGATAGCTTATCAGAGCGCAAATATCAGCTTGTTATGAAATAATAAAATACGTATCAAAAAACATTAAAGTATTATTTTACGAATATATTATAAGAAATAACCATTGTTCTATATTGTATATTATTTTATATGATTTATAATCTACATGCGTACATGATTATTAAATTCTAACATTTATAGCTTGCTATATTTGTTAAAATATACACTGATAAAATATATTTTGTATTTTTTTTTTATTTAATAATGTAAATAACAATAACGTAGAATGTTCGGAGTATGAAGTATGTATTGCAGCAACAGTACATACATGCACGCAATGCTGTGTTAACGTGAAATATGTTATATGCCAACAATAACCCACACCCAGTCTGGTCTGTGACCACTTCAACCCACGTATCCACCATGGCAATCTTGATTTCTCAATCGGCCTTTCAACTCATTCTCTTTTCCGTTGATAAATATACGAAACGCAAAAAAGAATATTCACAAGAATGTGTAATGTGGGTGCTTTATTGCAGGCACTCATTATTCTATTTTTCTTGGCGCCACCTTCTAATCTGACAGTTATAGCTAGCCATGGAATGCAAGAACCTTTGTTTACAATATATATTTACGTATGTATATATATATATATATATATATATATATATATATATATATATATATATATATATATATATATATAAACTTGCATGTACATCTGATTTTCAACGCTTTCCAAACTGCTCTAAAAAAACTCGTGTTCTCAGAAAAAAATATATAATGGGTACCTATTGCAGTAGCCCATGTAGAGAATATAATAGTATATTGTGAACAGTCAGTAAAAAAGATAAAAAGATTCATGTATATTTTACACATCACGGATTTGTAAAGTACATGTGCAAAAAAAGATGTGCATTAAAATGAAATTCGCTTTTTCTCGAAAAAATAAAAATAAATAATAATTTGTAGTTAAAAATACGCATACAATTGACATCTTTTAATCAAACAAGAAAACAATTTTTATTTTTTGGTACACAGTACAGTCAAACTCCTATAACTCGAATTTTCTATAAATCGAAACGAATCGAGTGGCAATAGCGTTTAGAGAGCAAATTACATGCAATTTTACTTCTACACTCAAACTTCTATAACTCGAATTTCCCCATAACTGGAATAAAATGATTGGCACGTGCATTCCATAAGTCGAAATTTAAAGAGAAATCCTTGTTTGCGGAGGAATTTTTTGTGTGTGCTTGGTTCTCTTCGTTTTTGTTTTCGTTTTATTTTATTCGGGGAGTCCCTTTTTGCTTGTCAAGAGCTGTTGTGAGAGCGGAAGATCAATCACGCATAAAAACACAGTTCTGTTGTGATTTTTTCGAAAAGGTGGTATACTTTTTGGTGCAAAAATGTATGATGATATGAGGAAAATAACTTGTTAATAGCAACACTCACTCACACAAAAACACGCCCTTACCTCAAACTGCGTTTTTTCGTATTGAGTTTTTAATTGTTCGGGGAAGTCCTTATTTGTAAAACGAATACATACACATTTATTCCTTATAAGTTTGCTGAGCATGAACGGGAACGTGGCAAATTACTGAATATTTGTATATACAATGTTAGTATATACTGCATATACACAAATTTTTTATAGGCTAGAAAAAACATATTTTTTTTATTACAGATTTATATAAGATTATAAATGAATTATCACGGTACCAATTTATGAAGAAAATACAAATGATTAATATGTGTAAGTTAATGTCATCATACGTTGTATCGAGTACATTGTCAGTGCGTAACTTATGCTAATTGAAATTGGACAGTAAACGAACGTAAATTAAAGGAGAGACTGAGCGAAATTTATTGATGTATAGTATGAAATACAACGCCGCCTGTATAATAAGACCCTTTAATAACAATTATGAATAAATTTAAATAATTTAATCACTATAAAATAGATTAAGTGTCATCCTATTACGTTCATATATACACTTTGTTATAATTCCAGAGCACAGTGTTATATGTATGTGCGTACGCACGTGTGTATATGTGTGAACGAACTAATAGTAACTCTTACCAGTATAGTATGGAAGCGGCAAAAATAAAATTAGTACGTACCTGTAACAAAGAAAAGAACTTAGTTATTAAATACAATTACATAATTTCTTAATTGTACGGAGATACAATAGAAAACTGAAATATTTCCTTAATTTACACCAGTGTTCTCTAAAATTAGCTTTCAAGTAAATTAAGGATCCTTCATGGAAAAACAAAGAAATATTTATATACAAAAACACACAGAATGAACCATAAAGGTTCCTATTGTTTGAAGACACTTTATTTGACTGTAATGTTTCTAGGGTTCCGCCCTTATAGCAACTAGGAAGACATAAATATATGTCTGAAAAACAAGGGTGTCGGCAATATGGCCATCAACTGTAACGTTTGTTAATTGCTCTGTGCTGTAATAGCTGGTCCACCATTACAGACATTGGCCATATTTTAGAACAATAGTACCTTTGTTCAGGTAGAAACCTGTTACACAGTCAGGTATTGTATAAAATGTAGCAGGTAGTCAACTGTAACTCCAGTGTATAGTCTCCGTTCTACAATCATTTACAGACTAGCGAATATATATATATATATATATATATATATATATATATATATATATATATGTATGTATATATATATATATATATATATATATATATATATATATATATATATATATATATCTTTATTTCATAGTTACATTACATTTCGATTGTTCTAACGGAGCTGAGAAAAACAGAAGACAATATTATTTAACTCATGTCTAGATGGCTGGGTGCGTGGATTGTGTATGCGAACATATCACACAGTCGAGTGTTGTGCAAATCATCAATGATGATTGATGGCCGAGTTTATGCATTGGTTCGCCATGCAGGGTAATAAACATGTATGTTACTAAGTATATAATGCTCGTTGAACGCCCTCGTTATTTATTATGTCATGTTAATTGGTTATTAACTGCTTCGCGCGCTACACTCGTGCTAAACATCACTATTGCATTGTGCTGTGTTAATTGGCTGATCAAACTTGAACTTGCACTCTCGTCCTGTATACATATGTATGTATAGACAACTTAATACCTTCTTGCGTGTTAAGTTCTCTCTTCTCTATGTAGATGTATAACTTCTTTTATTAGAAAACTATCAATGCATGTACACAAACACCTCCTTGTTAGTTTTTACAGAATGCAACGATTTCAACAAAATAATTAACAACTCACGCGACTCATGTTTGCACACCGTCGTTAGCCAATCAGCACTAGAATATGTGCGTGTTCTGACAATTTAACTGCAATATTCACGCTTGTAACTTTTCTAAATAATAAATAAGTTGTACACTTTTTGTAGTTGTATATATTTTCAAAAGACACGCGAAATATGTTGTTCTTAAAGCAAACAGGATTCACAACCAAAACGATTATCATCAGCGATTATGAAACTTTAAACACAAAAATTATTTGTTTATAAAAATAAACAATTTTCCATTCAAAAAGATATATACTACAATATAGTGCCAAAAGTTTAATACAATGAATACCATTGGTACGTTTTGAGAACCACTGGTATAAAGGGCTGGTCTAATTTTATATACGTATAGCAACCAAGTATTTTATGAAACCACGAATAATTACAAAATCTAATTATTTGTGTACAAAGAAACACATAATTTTGCACGCACACATTACATTTTCCGTAATGGGTGTTTTTGTGGGCAACGGTCACTAATTTCAGTGCCCGGCAAATGGTGTTGGGGCGCTGTACCGTCCACAGCAAACTTGTTACACGCAATCTTACAGGAGCGCCAAGTGGTAATTTCTAGTACTAACCCATGCACATCGCAACCAGTTATAATAAACATATTCGTGCACCAACAACAACGTGTACCTTCCAAAGTATCTTATTACGGCGGAGAGATGGTTTTAAAACACTACGGGTTAATTTAAAAGTTATAGCTTACAGACAGGCAACTGTGTTCAATGTACAGCGTCTCACAAAACCATCATTGTAAATACAGTTTTTAAATAACAGTAGGCAAATAATACAAAGTAATAACTATGAATAAACTATTCTTGTAAAGTCAACTTTTGAAAATGAAATAATTTTTATCTAGACTGTTGAAAACTTTGCATACAGGATAAATGATGTTTAATAAGCTATCTTAACATGCAATAACATGCATAAACAATTTCATTCTTCTGTGAGAGATCTTAGCATGTTGTTTTACTACTGTATAATTACAAATAAAACACAGCAAAAAGTAATGGTTTCTGCATTTATGGAATGGTGTAATTATCACATAATTACTTGTTACCATTACAATTACTAACGAAGCAGAACTAAATGTTCGTTTGTTGTTCTTCATTATAAACGTCACAAAAATTACTGTCTTAATAAAGAGATTAAATACTACAAACGTAATACGAAAATAAAACAATGTAAAAATCCGAATGAAATACAGAATAAATAGCTGTAATTGAAAAATAATATGTTACACATTATGTACCATTATAGTAGGTAGGTACGTACAATGAATATTTACGTAATTATATAGACTGATAAATTCGATTTTAAATGATATTATCCGCTTGATATAAATGATTATTAAATTATACATTTAATGTAAAATGAATACATAGGGAGGAAACACAAATACAGATACTGTGAATTCAAATTTCTCGCCGTTCTTATGAGATTATCAGGTAAGACTCTTCTTTAGTTAACAGCCAATCAAAATTCCAACAGAATTAACAGCCACTTACGACTACCAGCATGAAATAATTACGTTACAGCATGTACCAAGTGTGCATGAAGTAATACATACATTTCACGGGTAAATCAAATAAAAAACAAGCTAATTACTTTCGTTAACTAATTCAAACACCCTTCAACTGACCCTGGACAGTAAATCCTCTCGTGCAGTTATCCGGTAACCAGACACTTCCAATTATATTCAAACAGTGTTACCAAAACTAATTTAAATCGCGTATAAAACATTGACGAAAGATATATAATTATTGCAAGAAATTATTATCGAAATTGCGTAAATTCTTAATCGAATTGTAAAACTATTACTAATAATATCATAAGTTTTCTCATAGAACTCTGATTTACATTCGAAGAGAAAACAGTTTGAGATTCGCTGACGCAGATAGAAAGCAATACAAACAAACATGTCAACTGGTCTTGAAGAGCGGGTGAAAATAATTGAGAAAATTATACCCCGTTAGCAGAGTGTGTACAATTATCATAAATTATGACAACCGTTCAGCCAATAATTGACATACACATGTATGTGTGTGTACTTGTATTATAGAAGATTTAGCCTGATACACCCGATATCCCTAATTGGCTCAACTATGAATAATATAACGATAACAACTAGATGACGACTTGCAAATTATCAAGTTCTGCTTATTATTCAAAGTACTGACGATAGAATTATCTGAACGATTCATCACTTTGCGCAGAAGGTTGTTTCGGAAGTCAATCGCTAGTAATGAGTGCTTTCGTATAATTTTTATGTCTCAATTACGAGGGAGAGTAGCTGTATAAATTTGATTACCTATTGCTTATTGGTACAGTATCTACTATGCAATCTGATCTCGCATTCAACTGGCTGATTCCAGTCACAGTTCAAGATGAAACTCTACTGTTTCTACCAGTAAAGGACAAATCATTGAACTGTTTCATTACGTTAGGTATGCGGAGAATGGTGTATTATACTATGCGAATCCAGCACACATGATTTCATAAAATATGAATACAAGTGAGTAAAACCTATTTCATTATCTTCTAAGATATAATAATTTCATTCCGGGTTACTAGGACGCAACTCAACTCAAATCTCGAATCACCATGAAGGATAATAAATCTATTTACGAGCATTAATATCTTTTAATAGGTAAGCAACATAATTTCAGTTAGATATTGTAAATTTTAATTAGAAATTCAAAGAGAATGTCGTTCCAAAAACCCGACATTAAAACATTACAGTGAAGGTAATAAAAGATAAAATGTAATAATTTTATTACATACTTATTGCATTTAAAAGAAACTATATAAAAGTGTAATCTTATTTTAGAAATGACATCATACTTTGGCATTTTTCACCGGATGAATAGATGATTTAAAGAAATTCAATATTTTTAACTACTTTACGTAGTAACAGTCCATTGTAACAAGAGAACCCGTATCTGTACAACAAGTGTTACGAAATTAGAATCAATAATTACCATCGCCGTTGTCTTGGTCCATTGAGAACCCACATCAGCCAGAGGCACAGAGTGCGTGGGTGTCTTACGTATATAAGAATGATTGCAGATAATCACACCAAATGCGGTCATATATGCAACATTTAATGACATATCAGTTAACAAGCACCGTTGGCCCTGAGGTGATCAACTACATTACTAATCATGTCTCCACATGCACAAAGCAAGTAGGTGGATGCTTTTTTAATGAAACAATTATAAAACACATGTGTAAACAACAAATATTTTATTCAGATAGTTATTTATCAACGAAAATTGAAAAAAATTATTACATTTGAACGTAAATATTTCAACTACACTCCTGCACATATGGAAAGAACAAAGAAAAATACGGAAACGATAAATAATTTCTATTCAACACATATCATTACTCTTACAAAGTCTATGTCATGCTGCTTCTGTGGATGATAATTTGTTACATGGAAAACAAGCAGTGCATTCTGATAGTTTTTACTATCATTAGACACGAGAGCGTTTCATATCAAATAAAAATAGGGATGCACCACCACTTAGCACACACCGGCTAAGACCTGCGTTCCTAGAAGTTATTTATACGTGCATAGCCAACTGCCGGCCTGGTATAGAACAAATGCGTGCCTTCACGGAAGATATTATGATGAAGTACAAGCCGTACACCGTTGAATACCGGTGCTGCGCATACGCGCACACTTATACTAGACCAGTGAGATCTAATAGGGAACGAAACCCGCACGTTTGCTCCAGTTGGCTAGATGCCCGGTACTTTGTACTACGTATAATCGTCACTGACAAACAGGTATTCACAGGTCATTAATAGTACGTAAATTCCTTCAACAAGTAGATCAACTTATAGTTGAAAATTCCGAGACTCGAAATAAATTATACCTTGTTTTTAGTTTATAATAAACAAAATAAAGCGTAAAATACTCATTATTATTCAGAATTACTGGTAAACATAGCCACAAAGAAACTAAAATTAACTTAACCTTAGTTAGGTAACCATTTGGGTTGCCAAAACTCAGGATGTAAAAGTATGCATAAGTGCATCAGTAAATAATGCGGTGTAAAAATTAATCCTCAGTATCATTTTAAATTCTAGTGTGATTTTACACTCGTGTAGATTAAGCTAAATTCTGAGAGGTATTCGAAAATCTAGATTTCAAAGCAATAACTAGAAATGGAGTGTAATTTGAAAACAACTATGTACCGCCACTGGTATGCAGTAGTGGCGATAGTGTGCCATGATGGGCATTCATCCGTCAACATCTTAGTATACCTGGCAAGCGGTAAAGAACGTAGTGACCTCCGTCAGCCTACCATAAGCTCCCAGAGAACAGACGATCCTTCATCAAGCTAGATAACAACAAACAACTGTAGGTACAGGTTCATAACACAACACAGCACAGAGCCACGCATTTTACGACTGATTAATTCACTTAAGAAGGTCTTCCTGCCCTTTGAATTTTGGGATAACCATAAACGCGTGACAACTGAATACCGATTCGGATGCGATGTACACGGAAGATATGGTCAGTTTGTGTAATACACCTGTTTACTCTACCTGCACTGTTATAACAATTTGTTTACAAACGCTCTTCAAAATCCCACATTTTCCTCGCCAGTAATAATATCAACATATTTAAATTTAATGTAAAATTAATATTGTCTAAATGAAAGATACATAAGAATATTTGCAGTAAACAAATAAAAGTATTAACACACAACTGAGAGTTTGTATTTGATGAAATTTTACAACGAATAAATACACATTTTGTTCTTTGAATCAATGTTGAAATTAATATAGATACAAATTTTAAAAACTTAGTTTTCTATATTTTATTATTTACAGTTTCACGTTAACGTACAACGTCTTTTAGAATGCTCTTCTGGAATATTATTCAATATAATATTGATCATTTTAACAGGAAATTATCTTTCTTCAGCCTGTATGCGAAGCTCCTCCATGTAGATCGCTTTCGGCGTGTCTAGGGAGGCGGTGGTATTTGTGTGACTCGCACGCCACACTGCGGCGTGGTCTGTAAACTTACCGGCTGTCGCTGTGGCCAGGTACGAACGTTCTAGTGGTGCCCACGCCATACCAGCCCGATACGTCATATTTATGTTTCGTAAACAAAAATAAAGTGGCATGTGCCGGTTTTTGAGTCGGCCTGTGCTTACGGCATAAGTTTGAGATCTAAATCAATAATAAGTCTTATATAGTTTTCTTTTTAGAAATCTAATTCAAGTAGTTATACTTACCGAGATATATGAATAAGGAACTCATATGAAGGCATACTCTAATAATTAACACTTGTGAACTAATTAATGTTAATATTCGTAAGAAAAATATAATATTAAAAATAATACAAGTGTTAATGATTTAGTGATGTTACAGGGTTGAGAATAGTATAGTTGCCTATCAAACAATACACACATTTACTTAGTGTAGTTTATTTCTGAAATTATTCAGTAAATACAAGAATTATAACCTCAAAATGTGTCAACTATTTGAATATTTATAAACATCTGTCAGATATCCAGAAACATTCACAAGTATTTGGAATAAATTTCCGAAGAATTCCACGATAACATCTCCTACAGTTTTTGAAATTTCGTCACAACACGTCGTGACGAATTCTTTCTACGATAGCCATACAAATATACGCACACATATCCCCATGACCATGACACTGTAAGATTTGAACAGAGAAATTCAATCCAGATTATAAAACATGTGAAAGAAGATTGCCCGAGTCGGATTAGTTAACAACTGTGAAACTACCACACAAACATACTAGCCAAGCCAATGAACACACGGAATATATTTTTTCAATATAGATTTAGACCAGCTTAGGTTTTGACAGACATCTCAAGGAGAAAATCAAAGTAGAACCGACGTACAGAATATTTACCTGGCCTGTCTTGGTAAAGACGTGTTCCGAAAAAAAAATAATACAAAATAAATAAATATAAACAACGAATTACATGTTTTTATATAACATTACCACAAGGCCGGTGTTATTTCTCCTTTCTGTAAAATGTAAGGATATAAAGACGAATAAAAGTAAAGGGAATATTAAAATGGCGGTCCGGATGTCAGATACAAGTATAAATAAATCAAATGAATCGTTCAGGAAGAAACAAACCGTGTAATTAAGTCGCCAAACCTGCTCAGAATCTGCGATTACATCTTGACGTGCACGTGCGTTGTACTAATCAATCTTTTATAGATAAATAGTAGTACACAAGTGTACAAATTAGTTATTGACCTGTACCTGTTACTTACTGTTAGATCGAATCCTAACAATACACCTATTTGTTACTTCTCAGAGCGCATATGAGTCATGAGTTACGTAAATTATATTTTCCTTGCATGCAGTTCACAGAAATCAACAATACACTGTCGCTGGCAAATTCAAGAATGCATTATTGTCAATAATTATGCACACATAAACAGTTCCATACTGGACGTGTTCACTCACGCGAACAAGTAAAGTGAGGGGTGGTGGGGTGGACGAAGTCTTGTTCAGGTTCAGAGAATCGCGACGCCAATGCCATATAAGACAATAAGTCTCAATGCAGAACAGCGAACGAAATAGGCAGGGTAAAGGTGGAGTGAACGTAATGTACAACGTAATACTTCACGCGTGGGACTTCCGTACCACCTCAGCGTGGGAGTAATCATTGGTCAGGCTTATGTGAAAGGGACTCTGGATCTACTAAGCGGCTAACGTGACTTCTACACTTTAACAAACATATAGCACACACACTTCTAGTGACAAATAATTTGTAGACATAATTATATGAAACATGCACAATATTTGAAATTAATTATTGCAATTTCGTCAGCAGATATATACTAAAAATCTCAGTCCGGCAGTAATTAAACGTTCAAAGTAAATTTATATTCCTATTCCATCGATAATATCAATTTACTTTACGATGTATTGGCGTATATAAATTCTGATCGTTTTGAAATTAGCCATCGTAAAGATCTATTTTATTACTATGCTAGTGTGCTTTTAAATTTTACCGTAAATAAATACATTTAATCAGTATTGTTTATAGCGGCGTTAGAGTTTACTAATTAACGTACCTATAATAAATATTTATACAACTCATTAAACAATGAACTAGATAATAGCCGCGTGTTTTATGTATAGTTTTATCACTAAAACAATACATACATTTTAATTACCTTTGACACCTGATATGAACAGGAAAATATTTGTTTATTCGGTATATAACAAGGGGATTATTCTTAGTAGTTTATTTTTAACATTTACCGTTAAATTTATATTTGAAAATATAAATAGAATATTGAGTATTTTTCTGTCACGAACAATGTAGAATTTGTTGGGCCTAAAGACATTTTTAAAGTAATTTTTTATATAAATACATTTTTATATTCACCACCGTTTTTATCACAAAATCTATTCACTATTAAAAAATGCGAGACTTGATTCCTTCTTTACTTCGTATCCGAAAGCAAAAATGTAGGTATCATCACCGTATAAGAGACGACATAAATAATTCTCACTTCCAAGGAAGTTTGGGGTAAGTTACCTGTACGCATGCTACCTGGCAACATTGTGTTGTAAATATTAGAAGCCTACCGTTGCTATTTACATATCTGTGAAGTTTTATTACAGTCAGGTGCACGGGGGACAATGTGTTTTGTGAACAACCATTTCCTGATTTACCTTGCTGACATTTTACTTGGCTCGCAAACAAGCAAGAAACAGGTGTACCACATTTGTTCAAAAAACATTGTATGCTTTAAATGTCATAATAAAGAAATATCTCATATTACACTGCATAAAAACACACTACTTAGTATTTCTGATAGAATACGGTATATTTAACAAACGTTCGCCATAAAAATTAATGTATAAATTATAAAACTCCGTGAGAATATTAAATTTTTAGAAAATTAACAAAAAATATTTTACACCTGCTAAGACACGTAAATTCTACAAATATTTAAATAAATCAGCATTAAAAAACACTTCTAATATGTCGGATACTATACTATACGTAGCAACTGCTAAAAAATCTTTAAAAACTGAATTTTCAAGTTATAAATATTAAAATAGCGCATATAAGAAAAATAAAAATAGCGGTTCTCTCAAACTATGTGCCGTGAGATTATCAATACGAGTTTCTACAGATAATTGTAATATATGCATTAGATGTTAATTTTGTTGTAAAAGAGAAATCCTGTTCTAAAATCATATTACCGTCATGGGATAAGAATTTTACCGAGTTGAACGAGCTTACGGAAACCTATCGACACATGTTGGCGCCAGTTTGGAGACATATATTTCACATACGGTCAGGAAAATTTACATTTACGACAGCTAAGCTAGGTAATGAAAGTTGCACAGCTGGTCTGCTTCTCGTGTTATAAGTAGCCGAAGCGGTAACGTTTATTTTCATATAGCAGAAGCGATGATACACTGATGTTTACCGATCCAAGTGTGCATAGTAATGGTATCAACAAATAAATATTACCATTCATAAACTCTACTTACTAGAGTCTAGTGTATTACGCGTTTCTTCAACAGAAAAATAAACGCTAACTAAACAAACAATATCGACGGAGTACGATAAAATTACTACAGTTCGTATTTTAGTTAGATATTTCTATATGTAAGTGAATTTTAGTAATTACTAAAGGAATAACGTAACGTAATTTTGCTATAGGCTTAACTAATTTTATGCACCATAAACTGAGCGCTGAAATGTTTCATTAGTGTAATTTCCACGCTGACATATAAAAACGAATTCATGACTCGTGTAGCATTGAACATTTCGCCACAAGTA
Organism: Carabus problematicus; assembly: GCA_963422195.1. NCBI lineage: Eukaryota > Metazoa > Arthropoda > Insecta > Coleoptera > Carabidae > Carabus > Carabus problematicus. The sequence continues at coordinate 5,237,907 of OY728579.1, forward strand.
CAGTTGAATATGAAGGTTTTAAGGAAATTTATCTACGCCAACTGTACAGATTGATTGTTATACACAAACAGCATGAAATTGTAACCTTATATGTACACCTACAAGTTATACAATCTACTTACATTAATCATAGCTAGAAATAAATATATCCATATTTGTACTGCACAACTACGTTAGGAATACTTATTTCAAATTCTCCACCACTACAAATTAGCAGCAACTGAACCAAAACATATAAATCACTAGCATCCGGTCACATATCCAATTCAAATCAATCTCAATTTCATTTTTTTATGATTCTGTATCTCAAATTACGAAAGTCTACCAATGAAGGTAAAAATAGATAATATTAAAGATTAGAGCATCCGTTTTATAAATAGTCCTCATCAAAAGAATTTTAATCTTGACAACAAAATATAAGTGTTCGTTCTACATTTCTAGAATTTTTGCAGAGTCTTTAAAATATTTGTATGAATGTCACGGTGTAACTATTTCTATTTAGATTTAACCATTGTTTTATGCGCTTCCTCCAAGAGCCGGCCCTGATAATATCGATGGTTTGAGAATCTTTGGAGGATCTCCAAACTATGCCGCGATACAAATTGAAGAAAGTAAATTATACTAAATGTGCCCCTCATTATAACCAATTTAGTGCCAATCCAACATACTGCCAGAATGAATTGGCCTTTCGACAAAACGACCTATTTATATAATTTGATAGAAATATACAGTCAAATATGTTACACATAATTACTACCTTAAATCAATAATAATTAAATAAAAAAAAAACATCCTTATTAATTCCAATGCTGCAAAATTAATTATGCTTTCAGAATTTAAATATCTCTTATTATTGTGCAATTACTAGAAGCAGGCAGTTGACCCAGTAATTATATCGTTATTGAATGTAAATATAAAATAATAATAATACTTGCTTATCTGGGGAGTTTGAGAAAAATAAACAAATCATTGTCAGACATATAGATATCGATATATTTCCCATGTACTTATCACTTGAAATTGATAAATGGGAACATTTTGCCGAAGACACTAATGAGATAAGCGTTCCAATAAATTTGTTATCATACTAATAATTTGTATTATATATCATCAGTGACAAAAGGAATATTTATTGGTGTATAAACAACATAAATTGCCGTTAATTATTAGAAATTCCCATTTTCGAAATCGTCGAATCTAAAAAATCCTCAAAGATGAAATAGGCAAACAAAAACGTATGAGATATTACATTATTTCTATCGATAAATGACAAAAAAAATTATCTTATTATTTTGGATTTTTACAACTAGACAAAAAGATAACATCCAATGTTAATTGCATTATTTATTATTAATTCACAGCAAACTTCACGCTGCTATATAAATGTCATTTATAAATTAGTCGATGTAATATTTTTAGCTCATCGACCTCCTGTCGAAGAGCTATAGTGTTCGGTACGATGTCTGTAGCATTCTCCGATTTTAAAAATTTTTGCGCAGAAATCCCGGACAGACCCCTTGGATCACGAAATGACTATTACAACATGTGACCGTATGTATGTCGTTCGTCCGCTCGCTCGTACGGTTTTTGTTCCACTAACTCCTCCTAGACTATCCAACCGATCTTGATGAAATTTTTTTTACAAATGCGTATTATGGTCTAGTTGTGCACCTGATTTTTTGTTTTTCAAATTTTCCTTTAGTACTTGAAAAAAAAAATATTTTCCAAAAATTTTTCAGTTTTTATTTTTTTTCTCCTTTATTTTCCACTCTATTGTATTCAAAATATTCTTGCATATGCAGAAAATGGAACAATAATTTTCCATATTTTTTATTTTGAAAAATTATGTAAGACCATTGAAGAAAAAATTATTCTTTAATTAAAACATGAACAAAAGAAGATTAATGCATTTATAGTTGGCTTAGTCTGCTTTGCTTTTGTTAACAGAAGAAAATGGTTTCACACTTGTTTTAAATTTGTTGTTTTACTTCGACCTGGGCACCTACGATTCTAAAAGTGTATTTAGGTAAATAATTTGTGATAAATTCAGAATTGGACATACGTCGATGAGCTGCAGGCATGGGTGACTAACCCATTCTTTGAATACTAGTTTTTTTTAGTGCTTACTTTGATTTACTTTTGCAATGATTCTAGGTAGCCGAGACGTACGTATATAGCTAATACATAATTCCCATAAATTACCCGAGATAATAGAGTATCTATCTACTGTAAGTGCTCTAGTGTATTTCAATGCAGCAGTTACGTGCGAGTGCACTAGCCATTGGACTTTTTAGGTAAATGCCATCGATAATAAAAACCACTTAATGGTTATGAAAATGTAGGCGACATGCTGTTCGAGGTGTATTTTTACCTTACCTTAGTCAGCGGATAAAGTGTGCACAATGTGTTTGAAATTAGAGTGCCCCATACACACATAAGCGCCGTAGTGATTTATTTCACAGAGGGGTCATGTTTGAATAATAGATTGTTAAAATTTGTATATCCTTTTTTGCAATTATTACAGACAAGTGTACAATTTGCCAAAGCAGTTATCTCAATATGCATGTGTAAATTTTGATTGTAATTTTTTCTGTTTTATGATTAGTAGCAAGTGCCCAATTCACTCAGCCCGCACCCTTGTGTGTAATTTGATACAGACAACTATTTATAATCACACACGCACACACAAAATAGTCAGTCAGCAGTCAGACAGCAAACACCGGGTCAAAACGTGTTTGTTGCACCAGGAATTTGACGGTATGACTTACACAGACACGCCCCTTGGATAGATGTCAAATAACAAAAACAATTCACAGAATTCAGCAGCATAACACTTCCTATGTTATCCTGAAATTCCAGTGGTCACAGTTGGAATATTAAAATGAACAACAAAAACTGAAGTTAATAAAAGTTAACGGAAAATCAAAAGCTGCAATGTAGTCAAAACAATTGTGAAGCATTCTACTGGCAGAAACTTCCCACACATGCGCAATGAAGTGATCCATAAAGAGTTAAAATATTTGTGACCTGTTGTCGGTACCAAAATATTTCATACGTTTGTAATTCCTACAAACCTGCACTTTTAACATACCGAAAAAAGAAACAAGATACCTGTAAGTATCCATAAACAGCAGACGGTTATATTTTTATTACAAATGAAATACATCATATGCGGGAGCATACCAATTAGCATACATTCTAGCGACCCGTAAATGCGTAGAATTCATACTGCGCATGCGCATATCAAACTCCATATTCTATATTTTAATCTACCTATCATATCGCATTATGATTATATGCAGGAGTCCTAATTGGACACGCGCATTCAAATTTAGTTCATCGACGTTCTGTCAAAGATTCTATTATTTTGTGTTACAGTATCTTTGGGTATTAATTTGTTTATATTATAACCTCAAATTGAAACATGTGTGGATGAGCTACAGTATGCTAATTCCTGTCAAAACCAACACTGTTACTACAGATTTAAGCTCAGAACAGCATCGCTATCTTTTGCATATTAAATAGATTCCAAGAATCCGCTTCGGTTGTGTGTATGTGTGTGTTCTTCTTGCTTTTATTTCGATGCCCGTCTTATTTAAAACGCGCACTCAGGAATGCTAACCACATTTTTATATCTTAACTTTGGCCGTTCGTATTCGCATATTTCCACACGATTTTTTTTCCTATTACTCTTTTCTCACTGATGACCTTAAAAATTTATTTAAATGATATTTACAACTTGAAGTTGCAGTTACCATTTTAAGTTACGATTAATTCTTGCCTGATTACATATTTTAAATTAAGATAATTTGTCGACTCATTCGCAAAACATAATAAGTGCTGTAATAACTTATATAAGATTATGCAAATATATCAGTTATTTCATCGTAGGAATTTTGAAGCCTTGTTAATTCAGCCTGTATCATTTGTAGAGATCTATTGGATGAAATAAAAATCGAATCTAAATCTACTCTAATCCTTAAATAAACAAAACGTGATTCTGTGTATAAATTACAGGAAAAGGAAGTAGCTTAAGGGGCTATACTTGTTGAAAAAAACGTACTGAAAACATGCCTCAGAAAGTTCGATATTTTGGCTGTATCGGTAGGTTTAACAAGATTAATTTTTTTTTACCAGAAAGTATGAACTATATACTACACGTGTACGTGCGAATATTAAGAATATCGGTAATCATAAAGTAAATATTAATTATTGAAAAACCGTGAAAATAGGCATTTTTTAAAACGCAATTACTAATGCCGACATTCAGAAATTGAAACATATGGTCACGATACCATGTATTAAATAATGTTGTCTTTGACTAATAAGAATAAATTTTTTTATCATAGGCAATACATTCTGAGAAATGTACATAATTCAAGTAGTAAAATTTTAAATGCACAATGCACACAACAGATGGCTCGACGAGCTGTAAGTCAGCACCGAGTGATATAACTCCGCCCCAAATTTTGTGAGCGGCTTCCCTAGCGGGGAAGGCGGAATGCTTTCGGTTCAAACATGCACTATCAGTTTTATTAGGTGTTTATGTATTGGAATAATAACAAAGTCCCGACCTAGAAACACTGTGCATAGTACAAACATTTGAGTTGTTTTTTCTTGAGGCAGAGAGCACCTTCTTATATTATATACTTCTTAATCTCGAGTAATTCAATGTTTGACACGAACGGCTAATGTCAATTATGTTTATTACCAATTGCAGTACACATTACATTTTTATATTGCTTATTAGATTATGCCGACAACAGATGTTTCACCCAAAACACGTACAACGAAGCAATACTCATTTCTTACCCCCGTTGCCGAAATTATTTATCGGTAAAGACCCCATCCCCTAAAAATCAGGCGTGGCTTGCAATCTGCGTCATGCTAATTGTTGAAAAAGTTATACAAGTATTTGTATTTGTTTGTTAGTTACTTACTTACTCTAGTATCAGTAACATCTGTCTTGGTTTTTGTTTCGTGTCAGAAATTCGTGAGTTTTGTGACAGATACAGACATTCTTTGTGGAACACATACATACATACATACACACATACATACATACATACATACATACATACATACATACATACATACATACATACATACACACATACTTACATACATAATAACATACATACATACATACTTAACACGTACATAAGTATATAGCTGCGCATACTGCGGAAATCATATATACCTAAATAAAATGGCTAGAGGTAAAAGAGATTTGAATCGTTATCCTCGGCTATCTGCACCAAGGAAAGGGAATTTAAGATTACGTATGAAACAATTAAGAAAAAAAAGAGGGTACGTATTTGGGTTTCAAAACGCACGTAATATGCACTAATCAGTGTTACTATCAGTTTCCAATCAATCTGTGCAGCAAGGTTTCTGTTTCAGTGTTTTCGAGTGTGGTTATGTGAACAAAATTTATTCGTAACAAGTGTTGAGTTTACATATTCCTTGTTATTTGTATATTATATTTGTGTAATATTATTTGAATTTAAAATCTTGATTTTATCATAAATGTAGCTATTTTGATTGGTGTACGAAGACTTTTATGCCTGACTGTATATAGCATATACATTAATGTGAGTTAGGAAGTAATAAAAATATTTTTCATCTTTGAACGTTTTTATATCATTAATGTGCATTATGACATACGTATTACTATAAATATTTTTTTCTCGCTCATCTGAAAACACTGCTGACTTTCGGCTGGCCATACGCTACAGATTTTGTTTATATTACACAAGCTTCTGCAGGCACGCATGCCCATTCATCTGTCAGTGCTTACATACATATTTTCGGGACATAATGACTCAAGGTTATAGATAAGGGAAGAATGAAATGAACGTAACCCTACGATGTGCAGTGAACTACTGACGAGTATTAATATGAAACGCCCTAACATAGTTTTAGTGTAGTGGGAGAACCAAATAGTACCCGCCTAGTGGCTTCCTCGTCCCAAACCGTTGCCCCTCAGGTATGTCAAAATGATTGTCGGTTATCCCGCTTAAGTAGCTACATGGCACAAACATGCACAGATGATACATACTTGGCCCATTTCCAGCCATGATTATTAGACCGCGTTAAAGAATGTCGCGTGCTCGGAGGAAACATTTTAGCGGCCACTGGTGTTCATATTTCACAAACGTATAAACATGAAGCATCGAGATCAAAGCATGCCGAGATCTCTTATAATCCGAAGATTTACTAACTAGCCTCCGGCGCCATATACGAAATACATTTCACTATTTCTTCACTGTTCAAAAGCGTTTTTAATACCTTCCCACAAAATAGGTATGAACAGTGAGTTTATAATCTAAAACAGGTAATTGTAGGAGGTATCTTTAGGTCTTACTGGTCAACTAAGTCTTAGGTTGATACTAAGCTCAGTTCTGTGAAATCCAGTAAGGCGTAATGATGATCTCGTATTATACTAATCTGGCATTGTTCCTCAAGTTAATCATGAATACATATAGTAAAATGTATCAGTAGCTAAGAACAAGTATACTTAAATATTTTACAGAATAGCATCATGGTATTTTCTAACATATTCTTAGGTCAATTTCTACCTTTAAGCAATGGTAAAGTAAACTAAATTTCTTATCTCCTGACAAAAAAGAGCACGAGAAGATGTTTAAACATAAAGATTCATTCAGCGAAAAGTCAATATTTGATCAGTAACTCTCAAAGATGTCTTCCAAATAGTGCTGGAGGACATTATAATCAATCAATAAACAAATATAACAGTCTGTAACAGCAGCTGTACAAGCGAACTTTTATGGGTTCGAATTGAAGTGAAAATATAGGAATACAATTTGCTCTAGAAATAAATAATATTCACAGATAGCTAAAAAGAGAACTCGGTACACGTATTTCTTAAAACATTGACCTTATATTACATTTTAGATTTTTATTCGTACTAAATTTCAATAAACAGAATATGGTGATGATGCACTTTAGTTCCGGGTATTAAATGTTGAAGAAACTTTCAATCACGCTGGATAGATAATTTATGGGAATCATTTAAAGTACATCCCACGAACTTCACTTTTTTCTCTATCCATACACCGGCCGGTGAATGTAAAGGTATTCGATTTAAAACAACACGCGTAGTTACGTCATAAGAAAACCAATAGCGATTACCATAATAGGAAATCATTGACATTAGACGTAGCGGTATTTAAGAGAAATATTTAAAAGAATTCATTATAGAACTTTCAGATACAGGACTTGTATGTATACCCCAAATGGAACTTACATGTCGATTTAATTCGGGGAATTTGTCACTAATACTGTCATTTAACATACTTTATGCGTATCCGCATGCTTCAAGTTATTAATATTCCAATAAGGTACAATCTTTACAAAACGTGATTAGCCTCAATCATTAAATCATTATGATTTGTGAGTCATTCAATTTGGTTTATCATGAATGGCAATGTTAATGATTGATAATTTCTCCCTTCCTTCTTCCTCATTCATTTAATTAAAGAAAATATTCCATACAAATCTAATTTTTAGTAGTGACAAACCAATGTTATAGACAAATTTGGAGGGCAAATTTATCAGAGTACCTAGCGTTTTATTTTCATACAGTTACAAATGAAATAATAAACAAAACTATAATAATAATTTACGCATAAATCAACCATGCGAAAGGCATAATAATTCAGATATGTCTGTTTTTACTGAATTTATGATTAATATTCAAGCACGCGTCAATCTTTCTTAAATATAAATTAAATATCATCCTACACAGGTATACCTCACATATACAGATGAAAACAAGTATAGAGTAAAAATCTGGATCCATTATAAAAAAGATCACTAAGGCATTATCAAAAATTCGTTCCGGTCTCGTATTATTTCATAGTTGAATAGCCCGTGAAGTAAAAAATGGCCTTGGTTATTAAATCACCCCAAATATTTACACTTGTCATACAATACTGACAAGCACAGAAGAATTCATTTTTACAAATCTAATTACTAAAACAAGTTGCAAAATTCAATACCACGGATTTGAGAAACATTGACTAATCAAAACAAAACAAGTTGAGTTAACCTTACCTTTCCAAAACTTGCTAGAAGTTCTATTCAGTATCTCGGCGCTTCTTGAAAACAAGTCCAACACATTCTAAATTCTATATACGTCAATTAGAATATACACTTTACACTGTTTTCATACAGCTTTCGATCACAAACAGTTACTAATGATTATCGTCACAATAACACTGCAACAACTTGACCGACCGAACAATAAACTTTCAAACGAAGTGCTATGATCGCCTTTCCACGAAGGAATGCACTGAAGCAAGTAAGACAGCGAGAAGAGACGCAGTTGGCTATGCGCGTTGACTGTATTATAATGCACTTGCTGGTCACATGCTCTTTCACTCTCGCACAGACAAGTTAGGCATGCTGTCTCTTTCTACGAAGTGCCGTTTCTTGAAGACAGGTGCACCCATCTACCGAATATATTTCTTTCCAAAGTTGTAGGTAATTTTCAAAACTTTTAACTGTCATTTCCAGGAAGATTATAGGAATTGTACAAAAGAATTAAGAGTACAAATACACATTATTTATAATTATAAATTTATTGTAATGTTGATATGTACAAAGACTGTACAATTTTGTTTCATGAGACATACATAAATAAAAATAATAATTTGTAAATTAAGCTTAGACAGAGTACACACACATGTACCGCAGCTTTCGAAAAAACAGGCCAATGTATGAGTATCAAGAAGCTAAGAAAATTAACAAATAATTGTACAATTGGCGTTTTCATTCCGTAGCATTTGTAATAGTGTATGTGTATATGTGTGTTATACATATATTTCCATTTACTAATACACAATACACATGTATGCTTGCATTTTGACCTTAACTTATTATTATTGCTCAGAATACAGCGAAAAAAAGGAGAAAAAAATTTCATTTTATTGAGATAGTTTACAGTCGACATTTTCAATAATAACATTATCACTTTTTTCTCGATTCATAAAAAATATTCATTGTGGAAATTTTACAACTTAGTGTGATGTTACATACAATATAGAATCGAATAAAATAATTTTATGAAACACAATTATATCAGTTCATAATATTATTGAATGTAATTTTTAAACATTCCGCATAAAAAAAATTGTTTTGTAATACGTTACTCCAATCTACCTCATGTATGTATCCATGAAAATAGCTTGTCAATGATGATGATAAATGATTTATATATAAGCATAATACATAATTTATGGAAGACAGGTAAAATGAAACTAAAATGTGATTTATGTAAAATACATCAGTATGTATGTAGTATGTTCATAGTTTTCCTACTACAACTTTTGGCACACAATTACAGAAGACTGTTATAAAAAGTTCTTAACGTTATAAACACGAATAATTCTCTGACTGCATTTTTTTCATAGAAGAGTATTACTTTCAAATTTTTAGGCAAAAGTGGTATTGCTATATTCATTTAGAATAGTCATACAATTATGTATCTAGAAGCTAAACATGTATTAACGTTGTATATTAGATACTGAATGACAAATGAAACCGGTTATGTTGCTAGATAAAATACAGGGAATTAGTATCGATAGCTACACAACCAAAGGCAAAATAAATTGCAGTTATACGTTAGCCAACCAGGGAACTGAAACATTATGTTGATTTGTGGCAAAGTAGAACAACCTATGTAATTATGTATGTATGTAAGATTTTTTTTTTGAAACAGTTAGGTACCTCTCTTCACTAACATCAAACATTTATGATTGTTTTAAATCTTATATAATATATTCTTTTAATATTATTTATAGGAAGAGCGTTATTATATCACGGGTGATAGAAAAAATATATCATTAGTAAACTATATTTTAATGTAGAAATTCTAAGGTGTTCGCTATTTGTGTACTAGTATTTTTATAGAAACCAAATTTCTATCATCATAATGAGATAATTTGTCAAAATATTTTCGAATGTGGCTTCCATAAAAATATTGATACTGCTCAATATATGGCTACGATTTTTACATAATATATTTGTATATAATTCTCTCTACAATATAGTTTTTATATGTATATTATTTTATTATTGCTTCTATAAGAATTTAGTTTTTAATAGAAATGGAAGGCATCAAGTACAAAACGTAATACGAACGGAACAAAAACAACAAAGTATTCGTTCAACTCAAATGTACTTAACGACAAAGCACAAGACGAACTTTTCACAAGCTACGTACAGAATAAATTATGCAAGTCAAAACAAACGTAGCAATCAGCAAAGTTTGATGCAAAATTAAAATTCACTAGGATGAGCAAACAAACATAATACAAGAATGTATATGCATAATATACGTAAAAATATGTTTATATAATAACACTACATACTCAGCGGTAAATAGATTTAGTGGTTAACACAAGGAAGCAAAATAATCACGTTAAATGTCTGAATTTCAATGTGTTAAATTGTACATGTTCCTTTGTTTATAAATATAAATTATTAGTGCCAAGTAATAAGGACACTGATAATAATTCATCTACTATCAAAACTAAACAATATCGAAACATTCTTGCAGTATCAGTGTGATTTTGTAATTATCAAAAAACAGAACAAAACCATGAAATATATTTTAGAATTTTAAAGTAATCGAGAAGATCGTGATTTAATCCTGACAAAATCATCCACTTATATTCAGCAATCATAAAAGAATAAAAATTGAACAAAATATTTTTCTACTTTCGAGTGCGAATGAAAATATTTTATTTCTATTCTGCACTGATTGTACAGAAGATCGATATTGTTGTTTTTTGATTGCAGATCAAATAAAATCCGTGTCCAATAAACTCGGAATAGAATAGATAATGAATAAACAGATGAATTCCGAATGAACTATATGTAAGTATTTATAAAATAAACAAATCGTAGATATCAGTGATCCTACTAAGTATAATATGTATGCATGTTATACGTACGTTAAATAGAAATATTAACTTTCCAATATACAAATCTAAACTATAAATGTAAACAACATATGTTATATTAATTTATTATAAATATAAATCTTGCCTACCCTGGCCTTGTTCCTGATAACGTTCTCACAAATTTGTAGCATTTTCAGGCTCTAATCATTATACAATCCGTCACAACAAATCACTACAACAATCACAAACATTTCTTTATATCTGACTCATAGCTGGTTGCTAGAAATTACTGAGTAGGTAATAAAACAATCTACTAGTCCTGATATTTTCCTGATGAAACACCTTTTCAATAACGCTAATCTCAATCATCAATAATATCCCTCATGTTTCTTGCAAATAATAGAATCGATAATTTCACAACTAAACAATCCTGTAATGATATACCACCGATCGCCTAAAACTGCTTACATAATTAAATAACAAGCCAGCTAATAATAATTAAAATTTACCACAAATATAAAAGTAAATGAATCATAATTCATTTACAGATAGAGCAAATATATATATTTTTTGTTTGTTTATATATTATTTTTTGTAACAAAATTCAATTTACTAATAATAGAAAGTTATTGCGTACTAGATTTAATTAACAACAATAATTACCTCGGTGTCGATGATTCTTCAATGGCTTTTCTGTGTCTCACCCAATCGTTTTTCAGGTTATTATTGTTGTTGTTGTTGTTGAAAACTTTCCGTTTTTGATTGTCATTTTTCCGTTTTGCTCTAAGTAAGCGTGGTCGGAATTGGCTGGGTCGTTCGTATTCTTCTTCGGGTGCGGGCACTGGTTTATGAACACGTTTACGTTTCACGTTGTACTCATGCGCACTGCCATAAAAGGGACGCTTGCGCAATGTCGGGATGCCGGCCAGGTTGAGCAATGCGTCAGCACCTTCTTCGATCTTTCGTTGCTCCTCGAGGTCAGCCGTGAGAAATGGCAACTGCTTAAGACAGTAGTCAGCGGGTGATTGGCTAAATGTATAAAAGACATAGCGTTAAAACCATACAGTAATTTCATTACATTACAGAAATGGTGTATGTACTTTTGTAGTTTTGAATATTAACAAATTGGATAGAATTCTTTACTCTTGTTTAAAAAATTAATGTACAGTGGCCATACCTATCATCACTTTCGAAGGCTTCATCCGGTGAACCAGTATCCTGGCTAGTTGCGGCACTGTATGTGTGATCCTCACTGGGTGATGTTGTTATAACCTGTACCAGTTCCAGAGGACTGTTCACCTTAATCGTCCGTCGTCTCCGCTCCTTCAATATCCTTGGTCCATGTTTCAGTGCAAGCATCGCGTTAGCCGCGTCCATGTCGTCCAGCGAATCGTCAGACGTCTCCGTCTTGATCTCGGAGGCAGCCAACCGTCGTGCCAAGAATGGGAACAACTCTGGATCAGGTAACCGTGGCGGTTGTTTTGATTCTTGCAGGGATGATTTTGGTGTCGAGTATGTGTTGGGATCTAGCGTAGAACATGGATGGAACGGAGACCGATTTAACGCTTGCAGCAGATTCGGCCGATACTGCTGGTCAACCATCCAAAGGGATCCTTTTCCTAAATTCTATAAAAAATCATACCACATTAATGAAACACTGATTTAAATAATTGCAAAAGATAAACTCACCGGCGCTTTTTCAACTTTCTGGAAACATTTGTTCAGCGACAAATTATGTCTGACGCTGTTTTTCCATCCAGTCGGAGCGTTCTTGAAGTACGGAAAATGTTCCAGAATCCATGCGTAGATTTCTTTCACTGGTAACGCTTTCTGTTCTGAATTTTCAATTGCCATGAAAATCAGACAGGAGAACGAGTACGGCGGTTTACTGCTTGTGTGCACTTTCGGGTCATAGGGTACGTTGTGTGGGTGTTTGTTACGTGGCGTGAAATTTGAATAGGGTACTGGCGAATTCAGCGAACTACTAGACGAGTCCGCAGCCGATGTGGACGATTCATCCACGTAGTCACTGGTGGGGGAAGCATGAGGCAGAACGTAATCCGCAACCTCTTTGGCTGGCAACGCACTGTCACCGTTTGTATATGGGATTTCATCTGGCTCACTCTTATTCAGATTCATACCTGAAAAAATAGTTTTATATTTGTGATTTTTTTTAACTTTTTAAATTGTCATACAGATAGAATTCTTACAAACTATTACATGTATTTAGTTTTAAATTTTCATCTAAATTAACTATTACTATAAGGTAAATCGAAATCTGTTGTTCAAATATCAAAATATGTATGTATAAACATCTAGTTTGTCTTTATTTAAAACACATATTAGCGTTCTCATTTACACTGGTATGAAATTTCAATTATATTTATTAAATATATTAAATCTATTTTGCTTTATAAATAGAAAAATCTTTAATACAACATACCTGTTTGTTAGTTAATACATTGAATACTACAACATGTGTAACACAAAACCATTTAATTTTTATGTACCATCTTGCTATATATTTCGGTTACTCAGATATTGCAGAACTTAACATTTAATTGTCCATTTTTGTGGGGGCAGTAATCAACTCTCGCCTGCATAGCAGGTAAGAGCTATGAGTATGTATAAAGTAGTGAATACCCTTGAGTAAATTGCGATCCTGTAACCAGGATAAGCTGGTGAGATCGTCATCATTGGTGACCGCCGTGGCCGATACATTCGACTCCAGCGTGTTCTGGTAGCTATTCTCACGTGGTGCTTCCGCCTCCTGGACATTCCCGCTGTCCACTTCCATTTTGGCTACCCGCGGCGTCACAGCCTGCGGGGGTAGGGGGGAACCCGACCGTTCCGGAGACATTGTTTTATCTGAAAACAATAACATACTTTATTATTGTTAGCTGTTTTGTTTGAATATTGCTATTATAACGACGTACTTATTGCGATTCTAAAGCTAAAACCGTGAAACAATATCACAGCGTAACATGTTTCGAACTAATATAATATTATGTTCCATGTGAATCTTCGATTCGATTCTGCACAGTGTTCATAATATATGAATTTAATCTTTAGAATAGTATCAATTTACTTGTATAATTAATACGCCGGATTATTTGCGCAATAACTTGCTACGAAATTACTTCGGGACACTGGTAACACGACAGCCCAAATAAGTATGGTCTGCCGTGACGTACAGAGATAATAAGTAACTGGATTTACAGTTCACATGTTTGTGTGACGATAGTTATCCGAAACATATCCAGAGAGGAACGTACCGAGTACACCACACCACCACACACACGCACGCACGTTTAATGCCTGTTGGAAGTTTACGACTGCGCTTACAGGCATCACGTGTGAGGGCTGCGTTGCCTAGCAACCAACTCGACAAAATCCCAATGAGACTTCATATTCACCTACGCCCGGTAGCGATTGAAGACAAACGCAATTGACGATGGGCAATTTTTTTCCTCTACCAACCAACCATGTTCAAATACAATGAACAAAAGAGAAGTCCGGTATTGATGTAAAACGGAAGAGTTATTTGCACCGATGACATTTAAAGAATACACCAAGTTTCAACCTGCTAAGATCAATATTTCCATATAATATTACATCAAAATTTTAAACAAAACAAGCAATTATTAAACTATTATAAATGATCTGCAGAAACTGCATATTCATCAATATAAGTATTTTTAGATGAAACATACGAAGATTTCATTTTATCAATACCAAAATAGCATAGGCAAATTAGCTATAATAGTACATTATGCAAGATTAATTTAATAAGGTTTGAGTGGATCTTTTAATAATTATACCAATTTTATATAAAGCTAAATATATCTGCTAGATACTATTATTCACAGTAACAATATTGCTTGAATACATCACACAAGAGATTGTTTCAAAGCTAGTATCAACAATAAAATAAACACAGCAATACTTTTACCCATCATTCTTGCTTATTTAGGAATCAAAATCACTCAATCACAAATTAGTTTCTTCATATGACATTTATTGTAACAGTAACATTTATTATTAACCAACAGAACATCGAAAAACTCGTCACAAAAACACTGATGATGTTGTAAATATAAGATTATAAAACACACAAATGCGTAAAACCGCACGACGAACCGAGTGGACTTTTTTCGTTGAACTGCGTAACCATAGCAACCGCGATGGAAGCGTTGCTGCATTGTTTTGCGGTAGTGTGGCGCCAGCTTCCAGGCATACCAACCAACCAACCAGCATCGTATAATGTTATCATTTACAAAATTATCTAACCAAAGACATAACCCAGCCTGGTAAACTTGAAGTAATTTCATTAAAATAACCAACAACATTCTTCTGACTACACCCGTGCTACCATCTATATTGAAAAGATAACAACAATATTTAAACGAAGTTTTTACTTTCATACTCCACCGCAAGGCACAAAATGAGGAAAGTTTGAAAAAACTGTCAAATCGCATGTTAACTAGTGTTATTAAAAATAAAGTTATTTGGTGGCCCAGACCTTAATTGCGGAGGCAAGTCTATTATTATCTAATTACACCGTGTTATCTCACGTGCATGTTCATTATGTGATATACCGATTAACCTTCAGGTTTCCAAAACAGTCAGAAAACAATCGGACGTGCACAAAACGATGTTGGCCTACTTTCTTACGGGTTTTTGTCCAAAATCTTATAAAAATCTTTTCGTTTACCGTTAAGTATGTTAACCTCATTGTACTGTATACATTTTTGTTGTGTCGTTCAATTACTTTTATACGTACATGAGGAATGTTAGTTTTGATAAAATTCCTACGTATATCGTATATCATTTACGGAAGAAATATGTATTCGAATTTTATACTGACATATTAGGGACATTCTATTTGTACTTCAATGCACACAGTTACATAACCTAATATGAATAATAAATATAAGAAATGTACAAAATATTTGACAAACTTTCACGGTTTGCATGTATGACTCAGTTATAACTGTGAATTTTCGCGTGTATGCACGGCAAGGGAAGTATACGGATGCATTTGGGTAATTAAAAAAGACGATCCCAGACATCTGGGAAACCCTATTACATCACGTCACTTCACTACAAACAGACAAAGTGTATTGTGATCCTAGGCGACACACAGGAAACACACACAAATACAGGATAACGTACATCACCGCACTCTAGATAACTAAGCACAACGTTCAAAAACACCAAACAACAAGAAGAAAAACAAACATCAATAAGTACAGAAAAACACAAACTACATAATTTTTTTGTGAACAATTAAATATTTTTTTCTTTGAATTTTTAAAACTACTAATTTTCCAAAGTTCAATGATTACGTTTAGAAAACATGATTTGATATTTTGTCGTTCCTCAACGAATCTGTGTGCCTGAATATTACAAAAAGAAAAATGGCACGTGGAAAAAGTTAAAAAGCAAATTTATTCGCGTAATAACAGAAGCGCGTGATTTTATTAGTTGGTACGTGTTGATAAGCAAATAAGGGGAAAATTAAGTTACACTGTGCCGTGCGCGTACCAGCAACGTGCAATGCAAAACCGGGACAGAACAACAAGAAGAGAGACAGATAGGCAGAGAGCGAGAGAATTATGTTACGCAAGCAGTCGATTACGAAGAGCGACGTAAATTCAAATTAGCGTAAGACAATGGGTTTCAACCGATTTTCATATTACCGTCAAGTGTGACAAGTAACGTCACAATTCCCAACACAAAATACCGTTATATCATCCATATGTACGTTTAGTTGAAATAGTAATTAATACATTCATACATAAATGCATACATATTTGTATACTGATATGGTATAATATGTAAAAGCAGTTTAACGGAAAGTGTAACCGAAAACCTATTGGAAATAATGCGTCGTTTACAATAAGTACAACAGACAAAACAGCGTTGTTAACTGAGTCCGAATTTCCTTGTTTACGGCCAAATTTCCAAGTATGAAATAGCCCAGAACTTATCAATATGTTAGCATATCCAAGGTAACACTTGCGAATGATATTTGTGTTGGTTTGTTGGAAGATAACGTGAAATGAACGTCATTATAAGATAACATCAAAATAAAAGGGAAAAAAAAAACGTATAATTATTTTAATCTTTCAAGCAATACAAATTCCCCGTACCGGCTTTTTCTTTAACGCAATTAATTTTTAATCACTTTTGTGTAATGTTATTTACAAATAACGATCAACTTTGCTTCTAAATGAAAATACAAATAGAAATAAGTACATGTACGTCAATATATGTATACGAGTATAATGCACTAAATTTAAAGTAGATCTCGCTTATTATCATTATTTCTTTTACGTACGACCCAGTACTTTCCAATGTGAAAGAGCACCTTTTTATTTCAATGTACCGCCCTCATTAACCTTAAAGCATACGTAACTACAAACATAGCCAACTAACGAACCCTTCTAAAATTAAACATGTGTATGATGTATGTAGGTATGTGTGATAGAATGGTATGGTTATAAAACAACGTACGTCATTGCTACGTTCGCCAGCATACAGTACACACAGACGACCACCCTTGTGGTGTCTTTAGTTGATGTATGTGTGTTTGTTGCCATGGCTACCGACGCTCCCGTCACACAGTGCACTAGATCCCCGATCCACGTCGCTGTTGCTGGTACGACAAAGTAAACTACAAGTAAACCGCGCACAACAATCACATAACGAACTCGTAACCAACCGTAACGCTAACTTGATTTACCAATGTTTTCTTTTTTGCTTGAACTGTTTTATATTTTCGTTCCGTTTTCGGATGAACGTGTTCTTAAAGTTTGCACATAAAAAAAAGAACAGTTGTTTTAGAATGTTTTTACAGCGAAATATTTTATACTTATTATAGAAATGTTGAAGGTTTTCAAAGTAAAGATACGGCGTGAAATAAAGTTGTAATAAAATATTGCACACAGAATTATAATAATAATTTGAAATGACAAAAGTTGTTCATAAATTAAATACATAATCTACTTCATGAATACTGGCTGCATGTTTCAGATAATTTAAACTGAATACGTCCACAATTTGTACTTATATTTTATCTGTCCCATGAGATTTTCAATCTAACCATATGACTGCGTCATAACATATTTCGAATGAAAACGATAATACGTAGAAACAATCCAAACAATATAACATATTCTCATTTTTATTATTTTACGGATCCTAGCAACCATGCATCAATTGTTTTTTTTTTTTAATAACTGGTTATCTAAAAATTATTCTATATACATGACGTCGTAAAGTTTGTCATTATAAACGTATTAATAATTCTAGAAAACAATAAAATTCAGGGAAATGTTAATTAAGTTGTTATTTAACACATGTAGCCATTAATCAGTGCTCTTCAAAATGTTCATTGTTACAGTACCAGCTAAGAAAGATTAATACTTGATTCGAAAATGTTTATAGTAAGCCTGTTAACTGTCAACTTCAATTTTGTTTCCCGAACTCCCTAGTCATGAACGACTCCCCAGGGATCATTCCATGGCCCCATATATCCAAGCAGGTTGATTAAAAAGTAACTGATATTGTACATATTTTATGTAACAATTTATTAGATATAATTTAAATGTTTATAGACCACAGACGCCATCTATTTTATTGTGCAGGGATTTTCCAATCACTGAAGTCAAAGCATGCTTCCATCCATGTAAGTACACATAAACAGTCTAATGACATGACTGATAAATACATTATATATTTACCAATCGATTACGCTGTATATTTCATTAATCACAAAAGATAATTCGTGTAGTTTTGCTATTAGAAACCATGCCAATCTTTACTAATTTAATTTATACGCATATTAATTATTCTACTTCCGGTATAGACGAAAATACATACTTTAATTTTAATTGTACTCACATACAAACGTACATGCATACGCATATATTAGTATTAAGGACATGAAAATTTTATTAAACACATAACTGAATACAGTTAAATAAAAGTACCGATATCCATTCGCTAATATTTAAGAAAGAATAACCAACATTTAATCTTCTTATATTACAGATCATTAATCCAATTAGAATCTGTCTATGTTAGCTATAAAATGCAATTATTTACATAGCGGTTATCTGAGGGAAAAAATCTAATTCTTTATTAATAAGACCGAGAAAACAGTTCACAAATGCTGTGGATCGTTCAGTTAATAATATAGATTCCTATTCGATTCTTATAATAATTATATAGCCAACTCCGTATGCGAAAAAAAATAATACGTTCGAGATGAAAACGAGTAGTTTCACTTCCCGTATACGTTTTCAAAATAACGACTTGGTAAGAAAACTATACATAGTTATTAAATTCTCGATTCTTCTACATCTGAACAAGCAAAGAGAAATGATAATTCAAAGATTTATAATTCAATCTTCTTTTATAAATTATTTTCTTGGTATCTGTAATCCGTCATTTCAGAAGCAAAACTCATAAATTACTCAAATATATCCGTTTCTACGCATTTCATCCGGTCCGAGCGCTATTTATATCGTTCATCTTCTTTTAATCCTATTATTTCTATGGTATATAAATAAAAAAATCTCGTTAAATATTTTCCAAAAGCTATTTTTGTTGTACATTCGAGAATGTAGCACTCCATTTATTTGATTTTGCTTACGTTTTTTTTTTTTTTATTGAGTATCGATTTATCATTCAATAATGGACAAAAAAGGAATCGTCAGTTTAAAAAGGTTTTGTGACGTGGTACGCAAAAACGCGAATACACTCATAAATACAAATACAATAATAACAGTTTCCATGACAATCAGTTTTAAACTCGAAGCTGCCTGTAACAACACGAAGCTGGTACGATAATGATTAAATTTAGCAGAAAAAAATTAATATTCTTATAACTACATATTGAAATATATAGAACATAGTCAAGATAATGAAATGTAAATAATTTTAATCAAACTTTGTATATACATATATTTGAAACTAACAAGAATTTATTTGAAGATATTTCTATATTAATTTGTTCTTATTTTTTGCAGATGTACAACAAGTTGATGATGATAATTTTTACTGCTGATATTTTTGAAAAATATATTCCAACAACTTCCAACGACTTAGAAATGCACAAAGAGCGTATTGTCCAGACCGGCACTACAAATTTACGTGTATGTAGGTAAAACATATTTTATAATAATATACTTATCAAAACGATTTCTTATCATTTGACACGTCAGCACAC
Source organism: Carabus problematicus (assembly GCA_963422195.1). NCBI lineage: Eukaryota > Metazoa > Arthropoda > Insecta > Coleoptera > Carabidae > Carabus > Carabus problematicus. The sequence continues at coordinate 5,258,076 of OY728579.1, forward strand.
TGGACAAAGACAAGGGAACAAGCTAAAAAATACATACATAAAGTCAGACAAGCGAATATGTACTAGCACAAACGATTTTATCTTATCTATTATACAAATGTGAACACAAATTCACCCACCAGCACATGATGACGAATGCTGACTTAATTATATTAGACATTATCCATGAATTTGTATATTCTTGTAAAATTTGTACTACTGTATACTTATTCGAAATGCTCTACAAAGTGTAATTAAAATATTTGTAATTAAAAAAGAAATCATTAAATTTCATTTATATGATTGCAATTATAATTTAATCGCAATTTCAATGTCAGATATAAAATTCTGTCAAAAAACGTCTATATAGTGCAAAAACGGTAAGAAATACCGATACATTAAATTCCTGGCACATAACCTTCCTTAACAATTATTATGAATTATGCAAAATGCAATTAGATGTAAAAAAATGAAATAAATCAATCATAGGTCAGAATAAAACCTGTATTAATAATTAATGCATTTAATTAAATGCACTGGCGTCAAATAAATTTTACCGAACGATGCTGAAAGTTGATCACACTAAGTATTTGATTTAATAATATTTATAACTTTCAATGTTATGTAATGTCAAGTTTCGGAATTACCTGTAAATAAATGTGACGAGTTATGAAAATCGAATGAGTACATTGAGCATTATTCTTTCTGACAGATACGTAGTTTCTAATTTATCTTTCTAAATGAAAGTTCAAGGTCGACTTTTTTATGTCAACGTATATCAGTAAATATTATCACTTGCAATTATTTTCAAAATCCAATGAAAACAAATTGAAAATAAATTTTTATGTATATGCTATATATGTACCTATAAATTTCGAATGTATTTTTACGTGCTTTATCTACAAATTTATAGCAACTATTTCACAAATTAAAGAGTAGTATGTTTCTAAAGTAACATGCTTTCAGAACAATTAAAAATGTAACCTTATACAGTGAATTTCGCTTATAACGAACCCGCTTATTGCGAACTTTCGCTTATAACGAACCAATCTGTAAAGTACGAACTAAAGTATTATTAAACGTGTGTTATTTTTTTCGCATATAACGAACCCGTTTATAACGAACTTTCGGGTATAACGAACCTGAATTTTTGTTATAATCGCAAAAGTTTTCGGTTATAACGAACTTAAAACGGCATTTTACCAAATAATCAGGGGATTCCTCGAAATCTTTCAACTCCGCATATGTACGGTCGCCGTAACAGTTTTTGCGGTACTTGTGTATATGTGGTTAATTGTATGAAAAAAAAATTATCGGACCTTCCCGCGATTGGGACGGATCATGCGGAAATTTCAGCATGCTCCACATGGCCTGTCCGCCCCTGTTCACTGTATTTAATGTGTTAAAGAAGTACAATTATGAGTTACGCAATTTCGAAGAAAACACGTAAAGCTCTTACTTTAATTAAATAAAAATAATATATTATAATAATAAGTATAAACAAAAGTAAACGAAACAATTTTTTCAAATAAGATTCATAAAAACTATTGTTAGTGTACAATGTATATGTCTAACTAAATTTTGAACAAATCTGGATTTGTCTAGTTTTGCAAAACAGTTCTTCATATTATGTACCTACTTGAAACATGTACCTATGCATTAATAAAAAAAAAATGAATTTCTGATGTTTATCGTTTATTACGAACTTCGCTTATAGCGAACTATTTTCGTCGGTCCCTTGAGGTTCGTTATAAGCGAAGTTCACTGTATTTTCTGGTTTGAATCTTATAAGCAAAAAGATGACAACCACATAATTACGTGAATATTTGCAAAGAATCATACAATCTGTCTTATTCATTCATTTAAATTCAAATATTCATTTTAATTTTTTGCCACATGCATGATTCTAATGATGCAATATTAACAGTAATTTTAACTGATGGATTGCAGATTTTATTCCAATTACGTGGAGACAAGTTGCAGGAATTTATAGACATTAACATTTCTATGGAATCCCATAGATACGGATTAAATACGCATGAGAAATCAATGATTTTATTTACAGCAAGTGTACATGTTTGTAAGGAATGACAACAAATAAACCCTATTGCAAAATTTGTCTCTATATTTTTCCTTCTTTTTTAGATATAAACGGTATCACAGATAGAAGATATCAGTACAGTAAGACGTCGTTTAACGCCTTAGATGCGTTCCTGAAGACAGAGCGCTAAACGAAACAGCGTTATACGAGGTCATTTTCCATAAATTGATTCATAATTTCCGTAATTGTGTCTTCGTGAACCGCGTTATAACGAATTATCGTAAATTTAGCGCTATTTTCAAGAAAAACCGCGTTACATCGAATCAGCGTTAATCGAGGTAGCTTTAAACGAGATCTTACTGTAGATACTTTGAAGCAATACATATACAAATTTCCTGAAATTGAACTAATGTCAATGAGAGTAAGATAACTTAAATGATGTATGGGAAAATTCCTTGCCTCTTTTCGTTGTTATGTTGCAGTAGGAGAAATTTAATAAAAAAAAAACACTGGATAACATTTTAAATGTTAAATATTTGTCAAACGTCAACTGTCTAGCATCATGTGTAAGCGATAATGAATCAGAAAACCACAATATTTTTCTCTTTTTTTTTGTAAATAAACATGAAGCAGATACATATTTTTCAGATACACTTGATAAGTCTCATGCCCAGCACAATAACAAATCTAAATGGTATAACTTGCTTCACTCTAAACCAGGGTGGATAAAAAACATGATTTTTTTAAAAAAATCAAAAAAATCGATTTTTTTTTATTTAAATCAGATTTTTTTGATTTAAATCAGATTTTTTTGATTTAAATCAGATGTTTTTATAAACGTATTTTTATACGTATTTGTATTGAAATTTTCAAATAATTTGGTTTAACGATATAATACAAAGTTTGTTAATGAGATATATCTGTTAAATAATAATTTTTATTTAAAAATCAATAAGTTTTAATTTATACGTTGTGTCGGGCCACCGAAGTCGTGTCCGTTATTGCAGGTCTGTGCTTGTTTTAGAGTTGTGGTTATTATATAAATAGATAAGTTTAGTTGTCCGGTAGTGTTTCTAGTGGTTAACAGAGAGTGTAGATCAGTTATCATTATTAATTAATATATTATTAATATATTTAATTAATGTTGATTTAAATCAACGATTTTTTTAAAAAAATCACTTGATTTATATCAAGATTTAAATCATGATTTAAATCAACTTGATTTTAATGTCTCAACCCTGCTCTAAACTTCGTGCTGTCGTTTTAAAAATGCATTAACTTTAACACAATCGTCCATGTTTGTCACGTGACAGTCACAGCCTGACTCGATCCTGGTGTTTATTAAAAATAAATGCCTGCACACAAACATGTGCATGGATAGTGGTGACGTACTGAAACTTTTATCGTAGCAGAGGATTAGGACGTAATGTGTATGTGCAGCCATACTAGTGTGTGTATGTATATTTAAAGGTTTCCATGGTAACGTCAGGTAACTTTAAATGCAGCATCATTATTAACAGCTAGTAACCATGCATTGCATACTAAACGAACGCTTATGGTCATAGCTATAGAACAGGGTCACATATAGAAATGCATTGAACATTTTGTTGACCCTGTCACCATTTTCTCCAAGACAGAAGCTGTCCTGGGCACCTATTCTGTAACTTAGAGCTAGCTTTGTATAGTGCTATCTCTAAAGCTATGACGTCAAGCAACAGTGACTGTCTCTATTTACAGAATCAGCTCGGTTGCTCTATCTTAGTGATTTTGGTGCCTAGAGGTTGTGCTGATGTAGGTTGGCAATTATGTAACAGATGTTGTTATTCAGCTTCAGATTTGTTTAGTTTGTTATTATTAATTACACATATTCATTTTTCATATTTGATTCTATAACATACCTGTGAATTGACACTAAAAATCGCATACAAAAGTTCTAAATAAAATATAACCTTTTTTTAACAAATGTCAACATGAGATTTGAACATAGAGCTATCTCCATGAAGTAACAACACCCAACTAGGTAGCTCTACGGCGCGTAGCAGATAGAGCCTGACATGACGTCATATAGCCCTGTTTCGGCTACTCTCCGCTAGATACCATCACTAAATATGGAGACACCGGCGTTTCAGAGCTAGCTCTAAGTTACAGAATAGGTACCCTGTTTCCATAAGTAGTTTACATCAATTCATCACATTTCAGAGCTGATTTTAGTTTACATAATCCTAGTTTACAAATTTTATTTTACATTTTATTCCTTGCAAACGATCCGCTCCTTACGTATGTTATCATTGAAGAATGGGGTGAAAATATTCGATAAAGACGTTTTGGTTACATGCGTGTGCGTGTGTGTGTGTGTATGCATATATATTATATAAGGCGGTGAATTGTATATTTTAATGACGTGTCTCATGCGATACAAGGACGAGCACGACGGTATCTACATTTGGTGCACCAGCGTCACCCGCGTATCCATGGTAACGGAACAAGACAAGCATCGAAGGTGACGCAATACGTACGTCTATCTTCGTTACTAAAGCGTCGTCAGTGTCCCGGACGCCTGGCCTACCAAGACCCGCTGGCTATTGTATGCGTTACATTCACCAGGTCCTCTTTTGTTTTCAGAGTAAAGACTTTTCCAACCAAAATGAATGTCGCTCCTGCACAACGTACTCCATAGCAACCAAACTCAAAGGATTTGTTTAAACTTGTAGACGTAAGGACATAAGACAATAGATGCTTGGTTTTTAAAACGAGCAAAATATACTTACTAAAGAATATAGGCAGGGTTGGCATGTTTAAAACATTTTGTTTTAAACAAATGTTTAAAACGTGTTTAAAACAGAGCTGGTGTTTAAAACACTAACGTTTTAAACATGTGTTTAAAACATGTTTTATATGATAGTGTTTTAAACATTTTTTTATACAATGAATAGAGAAAATTAAATAAAAAAGTCGCAAATATTGTTGTATATTTAATTATTAATAAACCAGAAATACAATAAAAACAAACAAACTATAATCTATGAAAATATATGTATAATGGAGATTAACATTTATCAAATTAATAAATAAAAAACAAACAAAATATCAAAAGTTCCCAACTTAATTAACCTATTTACTACTATTACTATATTACTACGTGACATGACAATGCCAATACGAGTATATACTATATATACGAGATAATAATAATCATTCATATTTCATATTTTTATTTAATGTTTTAAAAATTGTTACTAATTTAGATGCTTTTTCAGTACCCAAACGATTTCTTAATTTATTCTGAACTAATCCAAATGAAGAAAATAAACGTTCAATACCAGCAGATGATGCTACTGCTGTGTGTAATTGAGTTACTAGATCTAAAGACACTGAATTTAGATTATTCTTCAGCGACATCCACCACGAAATGGGTTTGACATGTTCGACAGAATGAGGCGTAAATAAGTACTCCCTGAAGGGCGAAGAATTTGCCTGATAGTTAATAATCATTGGTAATGCCTCCGGGTAATACAATTGTGCATATTCCATAGCTATTTCTAATTGTCCCTGCGTTAATTTTTCTCCCCTAAAACGATGATCGAGTAAATACCCTAGATAATGACAAGGTGTTAGAGCCATTTCCATGCGTTTTTTACATTTTTGTATGTCTGAAACTGAAAATTCTTCTTCTTCTAATTCACCAAGAAGATTTATCCAAATTTGAGTAGCCTCTGAAATTGTACATGAATTGGTCTGTACCTTATCTAAGGCAACTGCAATTTTTTTCAATTTTCGTAAATATTCTTGAACTTTTACTTTTAAATCAACATCATTAATTATTGATGTCACGTTAGGATGTATAGCAACTCGATGATCTGTACATATTTGTGAAAGAATATGCCAGTTAGTAGAATAAGATTCTAAGCAATCAGCGAGCGTATTCCACCTCACATCTTGTGGCAGTATTAATAAATTTCCACCTGATTGTCGATATTTAGCAGCAGCAAAATGATTATTTCTAAAATATTTAATAACTATTTTTACTCTTTCTTTTATGGAAGGAATTTCGAAATCATGAGCAAGTAAATTAAGTATATGGACTGAACATCCATAAGTAATTATATCTGGCATGCCAATATCATCAATCTGGGACAATTCCTTACGCATCTTGGTCATATTACTAGCGTTATCAGTTACAAAACTACGGACAATGCAACCAAATTGTTGACAAGCTTTAATACACTTAACTGATATATTTAACAAGTATTCGGAAGTGTGACTATTTTCTTCTGTATCAATAGTTTGTATTAAATGAACATTTTCGTCCAATAAATCAGTTACGGACACACATATAATGGATTCATTGTGGCAATTACTCCATCCATCTTGAGACATGCAAACTATTTTGTCTTTTAAGTTTTTCTTGATATCGGTATCCACGTTTGCATATACCTCCTCCAGCAAATTATTACTTAGCTGGCGACGACTGGGAGGATTATATCCTGCACGCAATAAGTTTATCATTTCTATGAATTCCTTGTGCTCCACATGACGAAATGCCGAGTTTGTCGCAAATATGAATTTCGCTATCTGCATATCTAATTTCTTCTTTTCCGCTAAAGAAGTTCGTATGATGAATGATTCCAAAGATATCGGCATTTTTTTAACTGATGCACTCTGCGAAGAAGAAGCTAATTTACGCTTTTCTGACGATGTACAATGACAAATTGTGGTGCATGAGTTGTTCTTGTTGGATGAGGTGTTGGTGTTAGTATGAGCATCGGTTTCGGTATCGATATCTGAATCTGATTCAATTAAACTTGTTGTTTCTGGAAGCGCTACAGATGGAAAACGGAAAGATAAATAAAAACAAAAAGTAGAAATATTTTTGACGAAATCAACAATATATACAACTATTACTTACCCTGATCATAACTAGGTTCTTTGGAGCTGACACTGACAGAATCATCATCATCCGTATTAATACTTGACTCACGTTGACCTCTTGTAGTACATTTACTAATGTGTGATTTTAAACGAGCAACTAAACCAGACATTTCCACATTACATTTTTTACACTTTGCTCTAATACATTTATTTTTGACAGACACTGGAAGCCTTATATAATATTGCCAGACAGGATCTGATCTTCGGCCAGTCATGACTATTAATTTATAATTTCTGTACATATGTTGCACAAAACGACATGACCTGATAGCTGAGAGAGGTAGACTAAATGCCTAAATACTATAGTATGGTAAAGCTGCGCTGCATAGCCGCGCAGCATTACCATGGGAATTCCCGTATTACACAAATTTAGGTGAATCCCCGAGCTATTGCGCTATCCGCTGCAATGTAAGGGCGCTAGGATCTAGGATGTGATTCTATATCGATCTCTTTTGTTTTAGATATTGTTTTTTTTTTGTTTTAAATCTTGTTTTTTTTGTTTAAAACGTGTTTTTTTAACGATGAAAAAATCATGTTTTAAACAAAAAAAAACTGTTTTAAACAAAAAAAACAGTTTTTTTGTTTTTTTTAAAAAAAACATGTTTTTTGCCAACCCTGAATATAGGTACCAGTTTGTCATGCGACATGAGTCAATTGCAAAAATGAAATGCAAAAATGTATCCATATATTCAATTCAATATTGTACTTGCTCGTCACGTATCTAAAACAGGAATTCTATTTAAGCTTATGAATTGTGTATGATTATTTTCGTCCAAAATTTAATTCAATTTACATAAACTGTTTGTACACGAATATTGCACAAGAAAAAGAAAATTGTAATCTTGCAAAATTAAATTAAAACTACGCCAACTTCTGATTAGCAAAAATAGCACACCCAACATCGCGTTACCTTTGATCAGTAAAAATTACATCACATCTTTATCAGACAGTTAATCTGACATTGCACGTTCAGAGTTTAACCTAAATAATGCATGTTGCATTGGCTTTATTAGAAGCACTCTACGCAAATATTATACAGGTGTATAATAAAAAAATATTGTATTTATTGCATGACCTAGTAAAGGAAAAGTAAATATTTTTTGTTTTCACTTACTCGATGTATTTTAGCAAACATTCCAGCATTAAATTACTGTTTTTAATTCCAAACAACATTTTTACATTTGTTTCTGAAATAGATTAGGAAGATAATATTAGCACATTTCAAAACGAGCACGCATAATGTTTTGTTTTTCATTGCAATACCCTGAATGTATATACATATATTAACAACTCACTCGAAATGCGATATCAAAAATCAACAAGTCAATATGTTTGTTTATATTATTAATTTGGATCGCGTAACTTTATACTCAATCAATATTATTCATACACAATATACAACAATTTTGTATGACAGCAAAATGTAGTTTACATTAAATTGTTAATTAAGCAAGTATTAAAAAGATTATTACTTCAGAACAGAGCTATAATTGCAGTGTAAATGAATACGTATATGCATTTAACGTACACCTGGCTGAACAACACAGAAATCCCAATGAGGCGACATAAAAACAGGTGCAGAACGGGGCACACACACAACACACACACATAAGTATGTTAGGCCTGTTGCTATAGAAACTGTTGCAACCGCTTCGGAAACAACGCGTCATCGGTCGGTTGCTAAGCAACCAGGATTTCTCGCTGAGAATCACCCCCCACTCAACTTCACGTTCACAAGGCAACACCGCACAGCAAACAAATATAAACTCTATGCTAATTATTGCAAAAGGATGGCAAAGCGAAGTTTATTCCGTCGATTTGTCTTTTATCACAATACATACTGATACATAATTGTGAAACAGAAATTACGAATTCTCTACGTTTATGATAAACGATACGTGTCAAGTGATGCGTTACATTTTATCAGTTACATTAAGTTTAAACATTTTCCCGTTTAAAACAATACAGAGAATGTTTTATAACAAATACCTTCAACATCAAATGTAAAACATTGAATGCATATTCTTTATTTGGTAGGCATTTTGACATTCCAATTCCGTGAATCATTTCGAAATCAGCTGTGCAACTTCACGGACGTAAATATAACACCGAATATAAAAATAAAACTTACATTGTGCACCTTAATGTATAGAATAGAGGATACATTTTAAAACTACACAACACCAATTACAATACGACGATAATACGTATGCTTGTGATAATATTAACAGACGTATAATAGCAAATAAATTAGATAGTTTATATAATAGATAAGTACATTTACATTATGTGGAAGTTTTTGTTTTTCTGAAAAACATTACTGGATTGTTTGCTTATAGTTTATGATTTCATACTTCTGAAGTCAGACGTAATTTTAAACAAATGCAATAAATAGACGAGCAAAACAAAACATTGGAGTTAAACTTGTTGCTTTTTTGATGATTCAGCATCCGACAAAGAAATACATTTCCGAAAAATAAGTCAAAACTCATGTCAAGTGCACATTTACATATTTATATGGCAGTAATTGTTTAATGCATTGCCCAAATTTAGGCATAACAAAAAATGCAATACGTGGACATATGATTATTTACGGAATTAATATCTTGATAATTAATCTGTCATATGCTTTAATATTTCGTATGTTGCCAGCTGACACTTTGGGGTTTCAATTTACGTATTTCTGTATTGTGTTAATTAATCAAGGACACTGTTAAACAACTTTTAATAAATATAGGTCAGAATTCGGCCATTGCAAATATTCTAAATCGAGCGTGGTGATCTAGCATTTTTAATAAAAAACAATTTATATAAAATAACACTTTATAACACAAGCACCGATCCCTGGAGCACAGGTTTAGAGACAAATTCATGTGTAAATAAATAAAGACAGACTTACATTTCAGTTGTAATTCACAAAAAACTGTAGGGTCTTCTCAACTATAGAACCATTTTCGCCACCCAAACATATGATATACAAGCACAGTGATTTTTGTTTGTACAACTGGATGATTGTGGCATCAATACTTCTTCTTCATACCCCAAAATACAAATTATTCAAATTGTCTTTTCCCACTCTACCTTTCATTAAATACAATATTACATTTTCGTCTAAACAATCTATTATTATAATATTTAGGAATTTAAAGAGTGTGGAAATAAAGTACACGTGTTATAGCAACAAAAATACACATATTTAACACAATCATTTACGCATTACACTAATATAGCTCTATCATGTCAATAATGAACAACGATATGAAGTTAGCGCTGTTACGTATGTCTATCTTTTTTCAACTCGTATGCCAGAAGCATACAACCAATGAATATCAACAACTTTCACATCATAAACATAACATAACTCAGGCACAATGATGTCCTTTTAATGAGTCACGTGATGAAAACACAACTTTAAAATAGTGCGTTACCGTGCATTTGTTGCATATATTTTGTTTAAAATAATTGGGATAATATTATGAAATTAAATTACATTTTATATACCAAATCCTTTATTTCAATCGATATATATTTTATAAAATAACTAAAATTTATCACAACGTTAACAGATTATAATTTTCACAATTTCTAACTTACTACCACATCCATAAGACTATTTATATCTTTATTAAAAAAAAAGTATTAAACATTTTATTTATAAAAACGGTTAACAGAAAATAAAATTTAAAGTAGTTTTTCGGTAAATTTCTACACAAAACAAAATATTTCTTTTTTTTATTATTAGGAATGAAAAATTCTTATTAAACGTAAAAAACGTCATTGCAATATAATAAATGCATACAGAATACCAATTGAAATACAACAAAAATGCAGTCAGTTATGTTTGCTGATTTGAACTGTAATAATCATTTACGAAAATAATTGAAATATTTACAAATTTCACTTATAATATTTGTTATAGTATAAAATGATTTCTATGACAGTATTTACAGAAACAGCACCGTATGTACAGTGTTTCTGATAACTAAAACACATTCAAAGGTTTAACTTCTTAACATATTTCACATTTGTAAAGCAACTCATTCAAATGTATGTATTATTTATCCAGCAACATTCGGTGTAGAGCAAATATTCTTCGTTTTGATCTGTATGAAGATTACGTGTCTGTTTCAGAGAACAGGAAATATACAAGTATATCCAGCTTATCGAAATAACTCAACTAAAAATAATTTCTTACAACTTTTGACAACCCAATTTGACCCCATAATTATATTTAGTGATTATTTTTAACGTAAAATTGTCATTGAACTGTAGTAATTCAGAATAAGTAGATGATAATACATATCTATAAACAATAATCTCCAATAAATAAAAATCAAACGGATTACTCTTCATGCACGCATTTATCACAAACTCTGACAGGATTTTGCCAGCCGCGCAGTGGAACAGGTTTACGAGTTGTTGAACAATCAGAACAAACACCTTTGCCGCATTCCCGGCAATGGTGCAGGGTCAAATTTAGCCCGAACGGTATCTCACAGCATACACAACCTGAGACTTCACTATCTGGTTCCCAGTACGCTGGACGGGCCGTTTCCTTGATAATAGACTTGGGATATTCTAGGACAGAGGCGACCGATGTCAATGTGTTGACAACAGCCTCACTGTATTTACGCACGCGCACTTCTGTGTCGTCTACAGATTGTGACAGACTGGGCGGTGTAGGCTGATAGCATGTATCGCACACACGCACTTCGCTGAACCAGCCCCGAGCCGGCACTGGCTGACTATGCGACGAGCATTCATCACAAAACCCTTCTCCACATGCACGACAGTGGTGTTTTGTTTCAGAGTTTACAAATGTCTTTTTGCATCCATGGCAATGCTGAAACAATATGAAGTTAATTATTTTGTTAGATTATGTTTATGTTTTTTTTTTGTAGAAGAATGTAGACAGAATGTTAAGACCTACCTTTATTTCATTATTTGGCCTCCAATAACTGGGTGCTATTTTGTCTGCAACCCAAGATGATAATAATCTAGTGGGATGCGCCCCGACACTGGCGACAGCTTCACTCAAATATGACACACCATCCAGCACTTTCTGAGCCGAGTTATGAGAGTTTGTGAAATTTTTACTCTGCAGAAAACGAATAGAACGTTAAGATAAAAGAATAAACCTTACTAGAATATTATTTGATGTACCCCAGGCCAAACATGAATAATCTCTGTGCGTACAGCCATGTCCTCTGGGTTCTTGTTACCGTACCAATACTGTCTGCTGCGGTATATTTCACCACAGTTTGGGCACTCTATCACATAGCCTGACCATGCGTACTTCGCCAGACCGTACCAGGAATTCTCGTGCGTAGTCTGAACCCGTGAAGTAACAATAACTTCACGACCATTTCCATGGCATGCCTAGATATATACACAGATATTACAGTCACCTTCATTATAAATTTATAATAAATATAATTAAAAGATGAATAATTTACAATGTTAATTACTCTACCTTGCAAATATAGACACAATTTTCATACTGATGTTGGTATCGGCATCTGGCCGAATGATAATGCGGTACACCTTCCCGTATATGGCCCATGCTCTTCTGACAACCGCAATCACAAGACTCGCACTTGACAGGACAGGTAAAATACTGATCAGGAAACAGCAGTGGTACAGAATTAATTATTTCACCACTGAATTTATCATTGAGTGCCTGAAAATATACGATACTTTATCTGTTGAACTAATCATTCTAACCAAACAATTTCATACTTTCAATGTACGAAACACAACTTGTGGATGTCTGGCCGAACGTACGGATGTATTTTCCAACTCTAACTGCACACAGTTCCGTAATTCCGTGAAGGAAGTTGGCGGTGCTTGTGTCTGTACCCCGATATACTTTAGCGAACTGAATGCTTCAATTTCTAGTCGCATTAAAGCAAATCTTTCCCGCAAAATATCTTCAGGAGACTCGGATACACTGGACTGTAATGTTTTAGTGTTCCTAGTCTCGTGGAATATAATCACAGCCGGACCCAGAGCTGACAACGATCCACCAAAGTCACCTCGTTGCCCCACAGCTTGCAGAGCCCCTTGAAAATGTTGCGTATAGGCTTTAGAGGCTGAACCCAAGAACGTAAACATATCTCGGTGCAATCGTTCCGATCGTGTACGGTATATAACGATATCTGAGACAGCCAGAACTTTAAGCAACAACCTTGTACGCTGGTTTTCATTTGTTGTTGCCCCCAATAATCCCTCAGTATCCAAACAAATCACTTTCAGATTACTGTCAAACGCTGCCCACACACCTAACGTACAAGAATTTTGCTCTGATGATGTCTTAAACATTTCATTCCCATCGAAGAACGTGTGATTGAGTGTGTGAGATTTTCCATCACCTGTATTACCAAAAATAGACACAACTTTTACTTTGGTCATATTATCGGGAATATGTATGCGCTCCATAAACTGTTCCCCTGTGGACACTTTCAAACGCTCCAATGCGTCCAACAACAGAAAACTATTCTCATTACTATCATTCAACTCTTCGTTTAAATTCAGAGACATGAGTTTGGGCGACAGACGGTCCATCGGTTCTTCTATTTTAGCCATAATCAGAGAAGGATTTTCTATAGATTCCATTATGGCCGGAGATTCAAATCGTTGGTATTTCAACCGTGCATTTCGTGCTAGGGTCGACTCCATGTTCCGACCAATAATTGGTACATGGCCTAACGGTGGTACTGGAAAATAAATATTAACTCGAATCAGAACATAACCCTACATAATAACACCAAGAATACATGCGATATAACCGCGTACAATGACAATTTATTTTCAAATACATTATTAATGCAATACAAGGACGAACTACTAGGCACACATAAGTACGAATACAAAACACATACGATATTTCATGCTGATATACACGTACATGCGCTACAAATACACTATTTGATTTTCTTTAATCGAATATATAAACAAAGAAAAATTCATAATGATAGATTGATGGGCTATAAATAGACACGAAATACACTTAAGTAGGCCGTATTCACTACAAAGAATTTTGACATATGTTCGCAAGTTAACAGAAATAACCAGAAAATAAATTACCTATGTAAAATACACATCAAATACATGCATTAGCATTTTGATGATAACAAAATGCGATCTAGTCAAAACCACACCAGACAAGTGCGTGTGTGTGAGGTGTATTTTCATAAAAAATATTATTTTCCAAGATTGGAAATGCAAGGTCATTGATAACCTTAATGTTAAACTGCACGTATATATGAGTACTTACATAGACAATTTACATCTATATATATCATTTAACTAACGAAAAGCTATTTATAGTGTCTTACCATGAAATTATAAGTTAAACAGCAAACATCCTATGCAGTACTTACACATGACATATCCGATATTTATCCCGCTTCAAATACGATAAAGAACTGTCACTTTTCAATTCACAACACACATCATTGGTACGCGGGACGCGGATTGTTCCTTTTTGAACTGTTATTTTTAGTCACTCTAGAAAATATTTGTCTTTTGTGTACGTTTAATTCCTGTTTTCTTACAACCAAAACGAAACTTTTTGGCAAGCAAACTGTTTTCTAGTAAATATTTTTCATTTCACCATTTTTCACTACATAAATACGTCATTCGATTAATTTAAAAACATAATTCAAGAGCAAATAACTAATAATTTTAATAGATATTATAAGCTAATGATTAGAAATGTTTATATATAAACAAATTGTTTATCAGTTACTACATGTGTGCGTAAATGATATCTAATGAACATTTCTATACTGCGAATTTAACTCGTCAAATACATATAGATTCACGTATAAGTCATATGTCATATTAATCAAAAATAATTTTTTCAATGTTTAATAATAAAAATAAATATGATACATCGCATATTGCTCACAAGTAATTACATGCAATTATATTGCAAATGTAATCAACGGATACATACCAGAAGAGTAAATGTAGGCAACCATTTTTACACCAGGAAATTTTAATTGCCGATATAATTAAATGTTGTTAAAAATAATAGACTGCCACATGCATTTCGGAAAATAATTGTCCATAAATTCGTCGATAAGTGACTCTGTATACTTGTATAAAAATGAAATACTACCCCCCAAAAAAAAAAAATAAAAACGTGATCCATGAATTTTCATATTCCCTCGGAATAAACATTCTGGATTCATCACTGCTTCTGATTAACTCTGATCAACTTTAATTGACTAGAATGCAGTTTTTCTTGAATATCAAAAAAGCGCTACATTTACGATGATTCGATACAATGCGATTCATGAAGATAATTCTGAAAATGAGGGCAAGAGACTTCTTTAATAAAAGTTTGATCACAATTCCTGAAACTATTGATCAATTGAAAGAAATTGAGTTAGATTTTGGTAAAAATTCGAAATCAATACAAGGAAATCACAAATAGCGCTAGACAATTTTCATGATTAAAAAACAAAAATCTAAGATTAGCCAGGACTTTCGAATGCAAAAGAGTACATATACATATTAGGGTGGTCGTTAAAAGGGGTCAAATCGAATTTTTATCGGGCCGCCCCCCAGATCGGCTCCAAATAATTTAAAAAAAATCCTGTAATTATTTCAGATTTTTATTTTAATATTTAACCCTTGACCACAGGGCTTAAAGTTTTCCATTTAAAATACATGGGAATTTGCGATCGTTGCAGTTAGTATTTTATTGTAGGATTATTTATGGGCCTAAAAATTTGAAATTCTCAGGAATAAGTCTTCAAGGATGCTGCTTTATGGAAAAAAATTGCCGCGCCCCTAGCGTTAAAATTTTGTATGAATTTTGTCATGCCAATATGATGTTATTTATTTAAAATAAACTGTTTCTGCCCTTCGTTCCGTATAAGAATTTCGTTGTAATCGGTGAACAAACGAACACCTCTTCCTACGACATCGTTAATCACTTTTAATTGTTTTACAATTTTCAAACCGTTTGTATAATTTTCATTTTAGCTCCAAACAGATGGATCACTCTTCAGAAACTCTTGATCAATTCCAAATCGTCGGAAAAAATTTAGTATTTAAGGAGATACAAAATGATAAATTTTTTTGTCACAATAACCACCAATATCCTCCAAATGAATTTGGATCCGTTTGGGGAAAAATTCATCTATATCGTCGTACGGATGCAATAGAGAAATTTTTTGGAATTTGTAGGAAGTTTCATTAATTTAATCCTGATTTTTTAAATATTTTCATTAGAATTTTGTTGAATAATATCAACAAGGAATTAAGTAAATTTTTTGTTTAGGATCCACAATTTCTTCTTTGTCGAGTTCGTATAATATTAAATAATGACGGAATATTTTGTATAAAGACTAATGAAACAAAAAAACATGGGTAAACACGTATTTTCAATGTTTCTGAGCAACAATATACGAAATTTTTGAAAGTTAAATAAATAACATCATATTGGCATGACAAAATTCATACAAAATTTTAACGCTAGGGGCGCGGCAATTTTTTTCCATAAAGCAGCATCCTTGAAGACTTATTCCTGAGAATTTCAAATTTTTAGGCCCATAAATAATCCTACAATAAAATACTAACTGCAACGATCGCAAATTCCCATGTATTTTAAATGGAAAACTTTAAGCCCTGTGGTCAAGGGTTAAATATTAAAATAAAAATCTGAAATAATTACAGGATTTTTTTTTTAATTATTTGGAGCCGATCTGGGGGGCGGCCCGATAAAAATTCGATTTGACCCCTTTTAACGACCACCCTAATACATATGTATATTATCATGTGAAATTCTATGGAAAATGTAGTTAAAATAAATAAAGCAACGGTTAAAATTATGATTTTCATTATATTTCATATATGTATTGTTTGCATTATTGTGAAATTCTTACTTCCTTAATTAAAAATCCAATGTCCTCCAACAAATGAATAAACAAACATAATTTCCGTATAATTCATTTACATATTAACGCACATAACCAGACTATAGAAATTTATTTAAAAATATTTACCATACAGGCATAAATAAATCATGACTAAATATTACTTCAACGATAATGTTATGAATTATACATACTCCTATCTTTACATATCTCTCTCGCCTCGTTAATTTCCACACATCTTGTCATGCATGCTCTCCTATTATTTCTACTTATAATTTTATGTTTACTCAAAATATTTTCTATTATATTCATCCATTTATTCCTCGGTCTTCCTAGCATTCGTGTTCCATAAATTTCACCCAAATAAATATTCTTAGTCAGTCCAACATTTGACATTTGTTCCACATGTCCGAACCAACGCAGCTGACTTGAAGCCACTCTTTTCACAACATTTTCAATAATTTCACATTCATCATACACTACTTTATTCCTAACCGTGTCTCTTCTAGTCACTCCGCACACACCTCTCAAGAATCTCATTTCAACCGTAGTTATATCTTTTTTTTATTCCGGTTACCCCATACCCAACATTAACTTCCATACATCAAGGATGGCACAAGTATTCCATTATAAACATATAACCACATATAACCAAGCTTCTCTTAATACATTCAGATTTCTTGCAAACATTCCCAAAGCACCCAAAACTTTTCGACCTGCAACTACTCTTCTTTCAATTTCAGCATTCATCCGCCCATCTTTCGAAAACATGCATCATAGATACATAAATTCATTAACTTGTTCCATTTATTCATCATCTATGTTAATTTGCATTCCGTAACTTCATCCTTCTCAAAAACTAAAATCTTACATTTTGAAGCATTCATGGCCAAATTCAAACATTTTCCTTGATTACTGACACTCTCAATCATTCTCTTCAATTGATGCTCAGATTCACTCATAGTAACCACATCGTCAGCATATGCTAATGCAGGCACAACGAAATCACTTATCTTCACACCATCATTTTTACTCTCTAATGCTCGGCGTAATAATACATCCATATATAAATTAAAGAGCCAAGGAGACATCACACAACCCTGTTTGACCCCTACGTCAATACTGAACCATCTACTCAAACTACCATCCACACGAACTGCTGCTTGATTAGTTTCATATAAAGCCATCAATGCTTTCAATAAAGTACCACTAACACCATACTCCTTCAAAATATACCATAATTTTTCACGCACAACACTGTCATACGCCTTCTTCAAATCAATGAAATCACAAAACAATTTTTGTTTCGGTCCAATGTCTTCTCCATAATCATTCGAAGCGAAAACAATTGATCCACACAATCTCTTTCAGGCAAAAACCCATCTTGCATACCATTCAATTTACTACATGTAATCTTACAACTTACATACACTCAAGAGATTAATCGCACGATAATTTATACATTCACTCATATTTCCTTTTCCTTTATACAATGGAATAATTACAGCACGCATCCAACTTTTTGGAATAACAGTTTGCCGCAAGCAGCACTTACACAAATAAACTAGCCAAGCAAACACTTTTTCACCACCATATTTCAACATCTCAGCTGTAACATCATTTATTTCTGCAATTTTACCAGTTTTCATTATATGAATTATAACAGTTGATAAACACTTTATTCTATTAAATAACACTAGAACTGACCATAAGATTATTATGTAATTATTGAACTTAGAATAATTTAGAAATAAACGATAATTGTTCGTTCACTACCCAAACTTGATTGCGCACTGTTGACTATATCCAATTTATTATGTTATTCATAATTCCATATTTTGGATTAAACAATACTAATCCTCCCTAATCAAGAAAGCATTTTTATTTTCAAGTCATCCGTCTCCAAATATTGTTAAGTTGTTTCAGTGCATTTATACTTCTGGACCATGTTAATTTTCTGTTTATTTACAAATCTAGTGGTGTGATTTTAAAAACAATATTGTTACTAACAAGTGTGTGTATTTGACAAAATTATTCTGATCTACCCCAAAAAATATTATATCATTAAAATTGAATTTTGATGTGTACTGTGACAAGCACATAAGAAATTTGTGTGGTGACCGCACCACATTTTTAACTCAGTGATCTCTTGTCTAGAGCTACAGTGTTTTGTACTATGTAGCATATTCCGATTTAAAATAAATTTGCGAAAAAAATTCGGGCAGGGCTACTCCTAATCATGAAATGGCTATTACAACATACGTCAGTATGTCTGTCAATCTTCTGCTCGCTAGCACGTTTTTTGTTGCACTAATTCTTCCCAGACTATCCAACTGATTTGTTATTATTTTCTGTGTATAAATACGTATTATGACCTAGCTGTGCAAATGATTTCTTGTGTTTCAAAATTACCTTGAGAAATAAAATTTTTTTCTTTATTTTCCACTATATATCGTTCAAAAGATTTTTATGCAATTGAAAAGTATTTACAACTCACATGAGCATAATATTTCACTTTGTAAACTGCATTCAAACGTTTGCAAGTAGTATTTATAATCGATCAATCAAAGGTCGACGAAAGAAAAACAGCCATTAATCACAACTAATATTTTTATTTTACGGTACATATATAAAAATTAAATAAATAAAAACAATAAAATTGTCTAGCATTTATTACACAGAATCGTAATAAAAATTAACTGAATAGTTTTAAAGTTCCCCACCAATTTCGATTGTATTGTATAAAACATTGAAGACAATGTTCGTTTTTATACATAGTATAAATATGAATCGACGATAGAATTGCTTAGTAAGATATTGATGGAAGTACAGTACCATGTATTTTGTAATATACACGTACATACATATGTCGTTGTTTAAAAACGTTGATACTAAAAACAATATTAATTCTGTAATTTTTCTCTATTCTTAAAATAAAACTATATATTTTCTCCCGGTTTATATGCTATATGTATAATGTATGTATTCTTATTTGCTTATCGATTATTAACTGATGAAACTTTTTACAGACACCGATGACGCATGAACTATTATTTAACTTGCACGTGCGTGCTTGATTAGATTAATTTAGTGTTGAGACGATGTAAGAATTACTTATAACCGTTATCGAACCTTGATATCACAATTATAGCATCAGAAAATACAGTTTAATTTTTTCAGCTGGATCTAATGTTAAAATACAGAGTATAGTTTGAAAAATTATTGTGTAAATATTTCTGAAAACATAATCTATGGTTTAAACTGTCACTTGAATTTTCTTGGCTCGAGCTGTCAAAGATAATTTATCCAACAAGGCGTTTACTTCGCTTTTATACTCATCAGGATAATATCGGAAATGGCCGACGTGGGGTGATTTTTCAAAACATTTCCAATAAACCTAAACAAAGAAATATATTACATATAGGTTAGGAATGTTTCATGAAATTTATCCTGAATTACAAATACAGAGATTACAAAACCGACATTACTTTCAGATTGAAAATGTATTATCGAAAAGAAACAAAATATTGTCTTACCGGAATACCCAAAGATTCCCAAGATTCTCTGGCCCTAGTACTTGCTGAAACTGTCCCTATGGGATCGGATTTGCTTACAAAGAACAGTGCGGGTGCTTTCACGAAATTAGTATGAAACATTTGACTACCTCGAACATAATGTACAGTTGCAACTTTATCGAAAGTTTTTAAATGATACCTGCAAACAAAAGATGTTAATACTACAAATACAGTCATAACAAATATTATAAAAATAAATATATACATAATATACTGTTGTAAGGCACTTTGCATCACTTTGTTCCGGGGGAAAACGGATGGCGGCACACCTAGTTGTATTTCTGTCACATCTACCGAACTGTCGAAGATTTGGCCGCATATTCTATCTACCACATTCATATAGCGCTCTTTCTCTTGAGCAACAGTTACCAGCATTTCGCCCCACAGATATGCACCAACGGAAAATCCATGTATAACAAGGGGAGAATAATTCTGATTTGAATTCAAGAACTCTAATACATCTTTGGCAACTAGCTATAACGAATATTCTTCAGATATAACACACGAAACACGTTATTTGAACAAAACAGATAAGAATAACGATTAGCATATACATACTTTGTAACTTGTACAGTACAGTTCATATTGCTGATAACAAAGATACGTTTTTATACATAGCGAACATAAAATAGGCTTACCTGAATACCTTTGACAGGCCATAAAACTTGCCAAGGTGATATACTAACATTCAATACATCAAATCCATGATCCAAGTACAGACTGGCATATTTTAAAACATTTTTTCTTTTAGCAAGTAACCATGTTAAACAGACAACCAGTGGTCTCTCAGGACACGCTGTTAGTTTCAAGTTTGAAACTTTTGTGTTAATTTTTTCATTTGATATGATCTCCAGATTTTTTGAAATTTCAAATGATGAAATTTTGCGTGTGCTAATGTACAAGGAAGCTACATTACTCTAAAATAATAAATCATGAATTAAATAACTTAGTTTAATAGGTAAATAATAGCTTACATTAGTAAATTGGTGACTGTTGATATATTTTCCACTGCAAAGTGGAGAAACCGGTAATCGTCGATTGGAAAGTGTAAATACTATTCTTAAAGTTGTCATTTCTGCAGCTGTCAATAGAAATATTTATAAACGAGTTAATTACTAAACAAAAACACAACTGGTATTAATTCACAGGTTAATTCTTGGCTACTGCTTACAATTTTAATATAACCCAAAAAATAATCTTGGAATGATTTTGATTAGTAACATTTGTTTGTAATTTCTAATAAAATGTCACGAAATATAAGATGATAATATTAAGTGATATTAAGTTACAACTATGAATAACCTAGCCGATAATTACAGAAAAAGAGAATAAGATTGAATACAGAAATGATCTTACCAGTATTAGTTAAATGTTCTAATTCATCTGCACTTACGAATTACTATCAATTAATTGCGCCCGACAAATAAAGGAACACACACTCACTCACTACCACTCACCGCTTTGCCTATTGTTAGCGATTGTTAGTATATCGCTGGGTACACTTGGGTATTCGCTATGGAATATTTACAGCAGAGTCAAATTCACGTTCTTATAACATGATTGTACACCAGTGGCGCACACATATCTACTCAATGATAAGTATGGACAAGAATAAAAATTTTATAGAATCAAAACAAAATATATTAATATCTTTCATGAAGCACTTATTTTACATTTTATCTGCATTTTCATTCATGTTTCTGAAACTCTGTATAAATAATAAAAGTGAACATATAACATATGATTTTATTTATATACATACATGTAAGTTGTCGGAGTTGTTATCATTTTCTTACCTGTGATGTCTCAATAGGGAACTTGCACATTTTTGTTTCTATTTTTTTCTGAATCTGTATACGTTAAAACAAATTCCCTATTTTTTTTGTTTTTTCGAAATTCGCTATACTTTCGGAGAAATATATTATTGAAATTTTGATACAATATCTTCGCGCGAAAACGTAGTGTGACGTAGGCACTGCATAGACACTGCCGGGCGCACACACATAGCCACATATAGTAGTGTGCATCTGTCAGCCGTTTCTGTTCGGTCTGCGCATGACATGTGTAAGAATTATGACGTCACTTCGCTCGATTTCTCTTTTGGATGACGTGATTTTTATTGAAAAATTGCTATTTGAAAATCGAGATTTCTGCTAATTGATGGACTTTAAATTTTTTTATTTTTCATATTATGTATTATTTGAAATATGTATGTCGAATTAATATAAAATTTAAAAAAAATATAAATCTATGCAAGTTCCCTATTATTCCCAATTTGAAACAATATATTTTCTCATTATTTGTTTGCAATAAAATTACAGTACTCATCTGAACTTTTCCCGATTAAGAGATTAACAAAGATTATGTACATATAATACATTACATACTCGTTTTTTAATATACATGTTTCAATATAATTTTTTAAATAAATACATATCACATATTAAGTAAAATACACAAGTACCAAATAAACATTGGTGCACAACAGGAAAACTGTACTGAGATAGGAACAACTAAAACGTAGAAAAGTGAGGGGGGTATTTGGAGATAACTGAGAAAATTTATTTATTCAGATTTCAAACAAGTGAGAATGGATACAATTAAGACGCTTCGGAATGTTCACGAATTAATTCATTTAAATAATAAGCAAAATCATTATTGAATAATTAAAACCAGTTATTGCCTTTTTTATGTATATTACGTTAAAGCCGTGTCGATAACTTATCGAATTAATTTTTTGTCTATGTAAATAGGCACTGCAGTTCTGTCGATTAGATAATTAAGATTTATATCACATAAATTATATGGCATAATTGCAGGGATGTAGTGCGCCGCCTAGGTACTTATTAAAATAGCATGGCTAAACCCTGGCGCATTTATAAAAAAAAAAAAAAAATGAATAATTAAATATTTGATAGTAAAATGTTTTATTACACAAATGATCCGTAATTTTTGAACAACTTTTTCATTTATGCGCCCTGGTACTACTTTTGTTTAGGACTACACACTACAATAATTTTTTAACATCAACTGTAAAATTTATACCTCTTCCAATCTAATCCTGTAAATTTATTTAACCCGTTGAATATTGCACATTATACATTATGTATATCAGGAAGGTCGCGGTTTTATTAATCTAAAATAGCTGTCAGCTAGAGGATGAATATTTATGGAGTAGTATAGTAGTAATATTTTGCATAACATGGAATAGAAAATAGAATGGTATGCGATATATAAAAAATATTATTGCATATTCTAACTGGGTCAGCCCCTGGATTAAACATAGATAAAGACACAGCATAAATAATAAGTTTCTATATTCCATCCTTATTTATTTAGAAAGTACAGGTTAGTAATTTAAATACATATATTAAATATAATTAAAATTGTCATACATCATTATCATTACACTTTTATATATAAAACTAGTAACTATGCCATCGGTAGTATAAGTAGCACACGCTCCGTTAAATATACACAATACATTAATAACTGATAAAGGTAAACTTTCAACATGTGACGAGTTAAAATGCTGCACCGATATGACAATGATAATATTAAAAATTTCCAAGGCCCTCAGAGCAAGAGAGTTGTCACCGTTGTCAAATAATGGATTAAACAATAAAAATATAAAAATCTATAATTGAAATGAACGGTTATACAACTTACGCAATTCACAAATATTTATTATAAATATGATGTTTATAGAAAAAACAGCAAACTTAATTTTCATTAAGATTTATAGGTATATAATAACTACACCACTGTAAACATCTGTACATAAATAGATATTTGGATAACCATTTGTCACCAAAAACAAACCAAAAAAACGTATAATACATAAATTATATTTTAATTCTCTTTTTCTCCGGATAAGCAATCAATTCTAACTTTTCAAGGAAATTATACATTTCAGTCAGGTACTCTTCGGGATGAAAATAAAAATGGCTTACATGTGGTGATTTTTCCCAACATTTCCAATAAACCTAGGAATTAAACAGACAGATATGTTTGTTCAAATACAAATACAAGTATGTTTATACCTTCATGTTCATAGATTCATATGAGTCTCTGACTCGCATATTTGAAGCGTATGAGCCGACAGGATCCGATTTACTCAGAAAGAATAATGTAGGTGCTTTGACCGCAGTTGTGTAGAACATTTGACTGGACCGAATATAATGACATGTAGCTACTTTGTGGAAAGTTTTCATATGATATCTGCCAACAAAGCATCAAATTACCGTGTCTAAATTATAAACAGTTTGTGAACTTTAGACGCTATCATAATTTTCACAACATGTACATATTATTTTATAACGTGAAGTTTAACCTTTACAGTAATTATTTTTAAGATCGATCATAGTTCAAATATCAAAATCAGCTCACTTTGTTTATAGCATACACGACCTTCTACACAACAGTGTACATTGTTACACTTTTAATTAAAGACATCGTGACCGTAAATATGTACTTGTTGTTTTAATAAATAATTGTAAATTCGGAACTTATATATCTTTAAATACGGTTGTAGTTAAACTTAGGTGATACAACAATTAATTGTTATTTATACTTACAGTATGTACTGTTTCAATGCAGCCTGCATCATAGCATTTTTAGGAAAAACTGCTTTCGGCATTCCTACTGGTATCTCGGTAATATCTGCTGCACTATCCCATATTTGTCCACAGATTCTGTCGACGATGTGTTTATAACGACCCTGTTCTTGTGCAATGTGAACCAACGCTTCGCCCCAAACATAACCACCCACAGAAAATCCATGTAAGAGTAATGGCGAGTATTTGTGATTTTTGTCCAAAAATCTTAACACGTCATTTGCTACAAGCTAATGAACAACATTTGAGCAAGTCATAATCAGAAATTTCTAGCGCCAGAATTAACCTGTGTTCCTTTTACGGGCCACAAAATTTGCCATGGCGATACACTAACGTTTAATACATCAAAACCTTGCTCCAAATATATGTTATTGAATTTATTAATATGCTTTTCTTTTGCCAATAGCCACGTTAACAATACGACCAATGGTTTTTCAGTATTTGTTTGAACTGTAAAATTTTCTCGGTCGAATTCCTTTTTTTCACTGCTCACTAGATAAACATTCTTTGTAATTTGTTGTGACGATAATTGTCTCGTACATAATACGGTAATAAGAATGCCCTTCATTAAAGAAAAATCATATTATATAGAAGGTGTGTACATTTTTACATGATAATTACATTTAAACAATAATACAACCAATTTAAATTAATCAAGTACAAAATTACATACCTGGGCTTTGTAATGTGTATTTGGTTGAAACAAAAGAATATTTTTTCGAAATATATTATATCCTGCCCTTAATCCTATCATTTCTGAAAAATAATATAATATTAATGAGTAATTAAAAAGTACAATCAAGTACAATGATATACTTGAAATATTGTACATACTTGCAAAATAATAACAAAACTGAACTTTGTACTGTTTCCGAACTGGGAAGGATGTAACAGTATTAGTGTCAAAACTAGTAATATTTCACTGGCGTATGCAATGATTTGATAATAATTGTTGCAAGGACCGTAATTAGAATTTGTCAGGCTCGTACAAATAAAATAAATTTTTTTGTCTAATTTAAAAATTATGTTTAGCACTTAACTGTGTAGAATATTACTGCAAAAACTGGATTTTTTTACAGTCAAACAATAATATATTGCTAAAAAAGTCAAGGCTGTATGTTCGTTATTAGTCTGTATTTGTCGCGACCGATTAAAATACGTTCATTCGTTTTAATAAAAATGCGAATGGTTAAAACCTAACCTTGAATTAAATATAGTAAAATTAATTTTGGTCGTTTAATGAACTAAAAATATTTTTACATACTGCAGAATAAGCGCGTATAAATATTCCTTTCAATATGTATACTTTAAGAATTACTTTTTTATTGTTAATCAAATATTTTATGCATGTTTGGCATTTTACAGCACTGAAGATATCGAACAAAAAAGTTGAATAATTATTGCATAAACATAAATAGCTAGCGAGGTTGTTTTGGTAATAAATATCCTATGTCTATTTAAAATATTACTTTATTTATAGAAAATGTAACGAAAACATAACATTCTGAACAAAAATGAAGTTACATTAGATTTTTTCAATATAGATATAGTTTAAATCAGATTCACAAATAATAAATTAAAAATGGTATTTCCTGTGATCTTTCATAACAAAACCTTGACAATTCAGGTCACTTTCGAATATTCATATTAAAAATTAACACTGGATCGAATACAGATTGCTTATTTTTCATTTACAATCGATCCGAATTTATATAATTGTTTTGGGATCGAATATATTAATCTTTCAATACTGTATATGATCCTAGTGATTATAAAATATGTAAATATAATAATTATACAAAATAAAACATGTATTATACCATATATGTAATATTTATCCTATAAACAAAATATGAACAATTATAATACATTTGAAACAATAGGCATAGTTCAACACTCTTATCTAGGCTGTTAGGATCAATCTTATTTCGTTAACGTGAAGTTGATCTGTTTAACGATTTAATTCAGTTCATATGTGTTGAAAATGGCCAAAATTAAAAAGAAACTAAAAAAAAAAACAATAATAATAATAAAGATTACATCATTGCAATCGGTGGATTTTGTTTTGTTCGCTTGGATATCTCCTTGTAATGTTTCTCCAAGTTTTCTGAGGGATCAATCTTTAATTGTTTGTCATCTGCGCCGATACCTAGCTCTTTTTTAGCTGTTTCAGCTCCCCGTTTTACAGCTTCCATGTGCAATTGTACAGTATCGCTATACAGCGGACATCTGGAAATATTATAAAACAATCGTATTTGCTGTTATAATAAAGAGTTTCACGGAAGAATAAAATCTAATCTCTTTTCCAATGATTGTACGTAAACAAAGTGATTACATTGTGTTTTCGTTGATTATTGATTCGAGATCAAATATGATTCTGCCTTGAAAATTGTAAACAAATATTGAGTTTTGATACGCACAAGTGTAACTTATCACCTCCTTGGCCATTGAAATGTTTATAATCCTGAACTGGTTTATTACATACGTAACACATCATAGCGCCACAGGAACACGTCATCTTGTTGCAACCATCTTCTTTTACAAATTTCATAGCGCATTTGTAGCATTTCCTATAAAATATATTACACACGGGTCAGAATTGAGTTGATTCTCTAGTTCTTAATATCGAAATTGCATTTACAATTATATTATAATAAGGCTAATTACTACCTCATTTTTTTCTCTGCTACTAATTTTAATAACATAGAACGTTAATTGAAATAGAATTATACAAAAAAATAATAATAGTTATTTATTAGCCTTATATTAATTAACAAAAAGTTTCAATTATAATGGGAAACATAACAAAGAAACACGTTTCTGTTTTTTTAAATATTGTAGTGCTGGTGTTTAGGTAAAAATATACGGACGTGTACGTACCTAACCAGTGCCTCAGTCATTTTATCCTCAATATACGTTCGTAGTTTGACATCTTTTTCCCTCTCCACTTCATTGCAACGCAGTGGTATGTGCGAGGGTTCGCGACATTCACGACAGGATTCTTTCATGCACTCGTTATTCAAACAACGGAATAATTTATCTCCTGGCGCGGGTATGGTAGCGAAATCACAGAAAGGACAGAATTCCAAATCCTCGATGCCTGCCGCTTTCACTTCTTCCAATTGTTTCCTTTGAGCCATTTTGGAAAATACTTTCGGGGTTAACACGGCCTGGAAATGATTGACGCACTTGTATGTCAGTTATTTGATTTAGGTGGATTGAATTAAACACAATTAATATGATAATGTTTGAATGATCAAAGAAGATAGTAGAACCTACCTGCAATATTTGTAAACTAAAGTAACTATCACATAATTCTAAGCAGGGGAACTGTAACTTTCCCTGACCTATAACTACTTCACAGCCTTTCCGAACACAATCCTTACAGAACATATGACCGGTCTCACAGCACGCGGTATCTTCCACCATAATCTGTAACATAACATATATACAACTATATCAAGATGTGCATTATATGCAAATCCCGCTAACGTCATAGAATACTATAAACTTACTTCATCATCAAAGCAACAGCCGCAAGTCTTCATTAAACCTGCTTCTTTAGCCGTACGCCGAGCTTCTATCTTCATCTCTTCCTGCTGCTTTATGTAATTCGAAATTTCACTTTTATGCTGCACATAAGCTATCTGCAAATATAATGACATATTCTTGTTGTACAAATATTAAACTACAACATTCTAACTTACTTCTTGTAGCAGTGGAATGTTCTGGCAACTAGTTAGCGGATATAGTTTCCGTTTCGCACGCATCTGTTTTTTAAAACAATCCAACATTTGAGCAGCTTTCAGTACACTCTTTTGTGCACTGAATACTTGGTTAATCTCTCTTACATGCAGATGACTATAATGATTCTTCAAGAAGTTTATTGCATACGTTAAATCACCGGAACCTTTATAGGAAACAGTTCGGTTTGGATCGTTGAAATACTCTTCAGGATTTGGAATCAATTCCAAGAATTTAGTTATATCAAATTCTGTTGTATATTGTTTCTCTTGCGCTGATAATTTAATTTTTCTGAAATGAATCATTTACTATAAATGTTTGTTATAATTTTAACAATTCTTAAATACACATTTTTACTATAAAAATTCCAAATATATAATTTTTCAAATGTGTTATTAGTAAGGATTATAATTGTAATTATGATCCTTTTAGTGGTCTTTTAGTTAAACAATTTGCTCATGTGTACGTACTTTATATATTGTTCCTTAGATGGATAACTTTTTGTGTCCATCATGGAAGTGACAAATTGTCTAAATTCGTCCGGCTGATCAATTAAACGTTCACAATGATTCTGTAAATATGAAGGATCTGCATCCGGAAATAAGTCTATTAATAATCTGTATTGTTCTTCAAAATCCAGTTGCATCGTAGGACTTTTTGGTTTCTGAATTCTGCGTTCATAATTGCCTGGAAATTGTAAACATATTTATTTTATTTGGTTGGTGTATTTTGTTTTAAAAACAAATTTGAAATCATTATTAATTTAGATTAGCAGAGAAAAGTTTACTTTATATATATTTAGGTTACGAAAGAAGTGAAAAAATAAACTTTCATTTTTAATGCATTTAAATTTGGCATCTAAGAATGCTAATATCATTAAAAAGGGAACCAGCTGAATATAGAACATATATGAATAAAAAAAACTTCAATAATTACCATCTAGAAGCACATTCATTAAATCATCAAATACAGCGTTATTATTGAGTTTGCCATCGCATAAATTTCGCAGAAATGTAGGACAGATGTCGGGGAACATTTCCATCAATTTAAAGAAGAACGGATGCTCAACGGCTGATTTTCCATCGATCGCTTGTTTTTTACACTTTTCACTTGTAGACGCAATCGTTATTATTGGTTTGGGTAATGTAAGATCTACTGGAGTTCTGTCATCCTGATTGTGTAACTTAATAACTGGTGCAGAATTATGCACGGAAGTAATGATGACATCGTCATCATCCATAGTATCAATGTTCCGTAGCGTAATACCAGAAGGCACTGTTACATTTGAATACGGTGTTGGAATATTTCCAATATGACCTGTTGACGTGCTTGGTACTGCATCAGCGATTAAATTATTATTATTTAATTTACCGTCAGCCTTTACTCCTCGTGTACGTGCAGACGTGCATGCACCTGAAACAAATGTACATTCATTATACACGTGCCCAATACTGGTTAATACAGAAATAATTATTATTTGATCAAAGAATAAAATCATGTAAATAGATGAAAGAGTTAACTACCAGTGTTTTGACCAGAATTGTAAAGACTACTATTGTAACTCGTTATCAAATCATTCTCAATGTTTCTAATAATGTGACCAGCATTGTCTTCGTCTGGTAAAATGTTTACTGAATGAGGTAACGTATAGACATTGGGATCTCTTTCAATGTTCACACGTTCAATCGCATCTTCAAACTGTCTGTTTAATCTAATTTCGGTTAAGTTGGATGATGATAATCCCGGAAAAACATTTGGAATTCGAATCGCACTTTGTGCACTGGGGTTTATATAATCTTCTTCGGTTTTCTCACTGTCATGTGAGCCAAGTACATTCATTGATGGACCGGAGACGCTTATTCCCAGAGTTATAATGGGTTCCTCGATATTATTAACCAAAAGTAGCGATTGATTATCGTGTTCCGGTACTAAAAATTGAAGTACGGTATAAGAATACATTCGTCACACAATAAGAAGATATAAATAAATAATTTCTACATAGCATGGACGTCAGTAACGTGTTACTGACTTTTATTATTATTTATTTATTTTTAATTAAGACAATAAACAACTCCTTAGTGATGGACAGACTGTCGTATACTGCGTCTTTGAACAAGTTATTACAAGGGTTTTTCTATTCATTTTTGGTGGAAACTTGATTTTTCAAAGAATTTTGGTTACTATTTGTCAAAAGTATTATCTCCCTTTAAATGCGGATATTATATATATTTCAAATATTTTTAATTAGCAGTATTTATTAATTAATATTTATGGCAGTTGAATAATATTTACATGACCTTCTAGATTCATAAAAAAAGTGTAACTTAAAAAAGGATAACTGCGGTAGAACTGAAATTCTTGACAAGAGTTTGACTAGAATAGATCGTGATAGAAATGTGATGAATGTGAAATTAGTAAAAATGTTGTGCAAATGATAAACTGACTAAAAAGATATATTTGGGTAAATTTAAAGAAGCATGAATTCGAGAAAGATCGAGGAATAAATGGATGAATATGATAAAAAATATTTTAAATAAATGTAATATATATGCAGAAATAGAAATGACAAGGTGTATGGATATTAACGAAGATGAGGATTATGTAAAGATAGGAGTAGAGAAATTTAAAGAAAATAAGAAATGAAAGGCCGATTTCTGTGGACGAAGTGCACAGCATTGCTGGTGAAAACTTAGTCCATCGCAGAAACTGCGTAGTGTTTTGTAATGTGACAACAATGATAAGAATTCGATGAATGATAAATTGTTGCACATAAATTAAATTACATTATTATCAGATTAATAATCAATTGACTTACCGTAGTTTTGAATTAGATTAACTTTATCATTTTGACTGATATAATTGTCATTATTTGACTTATTTTCAAATAATTCCTCTAATTCATCGAATGAGTACTCTTGTGTTAAACTCTCCGATAATTCTAGCGGCGGATCATTAATATTTTCATTTTCAATGTTACTTGGACCCGCAATTGGCTGAACTTCGATTGGTTCTTCGATATTTTCGTTTGTTACATTTTTCTCGCCGCCAAATAACTTATCAACAACAAAGTTCACTGTGTCAGCTGACGGAATTTCGTTCAAATCTATATTCCAATTTGTACAGATACATAACAGTTCGTCTTTCCTAGTACCTGGGTGCAACTTATTAATTGCGTCATATAATGATGTTAGTTCATAGTTCTTTGGAAACTCACACACATCTGACTTTCGTTTCTTCTCTATTGGTGTCTCGCATAGATCTATTAACTCGTCATTATCGAAACGACGTTTTACAGGCACATTGTCGTTGCACAAATATTTTTTTAGCACGATCTGTACTCTATAGGGTTCGTGTGCGACTTCATTCAAATCTTTTGTTATATTTACAATAGAGTAATCAGGTAGAACCCGTTTAACTCTCATGATGTCATCTCGTAATGCATTCTGACATTTGACATCATATTCTAATAAGTGGTTTCTAAGAACTATGAGAACTCTATTTTCCTTATCTTGAACTTTATTTAACTCGGAACATATCATTGCCGCGGACACATTTGGTATAATGTTTGATATCTTTACAATATCCTCACAGAGTTCATTTGAGAACTAAAAAAAATTATTTTTTAAATTAATCTACATACTTGAATGCAATGGAATTTTGATAACAAAATTAACCAAAAATGTATACGAACCTGACTATCCATTTTGCACACAGTTATAGATTAGAAATTAATTATATCACTAGGAAGATAAATTAACACACTATTATAGCACATAGGACAATAAAAAGTGCTCACCAACAAAGTTAATACTCGCGTGTATACCCATGGGAAAATATAAATATCAGAAATTTAACCTGATACAACTAGAATCGCAAAGAATTGTCGGTTCAGATCAGTTCAGATACACTCATTGTTTGTAGTCGTATTTTTAGTTAAATACAAGTACATCACAAAACTAACCATATTTTAACCTGTTTAATAATTATATTAATACCCTTTACTGTAAATTTTAAATTAATTTGTTAACTGTGCTACAACTACGTCTTTCTCGAGTCTTACACTTTTAATCTAGAAAGCCGAGACTACAACCATAGGTAGATCTACATTATATGCTTCTCGGAATCGAACGTCAAATGTGTCCAAATGTCAGAAAAGTTTTTGTGATGTCATATGTTATTTTGCAATGTTATTGGTTTATCTCTGTCTAATGTTATTATCATAAATGACTTGTTTATTTAATATTACGCAGTAGAGTTTTATAGTGTTTTACGGAAAAATTAGAAGTGGACGATGATTTTAAAGCTATTTTTTGTGACGATATTTTTCCTTCATTTTTCGTACTGCCATGTATCATATCAACCTGAGCAAGTACATCTGTCGTTTGGAAGGAATGTGAGCGAAATCATTGTCACTTGGTCAACGCGAAATGATACAACAGATTCCGTTGTGGAATACGGCATCGGTGGCTTTATCTTGACAGCGACTGGAACTTCAGAATTGTTTGTTGACGGAGGATCAAAACAACATTCACAGTATATACATCGTGTTGTATTATCAGGGCTAACACCTTCAAGCAAATACGGTAGGGATAATTTCGTTAGTTTGTTTCTTATCTCAAACAATAATGTTATTGTGTAGTATATCATTGTGGAAGCGACTGTGGATGGTCTCCAGAATTTTGGTTCAATACGGTCCCACAGGAATCTTCATGGGCGCCTCATGTGGCAATTTATGGGGATATGGGTAATGAGAACGCCCAATCTTTAGCGCGATTACAAGAAGAAACACAAAGAGGCATGTACGATGCTATATTACATGTTGGAGATTTCGCATATGACATGGATTCGGTATGGTCGCATGCTATTCTCCAGTCGTTTTAAAACTAATCTTTTATTTTCTGTAGGAAAATGCTAGGGTTGGGGATGAATTTATGAAGCAAATTGAAACAATTGCTGCGTATTTACCATACATGACGTGCCCCGGAAATCATGAGGAGAAATAGTAAGATAGCAGAATGACCTTGTCGATAACATTTAACACATATACACTGTTATCGACATGTTCCAATTAACGTTAATAATATGCACGTTATGAAAGAAAATAGTTCGATAATTATTTAACAAAGAAAATACAAACTAAAAATTAATTTATCAATTTCAATTATTTCTTATATCTTGATATGTGTTTTTTCAGTAATTTCAGCAATTATCGGGCCCGATTCAGCATGCCAGATGAAACTGAAAGCATAATGTACAGTTTCGACATGGGTCCCGTCCATTTTATCTCTATATCGACTGAAGTCTATTACTTCATGAACTACGGGTTGAAACCTCTAGTATTCCAGTATCAGTGGTTGGAAAAGGATCTGATCGAAGCTAATTTGCCTGAAAACCGGGCGCAGAGACCGTGGATCGTTGTCATGGGCCACCGGCCCATGTACTGTAGTAATGACAATGAAAACGATTGTGCTCATCACGAGACATTGACGCGAGTCGGGTTGCCTTTCATGCATTTCTTTGGCCTAGAAGAATTGTTCTACGATTACGGTGTAGATCTGGAGATTTGGGCCCACGAACACTCATACGAACGACTATGGCCGATTTACGACTATAAGGTGTACAATGGCAGTTATGACGAGCCGTATCGCAACCCAACGGCTCCCGTACATATTGTAACAGGATCGGCGGGATGTAAAGAAGGCAGAGAACATTTCAACATTACACTACCGAGTTGGTCAGCATTTAGAAGCAGCGATTACGGATACACAAGAATGAAGGCTTACAATGAAACTCACTTGTATCTGGAACAAGTATCTGATGATAAATTAGGAGCTATTATTGATTCGTTCTGGATAATCAAAGACACCCATGGCTCTTATCCGCTTTCGAAAGTTAATTTAAAAGATGAAAACTATTTGCGAATGAAAATGCTGGAAAAATAACAATTTCCTGTATTATACATAACCAACACGTATATACGTAATATGTTAAATCATTCAGGTTTTTTTTTTGTTAAATTAAAGAATCGCACTTAAAGCGTTTTGCGAAAATAATAATAATGCAATATTGTGATAAATCGTAGATCGTATAACGATATTTTATTTTACATGTATATAATGTACACATTTAATTACATAAATATAATTTTATCTTTCAACATTCAACATATCGGCACGTTGCACAATAACACTGAATATGTCGTATTGTACGACTCTGATTAAAATTCTTTTAATACATATATGTAGGTTCCGTAAGTAACAGTTAATATTAACAACCACTAAAATATAAAATTTAGTTGAATTATGTATAAAATATGAAAATAATATAAATATATTCTTATTTTGTTCTTTCTTTCCACAAGATAAAGGATGTTGTATGAACAGATCACAGTTAGTTTAGTGTAGCTTATGGATGGGTTATAATCATTTCCAGCGTAGAATCCACATGTAGCAATGTGATAAAAATTATTGTATCTTACTTTTATCTACTGATTTTTTTTTAAGCAAACTTCTTGTATCTTTGTACATCTTATTAAGTAAATAAATAAATTTAAAGTATTTTTATGTATGTACTGTTTTATTTTACTGCAGTATATCCGTACTGCAAATGGATGGCAGATCGCTTACTGACTGTATGAAGTAGCATTCACTTGATACAATTACTGTAAGTGTGATGTATCAGCAAACTTTTAGAATACCGATTATATAATAGTGAATAATAATGCATAGCCCATTCTAAAACAAGTGTATAGGTTCTACAATTGCTTTACCTTTACTGATACGAGTTTTACGTTCAGCAACACACGTGCTGTTAATATCGTAGCCCTGTGGCCGAGCAATGCATTTATGATCTAAACATTTTGACATAATCCTATTGAATGTGAAAAACATATTACTGTCACCGCCATTAGGCCCAATTAGTAAATCGCACTCGTAATTATGTACTTTCAAATCGCGTACACAACATTCCAAATATTCCGAATGCACTGCGTATATTTTGTTTAGACTATAATGTTTGATTTTCAACTGTTTCGCCAATATGCCAGTGACATAGACATCATCTATCCAAAAATATTGAGTTTGTTCTGATAAATGTACAAGTTTTTTGGCTACTTTCGGTGTAGTTATATAGAACCATCCAGACACAAAAGGCGGGTACATATTTTTCTCGTATTCTCGATTCGTTACAAACCACTTATTCGCTGGTTCCCGAATTGGTACCATTCCGGTCAATATATAACCCGCCAAAGGATCTTTCTGAGGTAATTTTATATTATGTAACAAGTTCAGTATTTTATACATGTTAAAAACAATATCATCGTCCATTTTAATAACATATTTAGCGTTTGAACAATACGTTGCAGCCCAATTCAGTCCCATAATATGTTTATAGGTTAAATTTCTGTACGCTTCTTTGAAATTCCCTTGAATCAGATCAGCAAATCTTGCATTTTCATTCAAGATTGCGTTGTAATTAACGTCATATTTGCTATCCTGAGGTCCCACAGCCAAGAGAAAAACTCTTCGTAATTTAAATTCTCTTAATTCTTCATTTGAAAATGCGCGGCGCATAGCACTTCTTGTTTCTGCGTGTCCATAATATGACGTCACAATTATCACCGCTTTTATGTCAACACCATCTTCACAAACATCATTGTTGATCAAATATTTAAAATTTAAATCAAACAGTTTAAGTGAATTTGGATACAGTGAACTTGATTTTTTTAATCGAGGTTGTTTATAAGAACTTTGTTTATTTTCAAGCGAAAATAATATTAAACAAGTTGTTAAACATGTTGCAAATATCAAGAAATTAGTTACCGTATGTTTAGTAATAAACATTGTTAACACATTATTTAGAATTAATTTTGGATTATATCATACGTGATATTTTTAGCCGTGTGTTTATTATTTGATACAATAGTGCAAAATTAATAGTTTTACTGCATCCAATTGCACTCATAATTCTAGCTGAGATACCCACACTTCACTGTTTACCGTTAGACAGCTAAATAGTTTCCAAGCTGACTATTCACTTCTCGTCAAACTTATTTTGAAAATAACAACACAAAATAATAAACAACATACAAAACATCACATTAAATTTTTATTTCATTACAATAACCTATGATAGTGTCTATAATATTATCCAAATACTCTACTGAATTTGTATCTTTTAAATTACCAGCTGGTATATCGAGCTCAAAGTCAGGTCCATATTTTGTGAAATACTGGAATGTAAATTAGATGTACATAAATTATTTAGTAAAAGATAACATGAGTGACTAACTTCAGATTCGTCCGGTATGTCAACAGGTAAATTTTGACCAACGATTATTGACGTCAAGTATGTCCAGTGGCGTGCGGTGTTTGGGAAATTATACCCGCCACCCCCTAAAAATAATGTTGGCAGTTGAAGGTTCAGTATGTGTTCTACGCATGCACCAACAGATTTTGGAGTTAGATTGCATTGACCAATGGGATCTCCTCTTAGTCCGTCAGCACCACACTGTACAACAATAGCGAGTGGTTGAAAAACTTCATTTATTCTATGAAAAAAAAAAGAATAGATTCTAAGAAATAGATCAAACTGGTAAATATATTTGTACATACCTTGGAAATATTTTGTTGAATGTGTATAGAAGGGTATTATCACTGACCCCCTCCAAGAATGGTATATTTAGAGAATAATATTTTCCTTTTGAAAAACCTAAATCTGAAAGGGTACCACTACCAGGATAAAAACCCGGCATACATTTGTGAAAGGATAACGTTAAAATTCTTTGACTACTTTCGAATAAATTTTGTACTCCATTACCTGAAAATAATTTGCATCAATCGAAAATTTATAACATATATAATAATTTTGGAAATATTTACCATGATGGACATCGAAATCGATGTATAAAATTCTTTTAAACAATTCACTTAACTTTTGAATTGCAATTGCAATGTCATTTATATAACAAAAACCTTCGGCGCCATCTCTAAAATAATATTTTTTTATATGAATTTCAGTGATTAATTATTTATATCGTCATTAGACATGCCTTTGAGCATGATGCCAACCACCGAACCAATTTATTGCTGTTTTATATTTTCCACTAATTAAGAAATTTGCTGCTGTCAATGAACTGCCTGCTATAGTTCTAGTAAAATCGTACATTTTCTCTAAAATCGGACAATCATATCCTAATCCGTAGTCTTCTTGCTCTTCATAGTACTGATCTAAGTCATCACTGTCATTTATGATTTTTAAAAAATCGATATAATAACTAGAATGGCTCAACTTTAAATCATCTTCAGTTGCAGGTATACTTTCTTCCATATTTAGAAATTGTAATAAACCATAAGACTGTATAAGATCATGTACAATGGATGCCTTTAAAATACATATGTTATAATTTTGCGAGCAAACACAACTTAAATACATATATGTATATATAGTAAATAATTTTTTGACAGTGTAAATCCGACTTAACCTATACTATACATTTTTTTGAAGAAGTACACACCCTTTTGATGATAACAGGCAATCGATCACATTCGGTACACAAGTTATTGTCAAATATATACACTATATTTTTCTTATTGTCAGTAACAACAGACATATTAAAATAGACACATAAAAACTATCTGTTTTCCACACTTTCGCGCTAAAATTACTTTGGACAGTTTTGACAGACAAGTTCAAGTACCACACAATATTGAAACAGATCGTACTGAATCGCCTAACTTCGGGTACGTCTTTTCTATTAGAAATAAACGAAGTTTCATCTGATCAAATTGTAGCATGTTCATAGGCAGAATTGCGCATGTGTGGATGAGCTTGTTTTGGTTCGTGGATTCTCGTTTTGCATCGCGTTTCTGCTTTCGGTGTCTGCCAGTTCGGCTTTGACTATAATATAGTAAGGTTGTGTTTATGTGCAAGCCGGCTCAGCAATTACAACACGAGTGGTATGTTGTATCGATTTTAATTGTTATTAATTCCTGACCTTACGTTACTTGGCAAAATATTGGCTCTGAGCCATCAAGTTTATTCCTTATTAATTTGATAATTCGAATATGACAAGCTGTAGTTTTGTTTTTTACCATATTACGTAAACTAAGAAAATTTAAAAGCATTGGTTC
Source organism: Carabus problematicus (assembly GCA_963422195.1). NCBI lineage: Eukaryota > Metazoa > Arthropoda > Insecta > Coleoptera > Carabidae > Carabus > Carabus problematicus. The sequence continues at coordinate 5,296,980 of OY728579.1, forward strand.
AATGACTGTTATTTTTCAATTTACCTTGACATAAATATAATTACAGTATTTTTTATCCAAATTATTCTTTAATAATATAAGGTATTTATTAAAACGAAAAATTGATTGATTGTGAAAAAATCAATATTGTTTATGTTTCTCATAAAATCATCTTGCTTCATAATTTGAACTTTGTACTGTAGATTTTATTCTTTGAACTTCAACCCTAAGATTATTACAATAATTGATAAAAATAAGTTTATGCTAATTTTAGGTACTTTATTCTATTTTGCACATTTTTTTTATCTACATTTATAATTTAACTTGTAGGCAACATATGTAATTAAACATGCTATAATTTTTGCTATTTCCGCACATTTTCTAATTAATAAATCATTAATATCTGACAAATATTTGATAATATAAACATTATAAACAGAAATGTTTTTTTTTCTGAATTAAGAAATGTGTCCATAAGGTATCTCTACAGCGGAAACCGGTTTAAGACTACTAATGATATTTTTACGTTTGTTTTTGAGTGTATAATTAGAATAAAAATAAAATCAAATCGAAAAATAGTAGAACGAAGATGATCTGAGTTTTTTTTTATTTTTTTATTAAAGAATTCTAAACACGCAGTGTTTTTAATACAGAGTTGTACTTGCCCAATAGCCAGCCTGTTTATAAATCGAATACTACGCCCTTACTTTTCGGTCACTATTTATTATAGGGTAAATTTACATAAAAGTCTATACGTTATTTATATTTTTAACTAGTGTTGCATATGTTGAAATCATATTCAAATTTTTGTCTCTATTGAACTTATAATATTAAAAATCTATTTGTCCGAAAGTGAAATATGGTATGCTATATCAATTTTAATTATTTATTTTATGACAAGCTTTTAATAAGAGATACCGAAGAGCACGTTTGTTTGTCACTGATTTAGATAAATATTCGGGCAATATTGTTATCTAAACATGTCAGACACCCTGATTTTAGAAACTCCGTCTTACGCAACCTTAGTGAACAGACAATTTAAAAATATAAATATAAGAGATAAAAGTTAATTGTCTAAATTAAATTATAGTAAAACTAGGAATGGATACAGACATCCATACCTGCAGCTCATCGACGTATGTCCAAGTCTGAATATATCACAAATTATTATTTATCTAGATACACTTTTAAAATCCTAGGTGCCTAGGTCGCAAATAAAACAACAAATTTAAAACAAGTGTGAATACATTTTCTTCTCTTAACAAAAGCAAAGCAAACTAAGCCAACTACAAATGCATTGATCTTCTTTTGTTCAATTTTTATTTAAAAAATATTTTTTTCTCCAATGATCTTACATAATTTTTCAAAATAAAAAATTTTTCAAAATATTGTTCCATTTCCTGCGTATGCACGAAAATTTTGAATACAATTGAACAGAAAATAACGCAGAAAAAAAATAAAAACTAAAAAAAAAATTAAAAAATAAAACGTACCTTGCACAACTAGACCATAACACGTATCTGCAGAAAAATTTCATAAAAATCCGTTGGGTAGTTTAGGAGATCTGAATGGAACAAAAAATCTCATACGAGTGAGCGAGCGGACGAGCGACATACATACGGGCATATGTTGTAATAGTCATTTTGTGATCAAGGGTGTCTGTCCGGGATTTCTTTGCAAAGAATTTTGAAATCGGAAGATGCTGCAGACATCGTACCGAATACTATAGCTCTTCGACAGGAGGTCAATGAGCTAATAAAAACACTCATATACACTTACCTATGAACATGTGTAAATGTGTTCCCGACAAACTTGTCATTTATTTAATACAATTAGGATTGGTATTTCTTTAATTTTGTAGGAAAACGTGTAGTTTTGTATACAGATCTATAGCTCTAGTTTTTGTTGTCCTCATAGTTTAAAAGTTTATTTTTGGATAGCCACTTTTTAGATATTTATCTAGTCTTAGATACATTATGTGTTTCTTCTGGTAGAGACAATTCTCGTGATTTAAAAAAACATTTGTGCCTGTGAGTGTGTGTACAATTAAAATAAAAATTGATTAATTAAAAAAAAAAAACTACAGTACTCAATATTTTTACACAATTAATTTTTACTTTGGATAGAAATTACCGAATCATGTAAAGGAATTTTATATTGTGCTTTCCATGTTGTTTCCATGTATACTCTGAAGTTTAAATTTTTAATAGAATATTATTTGTATTTCATTTTATAACACTGTATAACTTGATGATTTTCAATACATTCATTTTAAAAGGATACATTATATTAGAAATCTATAATATATTGTTAAAACATATTCATTTATGACTTGTTAACATTTATCTTGTGATTAAAGAATTTTATTTGTAATTATTACCTAATTATTGCCTTTATTAGCGAGGTGAATCTATTTTTATGGCTTCATTGCAAGTTGGTTTATTAAAGTTTCGTTAATACTACTGTGTTGTTTAAACAGTTCTAATTTGCAATTAACTTATAAATTTATTTGCTATTAAACCAATAAATCTCCTATATTGTTAATGTACGTTTAACTAGGTTTCTGGGTGACCTTGTATAAACTTTATTGAGAAAACGGTCAAGAAATTCTGATATTAATCATAGAATAATTAGATAATAATTTCATGCAATTATACATAGTTTAGAGTTAGAGAAAACAGTTTTATGTTGCAAATATTTCTCGCTCCGCCTGTGTTTGTTAAACAATACGCTAAGGACCTATATACAAGCCGTTCACAGGCCAAATCGATTAGCTCTACTTTTTGATTGAGTCATGTTATATTCATAATAAATTTATCTAACAATAAGCATTAGCACAGTTAAAAGATAATCTATAAATATTATATTATAATATGTTGTTTTTGTGTGTAATTACTATTTTTCAAGGTTATAAACTTTACTTAATCATTACATGAATATGACTCTTCAATATGTATTCACTGGTACGTCTAGTAATCATTATAAACTAATGTAATCCCAGATTTCAAATATGTTCATAGAGTACAATATGCTGCCTTTCAGCGAATACGTTAATGTTGTCAAAGGTAGAAAAAGATAAACTAAAATTTCAGTTACAATTTGTTCATAATAGAAAAGTAACTATGGAATCACAATTTAAGAAATTACGCTAAGTATCACGTTCTAGTCACTGACTATGTGCACCTATAACATGGTTAACCTTATCCTAGATTTGACTTTCAAACAAGTCAGGTTCATTCACTGGTCACTAATGAGTTAGTGTTTAATCATTTTAGGTCCATGCAGTAGTCTAGTGACAGCCATTGTAACTAGTAGCTTCTTTCTTCGACTGCGTTCAACTCAGTGTTCATAATTCATTAGTGTTAGTGCCGTGATATACCGTAATAACAATTTAGTCTTCTTAGATTTCATGTAAGTTATCCAAAATAATTCTTTACATTTGGGTTAACACAAATATGTATTATGTAATACTCCTATAACTTACGAGGATTTTGTATAATTAAATATGTACATATTTAAATTATTTCAAATATATGTATGTGGTGAGAATTTTGTACATTTTAGCGCAATTTATATTACAATCATAATTGATATTTTACAATGTTTTTGAAACAAAAGTATTGTATAATAGATGAATAATAAACAAGATAGTTATTTTAAAAAGTCATTTATAAATAATTCAAAATTGAATTATGTTGTAAACTTCTTAATTAAAAGTTTATTCATGTAATTGAATAATAACTTTAAATGTATAAATTTTATAGCGCATATAAATTTATAAATGTTTGTTAATGAGAAGATTCTTGGCTACTTAGTACCTAATCTGTTATGAGCATGTGACTGTGTTTTGTATGGCATATTATAAATACCTACATGTGCACAAGACAATCACCTGTCCATAGCTAAAATGAAAATTTGTCTCTACTTTGCTATAAGCATGTTCTTGTAACTGTTTGCGGTTGTCACAAGTAGGGTAATTCGTTTTTCTAACAGAGATTAGATTGTGGCTAACGAAAAAGGAAATTCTTGATAGCTTTTCGTTCAGTTGGTCACTTTGTAAACTATTGTGTAAAAATTATATCGTATCTTTATACTTCGCGTCAAAATAATATGCCTTAATAATTAAGACTTAATTTATCCCATTTTATCATATAAAATAATATGTCTATATTCTCAACATTGCGACTGTTTGAACTACAAATTGAAAATAATCCTATTGCTGTTTTATAGCCAAATTAACAACATTGTTTGTTCAATATTTTCATGTGCCAATACACGTAATATGAACATTTCGTTTTACCTTCAGCGCATGCGCATACCCTCTGTGTCATCGTGTTTGTATTCAATTTAAATAATCCTTTCTCTAGTCATTTTGAATGCGCTAAACATACACGTGTTCACGTTCTGTATTTGACAATATAATTTATTATATTTCAAATGTCTACTGTACAGAGTATATGGTACATGGTATACATGTTAAATAACTACACAAATCTTATTACAGACCTTGGGAAACAATGTCCTTGGTCGAACACATGGTATTTGCTGCCAATTTAAACATTTATCTGTTGTTGATTAGATGATAAATGTTTTAAAAACATTACAGTTTGAAATAAAAATTATTGTCAATTTACTAACAATTTATAACTGATAATAATATTTTAAATAACCTACAATTCAGTCGAAATTCAACTATTGTTATTGTTACTGATAAATAAAAAGTTAATATTAGTTATATTCGGTGAATTTAAAACGAATAAATAAATATTATTCTGAATGTCATTTATATAAATTTTATAATTTTAAATAATCATTGTCATTTAATTTGATCTGAATACATGACAGATGGAAGCTTAGACAATTTGACCTTTAAGTAATCCCCAAATATCTTTGTAATTCGATCATTGTGGCACGTGGTTTTTGAATAGGCAAGATGTCATGACCTTCAATATTTTCGTATTCAAGTTTGGCAGTTGTTGAAAACAATTTTATAAACAAATTATTATTTTATTTTTTCTTCAATGTTTATCAACAGAACTTTTTTGTTTTAGGGATATTTGTACTATGTTCAACTAGCACAGTTGCTGCGTAAAAGTCTTTATTTACTTGTACATTAGAAAAAGATAACAAGATTAGTTCAATTTGTCAATAAACAAACATTCGATTTTTATATAAGTGTAATGATATTTGGTATCCTTGAAACTGCTATTATAAATAATGATAGTGTCATATATGCAATTACCACTGCAACAGTTTGCCATAAACTTGTCTGTTATAACGTAGTGTTATTTGTATAATATTTATGAATTTGTTTCTAATTTTTGGAGAGTGTATGTGGCGAAAGATGTGATGTTATCTATACATGTTTCTAATATTGTTTTATTTCTACGTCTTATAATTTTATCTGATGAAAAAATGGGAAATATTTTTTGTTTATTATTTACTTTGCTACATTTTTATCAGTCTTTTTTTTCATCAATCCATTGACAAACGTGTTTGAAATTGCCGAAGTTTTTGTGTACTATTGAGATGTACAAAGTCCACATACTTATATCATCACTGACTTGTTCTTGGTCAAATAAGTCGCCATGTGTCTGATAATCCAATGTTTTTATCATTCCAGGTACTGCGAATAGCCAGTAAATTTCAGTCGCAGTACAGCAGGCAGTAACTAAACATTGTGCTTCGTAAGAAACCGGCACAAACATGTTTATACGATTAGTAACTTCGAGCCGACCATGCCTGCACACAAAACCTCGTTACAAGTGGACAAACAAGAGGGATTTTTCAACAGAAGTACAGTACAAACCCATTAGGAAAGTGTTGGTAGCGAATCGCGGTGAAATCGCCGTACGTGTGTTCCGTGCTTGTAACGAATTAGGAATCAAATCCGTGGCGATATATTCCAAGGAAGACAGAGCACATATCCACAGGCAGAAGGCTGATGAATCGTACATAGTCGGCGAGGGTTTACCACCTGTAGCAGCCTATTTGAATATACCTGAAATTATCAAAGTGTCCGTCGAGAACAATGTGGACGCCGTGCATCCTGGTTACGGTTTTCTCTCTGAACGATCGGACTTTGCTCAGGCTGTTGTAGATGCGGGACTCCGGTTTATTGGGCCTACGCCCAAGGTCGTCCAGCAAATGGGGGACAAGGTGGCGGCCCGTGAAGCTGCCATTGCTGCAGGTATGTTTATTTTTCTGGACCAGTTTTTTATGCTAATAATTGCTGAAGGTTGAGGTTTTTTTTTTTTTAAAAAAATATTTATGCATAGAATTTATTTATTGTCAACGAGTTTCTGATCATGGACGATTAAAAATAAATATTATTGTATACAGTGGTGTACTGCAATTTTTTGACTATTTGTTTTAAAAAGAGCATCTTTTCAATATGTATGTATTTTAAAATTTAAATTTTCAAATAAGTCTTAAAATAGTAGGAAAAATTCCTATTTGGTTGCGAAATTTGCATCAAATGAAATCTTGGCAATTCATATATACATAGTTGTTATGAAGTTCATATGAAGTTGTTTTATTTTTGCTGTCGTGATTTATTGACTAATTATTTTGCATACAGTTTGTCAATGACGTTGGTAAAATAATAAAGTAATAATACATATTTGTGGGGTCGTGTTGTCAATATGATCCCTATGATAAGAGTATATTATGTTTATTGCATATTATTAGTTGAAATGGACATGCATGTTTGTATATTACTTGTAAAATGTCATGTACTCGGTCAGTTTGAATTTTTCTGTTACACTTATTATGTAATACTAAATTATTTGTGTTTGTTTACTTGTAAAATCACGCGATTAAATTAATTTTCCATTACGTTCCTAAATGAACTTTATCCTTGTCTGTACTTTTTGTTCTGTAATCTCAAATTTATGAAATATGTATACGCATTTATCCCTAAATATATATATATATATATATATATATATATATATATATATATATATATATATATATATATGTATTTTTGATCTAAAGTAGATATTTAGAAAATGATAACGTTTCGGTATACATATTTTTATTTATTATGTTAAATAATAATGTTTTGTGTTTGAAATAGCATTAATGTTTCCGTGAATGTATGTAATTTTACGTTGCAAATATAATTTATAATATACATACATACTACATTTAATAATTGTGAAACATATAACTGAGTTAAATTGTAATTTCGTAGGACAATTATTTAAAATTGCAGTTATTTTTATCAGTGTCATTGACTCACTTTCATTTGGCACATGTGCGCCAGATAATTGAATCTTTTGCTCGTATATAATGCCATGTGTTTTCAATTTACTGTTATTGTTATTCTGCATTATATTCTGTAGTAAATATTCCTGAATTATATATGTGGGAACTGTAGGTGTGTGTTCTGACGTAAAGGTGACTTGTAAATATTACGTAGAATTGCAAAGTCCATGTTTGTTGTATGCATATGTGTATGTCTAATTTATGGCATAACTAAACAATATCAGTATATTTTCTATTATTGTCTTTATCTGCATTTACATACTCAGACATTCCTTATTCTATATTCATTTATTGAAGTTACCTCACAAGATGTTACATTTGGGTTAACATTTTAACACGTTAAATTTACATATTCACATACTTAACATGAAAAGTTATTCGGCGAACAGCCTCCCCTTAAGGAGTAAACTTATTCACATACTGTTATTATAATAATTATGTATATAATATTATTCAATTAACGGTTGAAATAGCCATTCACTATAATTTTATATATCTAATTATAATATACAAAATAATGAATGTTCCGATTTTTTTCCTATCTACCCAATTAATTTTGAAATGCCATTAACACTGCTTATTTTTGAGCAAGATAGTAATGATTATTATTTTATATCATTGTATGTGTATTGTATTGGTGTTTGCCAAATTTGATATGATAGAAAATTCAGAATTGTTATATAAAAGTAAACATTTTATTGAAGGTATTTATCAGCATTCAGTTATCAAATAATGTCAGGAAGCATATATATTTATTTGATATAGATAAAGATAAATTTATAGCCGCAGGTTCAAGTGTTTTAACTGTGAGAGATAACTGTTTGAATTCAGATTTTATCTTTACGTGTTACGGCGGACTACCTTGCTGTACCAAAGTGCAAATTCGATATGGTTCATAATAGTTCTACTGTAATGATTCATGTTGTTTTTATTGTATTAAAAATTGTTTATCGCTAGCTCTCTAATTTGAAAGTATGTATGGGAATTGTTATAGAATCAATTTATATAAACATTTTATTACTTAAAAAACAATTTCATTTTTGACTATATTTTAGTTTATGAAACTTAAAAAATATATAAATATTAGATACAAGTATGAATCTGTTTCCAGTATATTTTGGTCATTTAGCTTGTGACACGTGTAGTATGGTTTGTTATATATATCCATACAAGTGCAGGCAATGAATATATGCGACGAGAATAAATTAAACTGCACCGTAATTAAGAGAGCAAGACTCGGTAATTGTATTTGCTGTCAACACTTCGTCTTAAGAACAACATTCATTCAGTCATTACGCAAAAATACGCACAATACAGTTAATTTTTATTACTATTCGGCAAAGTCTAGAGTTACATTTTTCTTCAACAAAGCCTTGTTTTCTATGTCTATTTTTAAGGATATCTTAACTGCTAAACTAAGATTCTCATCATATACGTAGCATAATATTTGGTTTTGAACTAGCATTCCTTCTTAATCTTTTGAGGTAAAATGAAGTCTCTGGTACTTCACGTGTTTTTGTGCCAAATCACACAATGACGTATCACACGTGTCATTAATTGGTATTAAAACAATTTCTTGGATAAAACTCACAATTACGCCAACAAACGGCTCGTTTCATATTTATAATAAATATTATTCTATCCATATTTCATAAGCGATATTTGTTTTTAAAGAAATAAGTAACTTATTTAATTTATAACACAAATATTTCCTTGCAGGTGTACCAATTGTCCCCGGCACAGACGGTCCAATCACAACAAAAGAAGATGCTAAGGACTTTTGTATGAAACATGGCCTCCCTGTTATTTTCAAGGTAAGTCTGTTTACAATTGACGCATTCTATACATTTCCATATTGCCGCAGGTTGCTTCTGTTTTTCTTTCTCTGTTGTTATTTTCGCCTATGTGCATTATGAACAATTTGGCAAGTATGAAGATGTTGCGTGCCAGTACAATCGTGTGCTACAGCCGAAAGCAAATGTTTTGCAATAATTTATATAAATAGTTGTGCGAACTTTACATTACACGTAACAAAATAATTTCATTCATCTCGAGTTATTTTTAATGTCATTAACATGTTTATTTCATTTCGTTTATTGTTGATATTTTCTGTAATTATATGATCATACTTTTTGTTTGGTTATTTAATAATATGAGCTAGTCATATATTCGATATAGTAAACAATTTTTTCTCATTTTGTGCTCCTTTATTCTACATACGTTACAGTTGAGCTGGTTGCATAATTCGCAGGGACATTTAATATTTTTTTAGTATGTAATACGAATAAAATAATTGCACTTATTTAAAATTTAAATGAATCAGCACCAATACTAAGAATATGAAAACTATATTGTTGTATGCCGACGTGCGCTTTTAGTCTTTTGCTACCCGTGACTCTCAAAATCGTTGGTATTTTATATTTCTCTTACATGACAAATTAAAATCCACCTTTTATCTATTAATCGCAGAGAAATGCTCGATTTACAATCAGAATTTTAACTTTTTTAAATATTTTTCTTAGGCTGCGTTCGGTGGTGGAGGTCGTGGTATGCGAGTTGTTAGAAAAATGGAAGAGGTTGAAGAAAGTTTTATCAGAGCATCGTCAGAAGCAGCTGCTGCCTTTGGTAATGGTGCTATGTTTATCGAGAAATTTATCGAACGACCCCGTCACATTGAAGTGCAACTCTTAGGTAATGTTAACCAAGTGTACCAACTATTAACCATTGCTAACCGAGTAATTGTACAGGTGACCGTGCTGGTAACATTGTTCATCTATATGAACGTGATTGTTCTGTACAAAGACGGCATCAGAAAGTGGTAGAGATTGCGCCAGCTCCTAATCTAGACATAAAAATCCGTAATCAAATGACAACCAAAGCTGTGGAACTGGCCAGACATGTAGGATATGAGAATGCGGGTACAGTGGAGTTCTTGTGTGATGAGAGAGGAAACTTCTATTTCATTGAAGTGAACGCTAGGTAAAATAATACCGATATCTACATATTTATCTAATCGCAAAATTGCTGAATCAATTACTTGTATAATTGTACAGTGGTATTTAACATTGCTATAATATAATAAATAATACTGAAAATGTTTTTAACAGATTACAAGTAGAACATACAGTGACAGAAGAAATTACTGGAGTGGATTTAGTACAATCACAAATCAGAATTGCAGAAGGAATGACACTACCTGAATTAGGGATGACACAAGACAAAATTAAACCTGATGTTAGTATCTCATCTTTAGATGACGTTAGATTCGAAAGTCGCATAAATATCCTAGCCTGTTATATTGTAATATTAACTAACTTGTGTACATTTTCTGTATAGGGTTATGCGTTGCAATGCCGTGTTACAACCGAAGATCCCGCTAAGAACTTTCAACCTGATGTGGGAAGAATCGAAGTATTCCGATCGGGAGAGGGTATGGGTATCCGTCTAGATGGAGCATCCGCTTTTGCCGGTGCTATTATTTCCCCCTACTATGATTCACTCCTCGTAAAAGTGATCTCACACTCGAAAGATCTACAGTCCTCTTGTGCAAAAATGAACCGAGCCCTTCGAGAGTTCAGGGTTCGTGGTGTTAAAACCAACATTCCTTTCCTACTTAATGTTCTGGAGAATCAGAAATTCTTAAACGGCACCGTAGATACTTATTTCATTGATGAAAATCCCCAACTCTTTGAATTCAGACCGTCTCAGAATCGTGCGCAGAAATTATTAAATTACCTTGGCGAAGTACTTGTCAATGGACCAACCACGCCGCTCTCTACCAAATTGAAACCGGCTAATATTAAGCCACATGTTCCAGAAATTCACCCAGGTATGTGTTATTTTCAACAGCATTTGTATGTTGATTTGGTACTGGTTATTACTTCAATTGCTTTATCTATGTGGCGCGTAGTTGAGTAGAGTAGATGTTTTTTCACTTGTCACTAATTTCCGATTATTTCTTATTTTCACTGTTTGTTGTGGAGTTTAGTTTTAATTTGCATGCATAATTTTTTTTCAACAGATTTTGCTGCGGAAGCCGCCAAGCACAAACAGGATGAGAGCACAGATTGTAACTATTTTTTACACTTTTTTCTCATTTATAAAAATACGCTTGAGCTTATTCTGATTTCTTTTATAAATTTATGTTCACACACAATTTTTTAATTATTTTTGAAATTGCACAAAACTCTGTATACTATTGTGTGTGGTGAAAGAAAAAAAATGTAAATGCTTCATTTGTAATGTAATATTTGTTGCTTTAGGGTTGGAGCCACCGAAAGGATTTAGACAGATATTCAAAGAGCAGGGTCCTGAGGCGTTTGCGAAAGCTATAAGAAACCACAAAGGTCTTCTCTTGATGGACACAACGTACCGTGATGCACATCAGAGCCTTCTAACTACACGCGTCCGTACTCATGATTTACTGAAAATATCCCCGTATGTAGCACACAATTTTAGTGAGCTGTACGCTCTCGAAAACTGGGGTGGTGCCACATTCGACGTTGCATTGCGATTCTTGCACGAATGTCCTTGGGAACGATTGGAGGAGATGCGTAAACTGATCCCGAATATCCCATTCCAGATGTTGTTACGTGGTGCAAATGCTGTTGGTTACACCAACTACCCGGACAACGTTGTTTATAAGTTCTGTGAACTTGCTGTACAAACTGGCATGGATATTTTCCGTGTGTTCGATTCGTTGAACTATTTGCCCAACTTGATTTTGGGTATGGAGGCCGCTGGTAAAGCTGGAGGCATTGTTGAGGCTGCTATTTCATATTCGGGCGATGTAAGTGATCCGACACGTACCAAGTATAACTTGAAATACTATACCGACTTGGCTGACGAACTTGTCAAAGCCGGCACACATGTGCTGTCCATTAAGGATATGGCTGGTTTGTTGAAACCTGCCGCTGGTAAATTGTTGATCACAGCGTTGAGAGACAAACATCCTGACATCCCTATTCATATTCATACTCACGATACATCCGGTGTTGGTGTAGCGTCCATGTTGGCTTGCGCTGAAGCCGGCGCTGATGTTGTAGATGTGGCTGTTGACTCTATGTCCGGCTTGACAAGTCAACCAAGTATGGGAGCTATTGTAGCTTCATTGCAAGGAACCGATCTTGATACGAAGTTCGACTTGGCCAAAGTATCTGAATACTCTGCATACTGGGAACAAACGAGAACATTGTACGCTCCCTTCGAATGTACCACGACGATGAAATCTGGTAACGCTGATGTGTATATCAACGAGATTCCCGGCGGCCAGTACACGAACTTGCAATTCCAAGCGTACTCGCTGGGTCTGGGCGATTTCTTCGAAGATGTGAAGAAAGCATACCGTGAAGCAAATCTGTTGCTGGGCGATCTCATTAAAGTAACTCCTTCCTCCAAGGTAGTAGGAGATTTAGCCCAGTTTTTGGTGCAAAATAAACTCACTATTAAGGATGTTGAGGAGCGGGCAGAAGAGTTGTCCTTCCCTAAATCCGTAGTGGAATTCTTACAAGGGTCCATTGGACAACCTTATGGTGGATTCCCTGAACCCTTCCGATCTAAAGTACTTAAGGATATGCCCAGAATTGAAGGTAGGCCCGGTGCTACCTTGCCTCCATTGGACTTCAAGAAACTGGAGGAAGATCTTAAGGAAATGCATCCATGTGCTACTGAACGAGATGTCATGTCTTCCGCTTTGTACCCACAAGTAACGAACGATTATTTGACTTTCAATGAACAGTTTGGACCGGTCGATAAACTGGACACTAGAGCGTTCTTGATTGGACCAAAAGTAGGTGAAGAATTTGAAGTGACAATCGAGAGAGGAAAAACGTTAGGCATTAAGACACTGGCTATGGCTGAGGATTTAACCGAGAAGGGTGAACGTGAGGTATTTTTTGAACTTAACGGACAACTGCGATCGGTATTTATTAGAGATAAGGATTCGACAAAGGAAGTGCATGTGCATCCTAAGGCTGTGAAAGGAGATAAGAGCCAAGTGGGAGCACCTATGCCTGGCACAGTCATTGATATTAGAGTGAATGTGGGCGATAAAGTGGAGAAAGGCACACCACTTATCATTCTCTCTGCCATGAAGATGGAAACGGTTGTACAGTCGCCCGTGGCGGGTGTTATTAAGAGTCTTAATGTTGACATGGGCATGAAGTTGGAGGCTGAAGACTTACTGATCACAATGGAATAATAAGGGTATCTTAAATGTTAGGGGTGCAATTAGAAATTATTTTTTTAAGAGAGAAAATCCCCCTAGTTGTCTACCGCAAGGGGATATTGTTGACAGTTACTTTTCCGAATGCGTGACACGGAATTATAAATAATGTTGGACATGATAATATACCCGTTCCTCTTACGATCTTTTCTTAATAAATAATAAACTTAAGTTTCAACTCTTGTACAGTTTCAATTCCATTCGATTACATCGCCATGCTGGGCATGTAGATCATTTTTCGCTGTTGTAACTAGAATTTTTCGACTTATGTTATATACTTTCTTTTATACATTATGTCCATTTAGATCTAGTAGGCTAAATGTCAGTAACATTAGGGAATCATCACACTAATTTAGTTCCGGTTAACCCTTGTTTTGTACATAATACAAAATTAATTGTTGTTAATTCGAACATTACTTCATTTGCTACATTTCATATCTCGTTATTTTAATTATTTCATAGATGTTATTGTTTCCGTCGTTATTTTTATAAATAATATTATGTATTGTTAATTTGTTGATAATAATGATAATAAAAAAATCTATTTTTAAATATGCTTTATTTCATTTTTAAGGCATCCAATCACTTGTTATTTATTTTCATTGTGCAGGTTGTGCGATATTTCGTATGTATGCTATGGCATTGCTGCAAACCTGTTATGAAATTAAATATTAGCACAATTGAATGTCATATTAATAAAATAATATTACCGCATAGAGATTTTGTGGAATAACTTCAGTCATATGCTTTAGTTTTTCTAGTATATAAGGATTCTTCATGCCTTTCTGTAAAGCTTTCGATTTGTCGTATTCATGTAGTTTATATACGAATGACTGGTTGTATATCGATAATTTGACACATACAAATATGACCAAGGTGTACAAAAAAATTTTGCAAACTACAATAATGCCATATTAGTCCTATATTTCTAAAAAATATTTATTTACTTACAATCTTTCATGGAAAGCATTTTTGACAGAATGAACTAAAATTTTTAGACTTCAATAAAAAGGCGATATTGATATTAGTTAGTATTCATTTGTTTTAAATAACATTTGAAGCAAATAAAACATGTATCCAGTTTTAGAATTTATTCTTAAATATTTACAAACTACAATCATCTATCATTATTTTTCGCATTATACAAATCTGGTTGCAATGCCCAATAATTTGGTATAATCTGCGCCCTTTGCTTGTGTTCTTTCTTTTAAAATAGTTCTCAATATTGTTGGTATGGGCGTATGAATTCTCGTGCCAAGTGGTGAACCATTATCATCTATTAATACGATATTATTGCTGTCGAATTTTGGAACTTTAGGCTTCTGTTTTTGTTTCAGTCCTACAAGAATAGCTTTCTTCTTTTCGCCTTTAATTGCTACGAGCACTTTGTCTCCTGAAATAAACGGTAACGTAAGCGATAATTTTGTTATATAGTACAGCGAGTTATAAATTTCCAGATATGGATATGTACCTATTTTCCCTATGCCTGGTTTGTTATATACATGAATACATTTGGGTGGTTTGCCCTCAGCCATCGCACATTTTCCTATTTCACTATTGTCAACAACTCGTAACCTTGCTAGTTTCCTAATTTCCATGCATTGGACAGTAACGTGAAAACTTTTCTGGGTTTGAATTAAATTTGTCGTAACTTTTAAAAGCTTATTACAATTCGACATTGTTTTGCTGGAAAGTGAATTTTGAACTATGATTGTCAAAATGTAAGGTTACAACATGCAATAACCGATTGAGAAACCAACCACGAATACTAGTTTAAACATCCACCGATGGTAGCGCTATACTGCGTGTTCCAGAGAATTTCAAAATTTTTTCTATAAATAATTTATTATTATGCACGCATAGTCAGTACTCATTATTAACGAAATTTAGAAATTTGTCACTCGTGTAATCTCTTAATGAGGTACTGATTTTTAAAGATAAACCTACTGTTTATGCCATATGTTAGATTCACACAGGTTTCAAGTAAACTGACATTTCACGTAGTTATGATCGTAGATAACAAATATATTTATGTAACAATGCAAGTTTCTTTATCTAAATATATAACATAATTTTTTTATTATACATTTTCATTGCTCCATATGTTGTTTGTTTTGTAATATTATGTTTCATTTTAATCCTATTACATGCCTCGAATTTCAATCCAATGATTATTGAACACAGTAGGCTATGACTTTTAATAGGCCACTAGAGGCAGCATTTACATAAAAGTTACTGTCAAATCTTGTAGTGATATTTTAGTGAATATTTCAAGTAAGTAATTATTCATATTTACCTAGAAATGATTAAATACAGTGGAATTCACTTATAATGAACTCACATATAGTGGAAAATCACTTATAATGAACATATCTCTGAGTCCCAACTAAATACATAACATACTAAATACTTTCGTTATAGTGTACACTCGCTTATAGTGAATCAAATTTCTATTCCCGTCAAACTCACTCTATGCGGATACCACTGTATTTGTGTAAAATTGAACAATATTACTTTACGACATTTATTTATGTTTAAATACTGATTATAATAAATTTTAAAAGTAGATATGCGGTTCGATTTGATGGTTAGGAATAAATTTGTAAGTATTCGCATATGTGCTTTTACTGATAAAAGTGCGAAAATTAATGCTCGCTTGTAAAAGTCCATGATTTATGTCACCATGGGACACAGAGTTTTGAATTGGCAATCAATTTGAACCGAGTTGAATAATTTGCGGCAACCTTCCGGATGATTTGATTCGCGACAGGAAGTTCGCGATTGCTTCTAAATCGTGGCTGACAGTTCACGAATATCTTGATGGCATTACGCACTTGTCAACTTGTTCGGCCGATTTAACAAGTAACGGTAAAATTTCAAATCAATATTGTACATTCGAATATACGTACATCGATATAACATTCACGTATATACGTATGTGAAATGGAACACAATTAGTTTACCTATTCAGGCAAGTTTATCCAGCCAGAAAAATGTTCAGTCAGGGGGGATATTTGGACTGAATTACGAATATATTTTAATGTAAAGAAAATTAAGAGTAATATTCTGATATTATAAATAACACACAACGTACGATATTATATTCTCCGCTAACATGAATATAAACAAATATATATATATATATATATATATATATATATATATATATATATATATATATATATATATATATACATAGTTATTTCGCTATAAAACTTGAATTGGTAAAAATTGAATCTTACATTAAAATACAAGAACTTACAATAAAACGCCCAAACAATTTTTATTTTATTAATTTCATGTTATAGCAAAGCTTTACCTGTGTAGGTATGATTAATTCAGATCAGTAATAAAATTTTACTATCATTCCTGGAATTCGATATTGAGATACGAAAAAATATACTTCTATAATCTCTAAACTTAAAAAAAAGAAAAAGAAATTGTCCAATTCACTCCTTACTTCTTCCTCCTTCTCGGATAATCAAGAAGGTCGTGATTCAAATACATATATTTGATCCGGAAGAGTAGAAATTATGCCTTATTATTACTTCGAATTAATGAAATTGTGTTCGGTTTGATTATTTATTGTTGTAACTAACAAAAATACATGCAATTTTTGTTCCATGACCTCCTGATCTGTCATCAAAATGCAATATTTCAAACTTGATTTACACGATGTACAAATGTATTTGAGCACTGAATATGTCGTCATATTATGAACTTTTTAATTCTGAACAACTTTTTTATTTACACTTTTGCTCTAAACTGTATTGTGAAGGAAAATATATAATCCGTGATGGTTGCAATAATTGACTATAGTTCAAGGTGTTGTGAACTGTTTATTTGAAAAAGATATCATAAAGATGATCACAGATGATCAGCAATATGCGACGTTTCGACCATAAGGATTTTGGTCATTATCAAGCAAATATAACATTCTAAATCATAACAGTCAATGAAAATATATCTTGAGAATTTCACTCAAAACGTAAAACATGGTTTAAAGAAACTTTTCAACATCATGTGCACAAACATGATGGGAGAAGACTCATTCTTCTCCCATCACGAGAATTTCACTCAAAACGTAAAACATGATATTGAAAAGTTTCTTTTAACTATGTTTTACGTTTTGAGCGAAATTCTCAAAATATATTTTCATTGACTGTTGTGATTTAGAATGATATATTTGCTCGATAATGACTAAAATCCTTATGGTCGAAACGTCGCATATTGATCATCTGTGATCATCTTTATGATATCTTTTTGAAATAAACAGTTCACAACACCATGAACTATAATCAATTATTCCAACCATCACGGATTATATATTTTCCTTCACAATATTATATTTTGACTAAAGAAACTAAACAATGAACTAAACTGTATTGTTCAGAAGTAATCACAATATGGATTTTAATAAAATGAATGAAAATTCTATTTTATATCTCGTTTTGGCATGTATTAAATTAGCAATAAACATGATTACCATAGATTTTAGAATAAAATGCAGTGTCTACTTTAAACGGGCCACTACAGAAATCTCTGCAACTGTAATAGATACAAAGTCGGTTAAATTACACAAAAATTTGCGCTTTTTTGAGCCGATGTTGATGACGATTTCATATTTTGAAAATATTGCATGGCTCACTAGATATTACAAAAGTGGGATTTTCGCGAATTTTAATTATCCTTTATGACTCAGAAGGTACTCAAAATATTGAGAAATGGTTCAAAGGAATATTTTAGCGTAGATATCATGCTTTTTGATGAATTTGATACACTTTTCTATCATGATATTTCTGGAGATACAGCATGCAAGTTCAATTGTTTAAATAGGAACTATGTTTAATTCTAGCCTAATTAAAATATGAAAGCCTGAAAAGCAAGTTAATTAAAATTCGAGAAAATCACATTTTTTTCTCAATAGCATGTGAGCCATGCAATATTTTCAAAATATGAACTCACCATCAACATCGGCCTATATTTGTGCAACTTTTCTCTAATTTAACCGACGTTGTATCTCTTTTGATTTGGGAGATTCTTATAGTGGCCCGTTTGAAATAGACACCTGTGTATAGATACAAAGTCGGTTAAATTAGTCAAAAGTTGCGCTTTTATGGGCCGATGTTGATTGTTTGTTATTTAAGAACTAAAATATTATGTTCGTTAGAAGAAATTGTGATTAATTATTTATCAAAACGTTAATGTTTTTGAATATAATTGTTTCTTTTTGTCTTTCACATTTAGAACTGTTTTAAATTGTTAATATTTTCTGCTAAAATATACGTTGATAAATATGAATTACTGTATCACTTCATGTACAAATTTGCTGAAAATCGGTGAAAAATGCTGCACTATGAAGCAATTTAAATAATAATCGAGTAACGTGCGGCCATTATGGTTGTGCATTGGAGCATGAAATCTGACAATTGTGGCTGATATTCCATCATCATCATCGTGAAATGATTCATTATCCAATCTGTGCGACGCCTGCCGGCCATTTTATCCGCTATCTGTACGGCGACGTTGTCACTAATCCTTCGTGTCGTCATTAAACTCTTCAGCTATCTTACAATTAGTGTAAATTTCACCTAAAAATTATAGTTTACTGAAATGTTCCTACATTTACTATTATTTAAATGTATAAGTATAGTTCCTCTACCGGTAAATACCGTTACCGTTTACCGGTAATTTTCAGAAATTTTTACGTTACCGTTTACCGGTAAAATTGTTTGAAATTTACCGGTAATTTTTATTATTTTTTATATGAGAAAATAAGATCTGCACATGGCAAAGAACTAGAATTGAAAATAGATGATGAAGACAAGATGGAACTCAATTAATACAATGATAGAGAGGTATTTAGAAGTGAAGGAAGAGGTTAAAGTAACTTTATTATCTTTCAATAGTGTTCATTTATTATCTTTCATCGACGAGAAGTATTTGAGAAACATTAAATAACATTAGAACCAGTGCGAATTGCTGCAGAAGCCCTAGCAAAAAGATATGCTACAATATTTTCTGCCGAAAGTGTTGTCCTATTATGTACATTGGAAAATAACGATTCGTTGATTTCATCTAAGTTCTTGAAAGCAGAAATTAATAAGACGAAATATTCAATTATTATCACTTGCAAAATATACGCTTAATTTGAAGGTTATTCGAACTAGATGAAGAACCAGAATCAGAACTAGTAGAAGAATATGTATCACAGGAAAATGTAAGTAATGATTTGAAATCTCAGCTTGAAAATTCGATTTCAACAGCCATGACTTCTACTTTCAGTAAGTCAGTAGAACAATCTCTTGAAAAGAGGTTTTCATTCTTTGAAGTATCTATGGAAAAAGTAATATGCTCACACTTGTGTTCCAAGTTTTACAAACTATTAAACCAACATCTACGGAAAACGAACGAACATTTTCTATAGCAGGCCGAGTTTACACAAAAAATCAAATCAAGGTTGTCGGATAAAAACCTGGATACCATCGTGTTTCTTAAATACATACTTCTTTTTAAAACAAAAACTTTAAAAGTATTATAAATATATTACTAATGTGGAAACTAACAAAGAGTTTAATTTTATTCAGTTTTGAAATGTTTATAAATTGAATATTGTTTATTTTTATTATTTTCTTTAATAAAATATGTTGAAATTAGAAAAAAAAAATTTACCGAAAATTTACCGGTATTACCGGTGACACAATGTCAAATTTACCGTTTTACCGGTAATGGAAAATCTCCGGTAATAGAGGAACTATATGTATAAGTAATGTATCCGCTGTAAAAATGAAATAATTAATAGCTGTAAAATCACATATGCAATATTGATATGAAGTTTCGGAGAAAATGTCGTTAGTATAATGATGCATGTTAAACATTTGCATCATGTAATGTTTTTAATCAAAGTTTGCAGTTATAGTTATTAGATTGTGGGTTGCCGTACGGACGTGTGCATGTACTTACGTATGTACTTATGTTAGGTACGTTTGATTATTAAGGGAAAGACATTAGTGTAAAATCTTGCTGGTGGATGGATGTATGTATGCTCGTGTGTATACATGTATGTTGGTTTGTTTGTTTTTTCTATATGTGCGCATGTTCACGGATGCATATTAAAATTTCGCGCGAAACCGACGCGTCGCGGCACCTTTTGTTGTTCTGCGTTACGCCGCGTTAGACAACACGCGCGCTCAACCACGGTCGGAATGCCGCGTGATTCGCGGCTTTGTTCTGTCAAAAATAATATGGGGTAATGCGTAGGAATATGCTCGCTTAGTAATACACCATATTCACACTCACCGGCCTCTTCATTTTTTCTCTTTTCGTTTAAAAAAAAAAAACGAAACGACATGAATATGTGTAAAAAGCGAATATGACTTTCGGCGAAACGGATTATGAAATGAAGTAACATTTGATTTGAAATTTTGGTAGTGATTTTCTTATCAAATGTGTTAGCAATTATGTTATAATATCGCTTAAAATAAGCTTTACACCTATTTATGTGCCTAGGAGATAGTTATTTTCTGGATCGTGAGAATCTAGGCACAAGTGTCTGAAACCGTCACGAATACAGTGGATATTTGCAACTGTCCGATATAGTATGTCCATTCTAGTTCATTGTATCAGTTCCCGAGTGACTGACAATAATATTGAGGTGTGAAGCATACGGTCCACATTCGTACATGCACATGTAGGACGTACATAGTGAGGGTATGCGGGAGGGAGGAGGTATATAGTTGTATGCATGTATGTGTAGTCAGACATGATGTTTTGACGTGTCTGTATTCAGTTGTCAATGTCTCTACGTCTTTTCGTGTCAGTACTAGTCAGTATCCAGCGTCTTGGGCAGGCGAATTAGCTGCACTGAGTGTTAGGAGATGTCGAAACACGGGTATTCATAGCAAGGGGTATCCGGTGTCGAGGAATCTAGTATTGTACACCCTCGTACTCTACCCATGGATGCATATACGTATGTAATTCCGATTCCCAACATTGCTGTGTTTCTCATGGATAACCACCAGTTTGAAGTTTACTGAAACTTGATGCAAATTTATAACATTAATTATTACGAATTTTGGCAACTATATATATATATATATATATATATATATATATATATATATATATATATATATATATATATATATATATTCGATACTATTGTTATTATGAGAATTATTTTAAATTTACCGTCAGTAAAATATAATTTCTAAGGTATATTTCTATCATATACGAATACAAATCCGAAACGGATGGTTTTATTATATTCGTTTATGTACGATGGGGATGAATATATTTCTTGCCTTTTTAATAAGTATTGCAAATTATTTATTCTGATTTTGTTTATGGGAAAAATAATCGTATTTTTTGAGGTAGTAGGAGGGCTAATGTTTTCAACCGGAAGAAAAGAAAGTTCTGTGTTTGAATTTTTTCTTACAATTGATTAACTAGAAATTCCTAAGTACAGGAATGAGTATTTCTTAAATTAATTGCGAATTGTAGTCCAGTAGTCTGTGGAACATTTGAAAAAGTATCTATAGATGGAATTTTTTCGAAAAGTTGTCTGTACTTGAAAAAAATCATTGAAATATACTTACTTATTACTGAAACAACTTTTGTTAAGAAGTACACCATAATTCTCTAAAGTAAAGTTTGATATTTTCAGCATATTGCTGTATGTGACCTGTATTAAGATATGTTTAAGCGTTGCGTGTTATTACGTATTGGTCAATATTTGAGTCCATGCGTGTGTAATTTAGAAGAGACGCGCGTGTGTAATGGTGGTTGATGTTGAATACCTGCCAGGTACTAAACAACTCATACACACACATGTTTTACTAACAAGAGATGACACATGCGGGCCCAGCTATTGCTTGCAAGTGCTTGTTCCTTCATGTAATCTTTCCCAGTTACACTGTCGATGTTCAACTATTGGTTCTTATACGTTCTAATTTAAGAAACTGATCACTTACGCCGGGTTTCTAAGACTAGTTCAGCATATATCTCGAATCAAAGTCGAGAATATCGAAATGAAACTATATTGCTTATCTGGTTAAATAACATTGATATTACTACTGTCATATTTGATATTGTTCATT
Source organism: Carabus problematicus (assembly GCA_963422195.1). Classification (NCBI taxonomy): domain Eukaryota; kingdom Metazoa; phylum Arthropoda; class Insecta; order Coleoptera; family Carabidae; genus Carabus; species Carabus problematicus. The sequence continues at coordinate 5,319,552 of OY728579.1, forward strand.
TTGATTCGAGATTTAAATTGAACGTCGTTCTAGAAATTGATGTGATAAAATAATGTACCTATAAATAATATTTTGTCAATGGAAATGTAAGGCAATTTTAAGTATGTTGATAAACTTGCACATTATTCTGTTGAATATACATTTGGACGATAATTTATTTCTGCTGAAATTGTACGAAAACTTTTATTATTGTGTTTCATGTTCCTTCCATGTGCTTTTCTCGTAGTTCATTTTGTGCGTTACTGTTTAATTTGTGACAACTAATAGATTGATTATTAAGGCATAATAAGACATGTACTTATGTTCATATGATAATCTTGTATTTCATCTCTTAAGTTTAAACGAACTCAACATAAAATGATGCAACTCGGGACGATTTTATAATCAAAATGCATGTATCTGGATAATAAGACAAATAATATTGTTCTCAACGGCAGCCCGTGAAGAGAACTGTGTACGTACGTGTGTATTTCGGCGTAGGTTCCTATGTTTCGCGGTTAACAATGAAATGAGTTTTAATTGTCCCACGTAACAATATGGGTTTTACTCAAGACAGACGTAATAGCGCCGTACATTAATTTTTTGAAGCACTCATCACCGTAAAACGTACGAATGTATGCACGAACTGCATACATGCACATATACATACATACAGGTACACTTGTACAGTGCAATTTTCTAGCACCGTTTTAAAATGCACTTTGTCCGCACAATAATTGAACAGTAGTTAAAATTTAAACTCGTTACTAATGTAAAAATATGCATTTTCCTCTTGTGGCTGCATTTGATATTGGAGTATGTCTGCAGGGTACATATTAGTTTTACATATTACTCAAAGATTTGTAATATATTATAGTGAATATATGTTACCTGTGTGTTCTCGTAGAGATGTTCAAATTAATTAGTTTTAACGGTGGATTATAAAAATCTCAGTTGTAAAAAAAAATATTCAGAGTTCTTCTGCGCATTGTGTGCCGTACTCTTACTCTCTGTATGTAGCTTGAATCCAATTAGAGCTCGTTAGTTAATCTGTCGGCCGCCGCGGGCGCTGGCGACGGGCGGTGTGTGCTGCCATCGCGTTGCAGTTATAATTATCTCTAATTGTAAAACCCGCACTTAAAGAGCCCTCCGAATGCTGCTGGTGCTTACCTGTCGAAGCATGGTTTCCCGTATTCGGATAATGCCTCATTCGTATTCATCCGTATTCATGCATACATATACACCATCATCATCACTACCACCATCACAGCTTTGGGTTTTTTTTTTCCTCACTTCTAGTATTCCCATTTTTCTCTTACTTCTTCTCTCCACACTTCGCTCATCTGCCCTGTAGGCTTCGTATCACAGTACATATATAGGTACACTGTATGTGCTAGTGTATATTTGTGTGCGTGAACCGTAACGATTTCTTTATTTTGGTCATTCTTAAGCTTTTCATATTGCAATTTTAAAATGTTGAATGCAACTACGACTGTGTTTGCCTTTTGATACTTTATTCCATAGTAATGATGTGGAATTGCGGTATGAAATGAACGTTTCTTTTTTATTGCGATTTTAATAAGGAACAATTTCAGCATTCATGCGTAGCAAACAATTATATTTGGATTTATAAATAACTGTGTGTAATGAAAATTATTGCATAATTTTATCAAATTGCTACAAATTTGAATATGTTAATCGTTAGTTTTTATTTTATTCTTCCGGAAAGTTTGAAAATTATAAGTAAAACACATAATTTATCTGGTTTTATAATGAAAAAAATAATAATTCAATTCTTTCTGAACTGCATCTACATCAAAATCGTATTTTCCCGATTATATAAATTATTTCAGGAATTCTATAAAGAATCAAATAATATATTGACGAATAATTTAATGATTGTTTAAATATGTAATATTTTTTATTTAAACCTTTTTTTTATGAAACATAATTGACATTTAGGTAATATTCAATATGCTGGAAATATCACGTAAAATAATTTATTTTTTCATGACGCAGTTTGTATCAAATATAGTATACAATAAATTTACAGTAATGTAGGTATGTAGAAATAACAAGAGCACAGAAATGTATGTATACGAACGCCGTTAGTGTCAACTGAGTGTCGCGGAAATGCTGACGGCATTCGCGGCGAAATAATCCGACGGGCCCCGTACAAAATTTACTGCTAAACTTGATCTCTAGATACTGAAATCAACTGGTAAACTATGATATACATAGTATATTACATAATGCTGTAGTATTTTAATATAATAATACATTATTAAGAATATATTTAAATTTAAAAACATCATCAGTGTATTTGTATCCTAAACTGCGCAAATAAACTATAGTACGATCTTATAAGAATGTGAATTTTTGTTATAAATAAAATACTAGTATAATAATAAATGTTATAAGAATTTTGTAGAAAGTATCTTTGCATTGAAAATTAAAAATATTATGCAGTGAACCATATTTTATTCAAAGTATATAGGTATATATAGTTTTGTGGGTTTCGAAGTGTAAACATGATGAAAATAAAGTAAATTAGCTTCAGGTATCTATATTAGAACTTCCCTACAAACTGCATTCGAGCAAACATCCTTATTCTGTCACAATTTCTTTGTAAGAAAAATGCGTAACATACATTGTTATAATCGTTCATATAAACACTTCACCGATAACAATCATACATTGTGTATGCATGTGTGTATGTGCACTGAATATTAAATATGTTTTGGGAACAACACTATTAAAATATCACCACCATAGATATGATTAAACAGAAGTGTCAAATGCTGACATTTCTCGGGGTCCCATATTCGGACCATTCATAGTGCCGTTCCCATGCGTAAATTAGCTACAGTTGTTTCAGGTAACAACTCGCACATAGCAGATGCTATAGTGTATCCATAGATATAAGAACTTGACTAAACGCAGCATGCTATTAACAGAGGATTATCCCAAATTATACGACACAGTAAATGAATAAAAAGCAGAGCTGTATTCAGAAATTTATAAATACATTTTGAAAAATAACAACAAAAATATGATATACATCTTAACAATAATAATACAAATTAACATAAATAAATGTAATATTCAATAAATTATTATTACGTCTTAATTATAGACAAAATGTCTCTTGTCTTTCCCGCTAAGAGCATTACAAATGTACCTGAATACCGCCACTACTAGTAGTTTATGGCCTCTCCTGCTGTGAAGGGTACCACCCTACCTATTAAGGAATCATGTCAAGTTCTTATATCTATGGATAGACTATAGCAGCCATCATGGTTGGCCATGTCATTGTCTGTCACATTTCAAGTGTCATTCTTCTCATGCGAGATAGAAAATCTTAAATATATAAAATTACTATATACAAACGGGCTGTCTGGCAACCATTCTACAAATTGTAGTGTTGATATCTCGGACTAGAACACAAATTTGTTTGTGGCAGATGTTCCTCTATTTACACTTGTATCAAAGGTTCGTTTTTTTATTATTATTATTCCGAAACATTTGTATTGATGTGTTTCAATTCTGATTTTATCAACGTACCCTTATTTGATGAGATTATTTCTTATTTAATTTTAATTTATCTAGCACATAAAATATAAGAATTAAACTTGAACTTTGAATATGAGAAAAATAATTAGTAAATATTATAGTTATAAGTTATATTTTAATGTTAATATCTTTATATACATTAAGAATAAATTGGTGCTATGTTTAATTTTTACAAGAAAAATAGATATTTTATTTAAAATATTATTTCATGCATTATATTAGATATTTACATAAAATGTATAACAAATACGGCCTTTGTAATTTTTGATTCAAATAAAAATTAGTATGACAATATTTATATCCAACTCCGTTTGATAATAGCTTATTAATTTTGAAATTATTATAAAATAAATAATTAATCTGTACTTAATTAGAATCGTGATTTAGTTTCGATACTGATTATGTTTTCCGTGATAACTTAATGTTAAAATAAGATTGTGTTCTATCTGATATTTTACATTATATTAGTTTAATCCTACAGTCTCCTTTATTTATGCTAAAAATAGATTTTCCTAACGATATATACCAATCATTCTGTTTTATTTTTTTATTTGTTACTTATTTAAATATAAAACTTACCTGGATTAATTAATAATTATTGTATTCCCGATGTTCATAAAATATTACCACCAATAATCACAAGTATGACAAACATATGAAGTAGAGAACATTTTTTACTGTTAATTTTTTGTTCGCTTGTTTCACTTATCAGTATTTTCCATATTGTCATTTATATGTCATCGGTTCACAACTGATCGCCAACTGATGAATATTATGGCTGCGTTTGTTTTATACGTACGTATTCATAATTGAAAACAATGGAAATCGAACGAGTATGATTGACTCTCTATTGGACGTTGCATTAACAATAGGCTCTTCTGTTTTCACAGGCATTCATATCGTGTGTTTTTGTGTAATGCCGATTGTAGAACTTGGAAAAAAATATTGTTTCAGATTAATCTATAATACATACTTTCAAAATCATCCGTTATAATATGATATACAAAATATAGGAAACAAATGTTTGTATTATATACCGAAATAGGAATTAAAATAATATTATTATATTGACTGAGAAACACTGTATACATTTGAATATAAGGCCATATAGTTTTTTTAAAATAAATAATACTTCGGCCTTTGTCGCGTTATGGGCCGTACATGTTGAATTTTCTAAACGGTTATTAATTTATTTCTTCCATATTTTTTTAACTACCGATCGGTTTAAATATCAGAAATATTTATGTATATTTGATCGACATGATATCACAGATTCGCTGTATTTTTACCTGTCAATTCATAATCATATTACGATGTTCAATATTATTCGGATATTTCATGGAATTGCATGCAAACATGTCACAATTCAATCAGGAAAGCCGTGTGATATAATTTCCGCGATACAGCCTGTTTCAGAAGAAAAATTAATTAATCAAATTTCCAGCCACAAATTTTCCGTATCCCCCGTGAATGGTAAAAAAAAGTATGAAATGTTGGAAAGTATTTCAATGTCTTATGTTTCACCCGACTGTACGTGAAATCGCTTCAGCCATTGCGAATCTCTTATATTTATGTGCATCTTTATCTAGCGTACGTGAAAAACGCAGCAGCGATCCTTGTTCAACAGTAATATACATATTCAAATATAACCGCGTACCATATTTAGTTTACAGTATGTACAGAGTCCAATAAAAATGCTTCGTTCTCCCGAACTTACAGTTCACTGTTAACTTCTGATGGTTGCTTTGAATATTTCCCCACCGCTTCGGGGGTGAGCGGGGTGACAAGCGGGGAGTCGTACTCGTGTTTTCACGGACTCCCCGTCAGACGTTACGTACCGCCCCTTGAAATTATAGGTAAGGAATATACCCTCCCCTACTTTTTATTCTCGATGCAATGGCTCTGGTACATGATTTCAAATAAGCGGCACGTAAAAAACCCACAATGATTATAGACACACGACCGGATCGACTCTTCGGTATTGTGGCAGAAACTCTCCGATCTTGAAATGTACGTAATGGTCGCCCTTTGAAATGTTAATGTTTATAACTGGAAGTTTTTTTGTCATCTTAACAAGTTTGTTTAATGATATTTTTATGCAAATTTTGGCCCATTGTATATTTCTATGTTTATTGTGTATAGCTATTGGTTATAAATGAACTAATGGAATATTTGAATATACAGAAGTCACGGACAAAATGAAAATTTCGTTGTTATACAATTTTTATGATTCATTTCTGAAAAGCATTGTGTTAAGTGATGCCTAAGTCTGGCAATTTTTTTTTATTAACTGTGTTAATTTTTGTGTTTTACTTAATAATTTATTATTAGTAAAAAAATTTATATCTATACAGAGTAGCTGCGATAAATTTGTTATAATATAATGCTCTTACAACATTGCATCTCTAAATATAAACCCGTAGGTATATTGGAGATAAACAAGAAATTTCACATAGGTATATTTGGTAATTTCCAATCCACAAATTCACATATCTAATAATAATAATAATATTACACAATATAAATAAGCAGGAACTTTTTACAAATATATATGTATTATGATATAATTTTTCAAAATTTCCGTTTCTCCTAGAAAATAAAATTAATCTTTTCCCTTTACTTTTCAATAAAATTTATTTAAAAATTTCTTAAGTATGCGGGATATGATACAGAATTTTGTCAAATTTTTACGAGATACGGTTGCTATTTTAATCGGGTACAGAAATTATGCTTAAAAATAAATTAATAATAATCTAAATGGATTCCGTATGGGTTATACCGTTTTGTTAAAATTTTACCTAGATATGATTTATTCTTGGGTGCTTACTGCATACACTATACCATATTAATATGCATACATACATACATATATACAGTTGACATCTTTATTCATTGGTGAGGCAGAATGAAATTCGTAAAACCGCCACACCGCGCCAAGCCACGCCACACCACGCTTTGATGTTTAATAAAGCTGGCGAAACGAATTACGGCCATTTTGTCGAAGGCATCACAAAGCACCTCATTGCGAATAACACATTACGGTATAGCATGGCACGGACAGGACTTATACCGTTGTCCTGCTCTACACCGCTTGTAGTCAATGCGTCCTTTATTATATGAAACATTATGGTAATCAGCAGACAGCTCAATTCAGTTCGTTAAACATTAAAATCGTGTCTGTTGAAAGAGCGACGCCGGCAAATCAGAAGCAGCTATGACGGCCATTTTGTTCACCATCGCAGAATACGAACGGTGATTACAACAAAAGAACAGCATATAGTAGTCACCACCTGGATTACGTACATTGTAATTGTCTATGTGTGTGTGTGTGTGCCCTTTTGATGATGGAACACACGGGTGAATATGGTTCCGGCCAATGTTAGTGACGGACTCCGTGCCTGATTTCTGTCAGAGCACAGCAATCATAAAGGTGATAATTCGTGACCTGTCTAATGGCTTTTTGTGTTTCTTTGATCTCTTACATTTCCGTAATGAGACAAGCGCACACTAGGGATGGAAGGGAGTGTGGCTGGTTTGTAATTATTCCTATATCAACCCCACGTATATTTAACTGAAAATGTTTTATTCGCCAGTTGAAAAACACATAAATGTTTTGACAAGCAAGAAGCAAAGAGCTCGTATTTTCGCAATGGTATAATAATAATCTTATTGTGATCAGTACAGCTGTACCTATATACAATATTTCATTATTGTTCCGTTACAAAGTGATATTAATTTTAGTTAGTATAGTATGCATAGAGTGATCAATTATAAGCAGTAGGGTAGTGTAGCATAGTCTATAGTAGTGAACTATAAGATTCCGCCATTGAAATAAATGCAAGTGCGTTAATTTTTATATATAATTTCGGATCTTGTGAACTGAAATTCAGCGTTAACATGAATTCAAAACTCGTTTATAAATGATTCCAATACGGATTTGTATGTAAATTGGCATTCATTGGACAATCTTCACATGTTTTTGTTTCTCCGTTGAGAGACAGTTTATTTTGTAAAAATAAACAGAATCACATTTGTTAAAAGGTAAAATGTGTAGATAGAATTTTTTTGGGCACAAATATTTGTATATGGGAATAGCACTTTGGTTGAAATTATATTTGCCTGTCCAAATAGATGGAAAATAGTCAATTTTCACATGTGCACCTTATAGCGGATTGAATATAGTAAACGTAAATTGAGTTTCATACAAAACGGAGCTAGTTTACTATCCGAGACTCGTAAAGTTGTATTTATAAAATTCAAATACATTCTGCGATGTCACTGAAAGTATTTTAGTCTTTTTTTATTAATATATTCTATCTATCTATCAAATAATATACTAACAAAAATACATTCATATTATATACAAATAGATACAATATTATGCGAGAATATTTCCATTCGAGTTTCTATTGATCTACTGCGAGCAGTATATTTATAATAGTTATATTATTATAGTTATATTTATAATAAGAAAATGATTGAATCTTTTTAGTTTTATTTCTGTGTTAACTTGGCACGTATGGGTACTTTTGTTTAAATCTTTTTTTTTTTTGTTCCATTTTAGAATCAGCGATCAGTAATTTGAAATCGCTCAGTGTGAAATATTTAATTGTTATCCTTGCTTGAATCTAAATGAAGTGCTCGTATGACGGATGGAACAGTTCATTGCGGACTGATTGTGTATTCAGGCATTGTAATTCGGTTATAAGTGGATAATTAAAGATTCTCTGCTCAAGAATTGAATCAGGGACCACCACCAATGGGCATTTAGAGGGTGCATCCTCGTTCAATTTGCATTGACTGACTGTCATTATTGCTTGAAACGAAATGTCGTTCCTATTCATCGCTGGATATACCGCGAATATTTATAGATCTGCTGTACAGAAAATATGAAATATTCTACCAGTTTTAGCAAAGTAAATAATTGTACAATTGTGTACAATTTTTAATAACGTGATTATATATACTGACTATTTACACACCGAATAAAAAATCCGGACCGATTTAAGCTTCTTACAACTCTATAAGGTCGAAGATATTTAGATAAACATGGCTTTAAATGAAAGGTTATGCTTACATACTTGTTTCAATTTATATTTTCTCTTATAAAACCAGTTCCGGACTATTGTTGCAACGATATTTTGTCTAAAACTGACATTAATTGATATTAATTTTGTGGAAAATGGTTAATTCTTTTATTTTTCTGAATATACCATATAAAATAAAAAGGTAAACTGTGATTATTTTAATGCTAGGCATTATTACATTTGATTAAGATTGATTCAACTGCTCTGCACTGTAGATTTTACACTTACAGGGTAGGTGATAATCTTTAAGAGAAGATAATTCGGCATGTTGTCTATTATTAAGCCAAGAATTCATATACATATTTACGGTGTAATGGTCTTTAAACTGTCGTTGTTTCTAATTTTAGACATATTTAACTTTCCAGAAATTAGGTCCGCAATAGATTTATTGACGAATTGAGGGAAAAGTTATATTTAAAAGTATTAATTGAAAGAAATGTGTACGTATAAATAACCTTTAATTTAAAGCCTCGTTCGCCTAATTATCTTTCCCCAATCTATAGTTATGAGGTCCTAAAATCGGTCAATTTTTTCGGTCCACTGTGTACCGAGTACTTCTTATATGCTCTTTATGTAACAGTTGAATAACTATGTGTGGTATACTGATAATGACGTTTGGCGCTCATCAGTATTATGATGTGGATTTTATTTCGAATGCGCACACATCTGATGATTATTTTTTAATGATGATTAAGATCTGCCCTGATTCTTACATGCACTGATATATCTCCAAAACTCGTCCGCCATTACGCGATCCGTTGTACAAACAAAATGGCTGTGTATTTATTAAAACATAACACTTGAGAAGTCATTATAGTTTTGGCCATAATGATCTGAGCCATATGTGACGCGCGTTGACAGTTGTTCAGTTGTTTTGTCATTGTCACATTCGTCCGCACTGGTGGATACTTGTCTGGCCGACTATTGTTCTGATTTGAAAGCTGAGGTTTTTTGTTTGTTTTTGATCACCCCCGCGTCGCCGTGTTGCTGTGTAGGAGAGTGTTGCAGTAATTACAATATTTTAATGAGCAAAGTGCAACGATGCAAGTGTACAGTTGGACAGAGAGACGTAGAATACATTTACCATCCTTCACCTACAATGTATGTATGCAGTAGTCGTACATTGCGTTATGTTACGTCTGGTGCGTGTAATTCTGTAATGGCTTCCGTTCAGCACCGGACCTGCAAATGGCGTCTGCATCTTCATCATTTGTTTCGAGTCCCCTATCGGTGACAAGGACTCTTAACCCGCTAACCGCAAACCTATTAATTACTCGCAAATTGTTTAACGTATAGCTTAATTGATGACGCTGTTGACTGACTCTGAAATTTGATATTAATTCACACTTGGAGAATGTCAGTGGAATATAAGATTCTACAATAACTAGTTGTATAAATCGTAGTTCATTTATGTTTTGAACTGTTTATTTATTTTCTGTTCATACCACTATATAAATATAACACCTTGCTTTACGAAATATTTGGCAAATAATAATTAATTAGAATTATGGTTCCTACTTGAACTATTTCAGAAATTCCCAAGATATAACGTCTAACAATGCTTATAAGTTCTCTCATTACGAGAAGAAAACGGAAAAATATATCTATTTGAACGTGTCCATATTGACGATATTTCCTTGTTATAGATAACAATACATATATCTAGTGAATAGAATCGTTTTCGTTATTGACAATGGTTGAATTGTATTGATTGATATTTTTGTGCTTGTAGATGTGTCCAAGTGCAAACTATCGTAGCAGATTTGGAATTTGGATATTAGTCGAAAAGGTATGTGAAAATTTATTAAATAATAAGAGTAAATGTATTACCATTAGTAAATACAATAAAAGTAGATTTCAATCGTAGATTTCAATGCGCTGTACCAAAATAAAATATTACTAATTCGATTTATAATACATGTAATAATAATAAGCTATGTTCTATAAGTGTTAATATACACTTCGATCATAAATCAATGATAAACGATTCGAGATAATTTCTCAGTGATTTAAAATGTCCAAATTACAGAAATGAAGGACTAGATTTTACTGCACTTAAAACGTTATAAAAATTACATATGACAGCTCCCTTTTTTTAGAAGAAAATGTAATCAAATCCATCTTAGAACGTAACATATTTGTGAATTTCCTATAACAGAAGTACCTACATGTACATATGTGAATCTATACATATATATATATATATATATATATATATATATATATATATATATGTATGTATATGTGTATTCATTCTTGTATCTTGCATATATATATATATATACAGTGCGAATAATGTAAGGCTATACATTGGCAACTTTATTTTAGCGTTAATCAATTTGCCCATGCTAGTATCAACTCGTTGAATAATTTAAAATTAGACATAGGGCATTTACTTAATGTTACCATGGTGATATCATACAAAAACTCCAATTTATTATGGTTGAATAATGTAAAATTAGACACCAGTCCACAGACTACTATATTTATTTAAATCATTTACAGAATTTATTCCAATATTTTATTAAATCTATTACATGTTATTGAATTAAAAGTACACTTCAAGTACTGAAATTGTAATTGGTATCAGTACATTTCCAAAATCACTTGGGGGTGATAACTAAATTTGCCATCGTTTGATGACATGTGATGGGCCCTGCCCGGGAATTCAAAGCTGAAATAATCAGAAATTTCTCGCAAAGACGCCCCTTCTAAATACCAGGAATACATCTTAAACTTTTCTTCTGTGATGTACATTTTTTGCACTAATTATTACGCAAACTCGTGAGATATCAGTAACACAATATTGAAAATAGTGACATTTACCAAAACAAACGTCATTGTAATTTCAGTTGTTACTGACATGGGCAAATTGATTAAAGCTAAAATAAAGTCGCCAATGTATAGTCTTACGTTATTCGCACTGTATGTAGGTACGTTTGTGTGTGAGTGGTGATGGTAGATCAGAGATGCGTGGTTTCGCTATTTTTGTTCAGCTTCATCTTATCTCACGAACACTATCAGCGGGATACCTCGGTCCGTGACGTAACAATGACAAAATAAATTGGATTAAACCCGTAGCCTGCTAGTGACTTGTAGAGGGTTCCACAATAGCTCATCACACACAGTATATACGAGTCGCATACAACTGCCGTCCGCATAACACTAGCGTATAAGAACGAATATTGCGTGTAACGATAGTGTTTACTGAACTGTCAACTCCGGGAAATGTCTTAGAAAGCATTTTCTTCTTTTCCCGATCTAAACGTGCACACTTATCCAATCTTGTCGAAGCGCAGACACACCCTGTCACACTTGCGTACCTTCTTTAACACACGGTACACATGTACCAATCTGTCTCTATCTTATATCATACAGAATCGGCCTCGGACCAACCATATAAAACCAGAACATTTTCATATAAGCATAGTGCTTGTGACTATGCTTGCTAATTTTATTAAAGGACACAAAAAGTAGAATGTAAGCTTGTGTTTCACGTATAGAATAGCGATGTGAAGAATATTCAAATAGATTCATATAATATAGAATTCTGAAAACAAAGTATGATGTTAATAGGGCATAGTTCTTGTTTATTACATACAGCAATTATAAATTTGCGTAATATTTTATTACATGAATTAAAAATGAATGCTGTGAACCAGAAAATATTAACCCAGTATTCGACCAATATTTCCACTAATAAACCAGTCCGTCTCTGGTAACTTTTCTCCGGACTTCGGATCTGAGTTCGAGTCCAGTGTGCGGTCGGCGTACTTTTCAAATGGATTCAGAGTGCTGGACAGAAGAGACGCTTGTTGTGGCCGACCGGTGGTTGAAATGTCAACGTTCTTCTCTTGGATTTGGTCCTTCCTGCAGCACTTCAACTGTACGCAGAAATGCATAGGCAAACAGTGCACACACACACACACACATATACTCTGTTGTCAGCACACCTTTACCTAGATAGATAATGTTAGTGTTTGGTTAAAGGAAATACACTTCCAGTAACCAGTCCAGGAATGTTTGAAACTGTTAAAACTTGCAGAATCATACATTATTATGTAACTATGAAACAAAATGTGAATATATTATCAAATGAATTAGAAATTATATAAAATGAAAGTCCATTTGACGTAGTATTCATTCAGGAGATGCAAAAATCACATATCGTTTTTTTTTTTTTGCCAGTGTTAATAATTTGTCGTTACCTACTTCATTTTGTTGCCAATCACCGGAAGAGTCTCATCACGAGTCACATGATGGAAGCCATGCATTTCCGGGAGAGGTGCGGGGTGGCTTGTGCAAAAGTTGGTTGCTAATAGTTATTTTAGGGTGCTGATCCCTCACGTGGAACCGTTTAAGATTTGATTTAAGGGTATTGGCACCCTGGGCCTATAGGGCGGACCCTTCACATACGCCATATATGGAATATGAATTATCTTAACTACCTACATATATAGAAAAAAGATTTTTTTATAAGAAACGGTTTTTTTCATTGCTTTTCATGTGAATTCTGGCGTGAAAATTTAACAACTTTTCAGGCATTTGGTACAATTTTTAAAAATGGTAAGTATATACTACCTACTGTTTCTATGAATCTATAGTGTCATTTCTTTACGTGAATTCGTTTTCAATATGAAAAAATTATCACTCCCAGACATCACTTCAGAATTTATGTTGAAGACAGCTGAAAACGTGTAAGTATATCCAGTGAAATCTTAAAGTTTTCACAAATACAATACTTGCCTATATCTACTTTATGTAATAAGATCAATTTTAGTAAGGTTTTCGAAGAAACTACAGACCAAAACGATAAAATCTTCTCGAAAAGTGTTTTAATTGAAGACATGCATTGAATGAATTGAAAAATAGTAATTAGTTTTTCGTTTATAAAAACCAGGATGTGCAAATTTTCTAATTTCCTGTCACATCACTCCTTACACAACTATACATCACTAAGGACAAAACTGGCATGTTATCCTTTGAACAACCCCCACAAATCACCAAAGACAAAACTGTTTTTTTTTGTCCGATTGAAACTCAATCTGATCAATCTTGTAAGATCTGTCACAACATTCGTTCGTCAATTATAGTAATGAGAGGAGATATTTTTTTAAGAGATGTAAGGCTATGATGTGGGTTTGTATGCGTATGTGTCTATAACAGTGGAATAGAGGGGTAGGGGATAGTGCAGTAGCTTTAGACTCTGGGAAAGGGTGTGTAGCCTAAAGGGACGTCTGATGCGTCACATCTCATTTCCGATAACGTTTGAAGAAGTTCGAATAATGTGATTGATGTAGGTGGAAGTGAAATAAAATTCTGACCGTTTATCGGATCCGTGGAATCATTGCTATAAAGAACGATATTGGATTATGAAAATTATATTTGTCATTATTTAGCTTGACGATAGCCAGAACTATGGTTAAATTAATAGATTTAAATATTAATATTGAAAAGTGTACGTTTATAGATAACCTTGAACATATATTTTTCACGGCATGTAATATTTAATGACATTTAATACTTATTTTATTAAAAATGTTTAACAAAACTGATAAATTTATTTGAAATTATAATTCTAAAATTTACATAACGTTTTATATTATAAAAAATATAATACAATTTATTCTGTACTGAATAAAAAAATGTCGGTGTACCAAATCTGTAAATTATTTATTATCAGTGTATGTAATTGTTGTTAAAAATTATTTAAAATATAAACGGTCCAGCACAATATTAGATTCTGCTTGGTAACAAAATATTTCCAATAAACATACGATAGGGGAATTTTCGATGAATAACAAAACGTACGCCATGCGAATGTGCATGCATTATTATTGCTACGTTGCATAGGCGTAGCATGTGTGTATGCGGGACACTGGCAGCAGAAGGGGGGTTTATACTTATTTTGTTTGTCCTAATTATAGCCTCAACATACCGGGACTATAAGGTTGATAATGCCGTACAGTGACGGACCGTACACTACACATATGCAGCACAAAACATCCCCGAGTGTTTGCACAAAATACGCCATGTTCCCATTGGTGCTCATATGTCTCCGAGAAGGCTCTGGATTGGTTGAAAAAACAGCTTTTAATTTATATGCCAAGCGCTCTGAGATATGTATAATGTGCATTCATTCAGTTGTACAGTGTATATGAATCTTGCCCGGTAGTTTATAGCGCGTAGTGTTGATGATTTGATGCGGCCGACAGGAGTACAGAGAAGGCGGGCTTTATGCATTTTTGCATGCATTAAGGGTACAGTCTGTGGTATGCTACGAGGTTGAGAAAATTGCACGAACTATAGGTTACTTGCAGCATTTTTCCGCGGTTTTTCTGCGGTGTTTTTTATTTTTACAAGGAAAGAAGTGTCAAGCACTCATACAGTGATACTTAATGGAGCATTATATCAGTATAATGCAACACTCGTATTGTCGTTTGTAAGTGCAATATCATTTCCGGATTTTGAAACTTTTTAAACGGATATTTTCGGGTCACAAATTTTATATTTTCATTCAAGTGGAAATATTAATGTATACCTACTCTTCATTTTACTGTTGATATACCTATATGTTGAAAATTATCAATAAATAATTATAAAACATTTCATAATAGTATTTTTTAGTAACAATATAAAATTTTCATTTACTAATATATATTTACATTTCAAGTAAAACGAACAAAGCATGTTTTACCTGAGCGATTTTTCAAAATGTTGAAAATAAATTTTTTGTCAAATAATTTAAAGGGATATGGTGTTCTTAATTATGAATCAATTTAAAGGAAGTGTCATATTTAGGTTCATATATCCAATATAGGAATAGTTTTCCATTTAAATAAATTTTATTTTTCAAGTTGCATATGGCTGTAATACAGGTATGAATAAAGAGAGTTGTTTTGTTAATTATGGACAACGTTTCTTCATTATCATCATTTTGTACATAAGGGCGGTGGTGGAGTTCTGCAGACATCATCTTGTCTAAAGAGTCTCCTCGACTACATGCATAACAATTATGGTGCGCTCAGCGATTATATTAAGCGAGTAGGGCCTCTAGAGATTATTTCTTAAAAAATGTACATACAATCTCTGTTACAAAATGTGCTGTACTTATCTAATCGTAAAAAACTACAGGGGCCCATACAAATATCATATAAAATTTGTTTGGTATGATCATCGCCGTATTGTAAATTTCATATCTATAAAAATAAATGCGTATATGTTATAAATCATTTCGATTTCTGTGGAAATAATATCAATGTTCATTGCGTGACTAAAATGAAAAGAAAAGTATTGGGCAAGATAAATAAGATTAAACATGTTACAGTGACAGATAATTAGATTAAAACTAGTTTAGTTAGATTTACATTTGGATAATATTAATTAACTGGTTTAAGTGAACATAATACAATAGTATAAGATATCTGTTATCTTAAATCAAGTATTGTTGTATTTCTGTCTTACTCATAGATATGACTGACAAAACAATTTGAATGTTTAATAACATTTGAAGGACTTTGATTCTGTGGAATATTTTAATGATGTTAAGTAATGCGATAATGTT
This sequence comes from Carabus problematicus, assembly GCA_963422195.1. Classification (NCBI taxonomy): domain Eukaryota; kingdom Metazoa; phylum Arthropoda; class Insecta; order Coleoptera; family Carabidae; genus Carabus; species Carabus problematicus. The sequence continues at coordinate 5,335,755 of OY728579.1, forward strand.
ATAAATATGTAAAGAAGCAATGATTACATAAAACTGTCGTTATTGGTAAAGAAATGCTATCGGTACCGGGGCGGAAGCAAGGGTGGCATGTGATACTGTTTTTAAAAATAATGAAGACGCTTCTACAACACCACAATGACGACGATGATGAGAAAAATTTAATCCTACATCAAAGCCTGAGTTCCTTGTCGATATACTTAGACTTGTGCAGCCGGTAGAAAATTTGTCATTTATTATTATACAAAGATGGTATATTTAAATATATTAACTTGGTACTAAGTTAATATTGAAGTTATTTAAGAAGTAAGCAACGACATTTTGCTTCAATCATGTTCGTTATGATTCGAGATTTAAGTTGAATCTCGATCTAGAAATCCGGTATATGTGATATATGTACAGATGATCTAAAATTTTAACAAAAGTCAGTTAATTTAACTAATATAAAATAATAAATACTTTTATAATTTTAAAGGAGTAAATTTTTAAATGTGTTAAACTTATCGTATCTTGGTTCTGAACTCACATAGGAAATATCTGAAATAATCAAATAATACAGTATGTGAAAAAAATATATATTTAAAAAGACAAACGTCTAGATATTTATACGTATTCTTATCTAAGAGGATCCTTAATTTTCCTCCGTAGAATTTTCTCACAATTTTTTCTCAACATATTCTTAATTACATACTTATATTCCCGTTATCGGTAAAAGTAAGTAGGGTTTCGTAATGAATGTGCATTTAATGAGACTTGTTAGCAAAAACAATTTGATTGATTAAATTTACAACCTAAAAATATGTAGTTTAAAGACCAACAATAATATACAGCATAGTATGAATTCACATTTATTTTTGCAAGCACGTTTGGACGTGTTACTGTGTATATCCTTTGTTGTGTATCTTGATTTTGCCCGCTGTCGATACAGGAATATCTGACAGGTTATCTCAGGTTCTGTGACGGTAAAGTGGAGGTGATTTGATAAGCTCGCACTTCGTGATGAGCACGTACCAGGCGACTCGTTTACCACTGGTATCGCTATTCATTTCCGGAATAAATGATTGTAATTTAATATTCTGTGTTTCTTACCCGTCACGGCACAATTCGATACTCGCACCATAGACACACAATCGTTACAGCAATCCAACAGCCAGAGATTCTTCTCTGAAACTTTATAATGAAATGTATATTAACCACTCTTTAAAAGACTGATCGCTTTTAAATACGATGAAACCAATTTCGTGATTTTAGATGAACATTGTCTTCAAGTGTAAAAATCTATCAAGCTCTTATTCTAGTAGTTTCTATTGTACATTATAAATATACAAGCAATAAAATTAATTTCGATATTTAGATTATAGAATATTTTTATCAAGTACAGATGCTAAAAAAATGAAACATGCTTTCATTCTACTGTTTGATTTATTTGTGAGGTGTTTATAATAGTTATAATTTCTAGGTCGATGTAATTAGTATATATTTTGTAAATACATATAGCTAGTATAATCTGAAAATAAACATATTACATTCTAGTTGCTTGCAATATTTATACCAATTTACATCAATATAGACAGCATTTAATTGATTACTATAATTTTATTACAACAAATATACAGTCGGATATTCTACAACGAAGAATGTTGCAACGTATAGTTGTATCAATAAAATTAGAATGTACAACGAACGTATGTTCTCTTGTTAGAATAAACTGTTAAAACTTATGGAAGATATGCATGTACATACATATATTGGAATATATGAACGAACAGATGTTATACCGAAAGAAGTTCTAGAATAAATTATGTTTGTTCTAGTAAAACCAACTGTACGTATTTGTAGTGTTAACAAAATATTGCAAATACAGTGAAAATAAATAGACAGGTACATTATAACAGTTAATATCAAATGAGTATTCTAGTGTTAATATTTAGTCATATGTTAAATAATTTCACTTCGTATTGCCTATTTAGAGATTAAATTAAATTATTATAACACCAAAATTAACATAACATTGTAAATAAAGAAGTTGTTCAGAATTAAAAACTGCATAGTATGATGCCATATTTAATGCTCAGATATGTTTCTGTTGCGAGTAAATACATTTTGAAATACTACATTTTAATGACAGATTAGAAGGTCTTGATTATTTGTTGTTGTAACTAGCAAAAAATCTGCAATTTTTGTTCCATGACCTCCTGATCTCTCATCGAAATGCAATATTACAAAATTGATTTATTTCAGCATTAAATACAGCATCACTTTATGCAGTTTTTAATTCTGTACAACTCTTTTATTTACACTTTTGCTCTAAAATGTATCGTTCAGAAGTAATCAAAATTTTTTTATAACATGTAATTCCCTATGTCCCAGATTTCTTGGGACATCTGGTATATATATATATATATATATATATATATATATATATATATATATATATATATATATATATATATAGTATTTGACATAAATGTGTATGTTAGTATTCGTGACGAATAAGCCGCGGATTGTTACAGGGTAGTACACCCTCTATCCGTCTCCCGCTGCGCACCGCTACTGTACGCTAACCCCTGTCAGTCTATCATCATTTATATTAAATTGATATTCCGTATGATTCTTCGCCGCGATTTGATCACGTTTTGACAGTACGCTTGTCGCCGGCACACGATCGTGATTACGGCAAATGAGAGAACGTCTCGTTTGAAATGAATACCTTATCGGCACTTTTAACACGCAGACATACCTACCACTAACATCAGGTCTTCCTCATACCCTCATTCTCCTAAACATCATTCTCCTTCACCAGTACTGCGTTAAACAATTCTTGGGCTTTCCGTGAAGCATGATAATAAAGAATGTGTAAGTAACAAAATCAGTAGTTTTAATAAATAAATACATCATCTGCTTATCAATTTTATTCACTACTAGATTAGAACCAAGATATTTCTAATAATGAATACAAGTAGTAGATTGTTGAACAAAAAATAAACCTTAATCCAGCTCTGTATTCTGCTCATTTACTTGTATATGCAAGTGACGAGCAGGATGGCAAGTAACGTTTGATTTTTATCACATCGAACACATTACGGGTTGGTGGTGAGATGCTTTTAAACAAATGACGTAGATATGTTTATTATCTGATGTGATTTCTGTTTGATCTGCGGTCGACCGATGAGAGCTTCCGTCAAATTAAGAATGATAGGTTTGCTTTGTTTGACATTTGTATTTGGTATGCATTGGTTTTGTTGGGAGAATTGTCAAAAGAGATGTTAGTCGTTTTTTTCACAATATAAGTAAAAGAAATGCAAAATAGTGTGACAACTTTGAAATTAATGTAGCGATCCAGAAATATTGAAATAAATAGACATTTTTATATTAATTATAGAAGAATAATACCATATCATCATATTCATGACAAATTTTAATTAAGGCCGAATATAAAATTTATTTTTACTCTTGTATTATTATAATCTTTTTTATAAAATTGTATATTTGAGGAGGATACGTTTCTATAAGACCCAGCGCTAAACAAAACAGTGTTAACCGAGGTCATTTTAATACTGGTTCATTTTCTATAAACTGATCCATAATTTCCGTAATTGTGTCTTCACGAACCGCGTTATAATGAATCATCGTAATGTAACGCTTTTTTGCGGTTAAAAACGCGTTACATCGAATCAGCGTTAATCGGGGGTAGTGTTAAGCGAAGCCTTACTGTATTTAACATTAATCATCTTGGTATACGTTTCTTCTGAATACTCAGTTTATCTTTGAGTTAATAAAACTAATCACATTTTCATACTTGTCTTGACTGTTGATGATGCTAGACATTTGTTCCTATATGTATGTGTGATGATGTCAGTGGGAACTGCTGGTTGGTACGTGATTTGTGACATTTGTAGCATGATGCACGTCGATTATTGTCCCCGTACCGTCTCATCCCACAACGCCCTGTAGCCCGGATGTCATCACTGATTGACTTTGTTATATTGTTATCGTCACTAGTGCTACTTGTTTGCTAAATTAACGCTGTCTAGAGTTGCCAGAGCACGATCCTAGCTCCTCTGATGGGGTCACGTGACTCGTTCACACTACCAACACCGCCCTGTAAGTACGTGCCGGATGGTGTTAAAATCTGAATTTAATTTGTCTCAAATCATGCAGCTGAAAAGGGAGAGTTCTGTAGGTGTATATTATTACAGAACTAAATGTTTTTTTTTTTATTTACAATATAATTGTCTTGTTAGTTGAAAAGTGCAATGTGGAAATTCACAATTGTAGTCATTTTTTGTACTTGCCTGTAATATAACATTAGCACAGTAAGCTGAATACAATAATATTAATAATATTTCGATTATTTATTATTTTTATTGACGAAAAACATACAATTTTTGTTCCTCCTAAGCTGTTATAAAAATGCAACATTTCAAAATTGAATTACTTTATGTAGAAAAATATTTGAATACTAGGCGCTACCCGTGAGCACCATGTGCCCACATTCGTAATTTCTATAAAAAATTTCTGTTTCTGCGTTGTATGTACCTTTACGTCTCCTAGTCGCAAACTCTCTAAAATATCTTGATTATGTCTGTATATCCATCATTTCTATTTTTCTCCATCTAATTGTATTTATTGTAGTCGGATCTTATATTGTAAAAAAAAATATTTATTATTGTCGGCGGTTTAAAAAAAATATCCGTCTATACGGAAGCTTTAATAGACTTCGTAGAAGTACAAATAACGTATTTTAGATATTTTAAACATGCATTAACAAACAATACTTCTGCGCACATGTGGGATGTCAAAATGTTATTATTGTTTATTTTTATGTTACTAAGAAGGGCTGTCATTTCATGAACTGTCATTAATGTTGCCTGGGTTACGCAATTGCAGCTAACTTCATGCTTGACGGACAGACAAGGGCTATTCTATATATAATTAAATTAAATATAACACCATATCATCTAGTTTTTAATCCTAAATAACTTTTTTTATTTACACTTTTCCTATAAAATATATTGCTAGGAAGTAATTAATTTTTTTCCATATTATCATGTTAATTCCTTATGGCCCAGATTTGATGTCCGATTATAAGCATCCTTTAACAGATAAATAACAATTTAATGAACAATGTATTACTAGAGTTTTCTCACAGTCGTTACGGTGTGATAGTCGTGCGTCGCGACGGACGTCGGCACCGGGTGTTTGTTACATATGCGTCGGACGCCCCCCGTCGTGCTGACACGAGGCTCCCGTGATTGGGTCATCATTAGCCCAACTTGTGATCCGGTGATAACAGCTTGCACTGGATCACTCGAATCATGCTGTCTCAACAGATATACTGCTATCTGTACGTTCCGTTTCCGCAAATACACGTCTAAAATGTCTATGTACAGTGTACCCATTCTTTTATTGTTTATTAACAGGGTACCCAAAATATGTGGAATTTTTACTGAATACCAAAGCATTGTTTATCCAAAATGTTCTATTTAAACAGGTCACTACATGAATCTCGGAATGGAAAATTACAATTCGAGAAAATCATACTTTTGTTATTATCTATTCCATAAAGTATTTTGAAAATACTTGCCATTAATATCGGCCTATAAGTGCTTAACTTTTATCTAATTTAACCTACTTTGTATCTCTTATAGTTTCCGAGATCCTTCTAGTGGCCCGTTTAAATACGACACCTGCATATGCATATCCACATTTTCGGAGACACAAATCGAAATATTCGTATATATAAATGTGCCGTGTCATGTTTTAAATTTGTTCAGTGTCTTCTTCTTCTTAGAATATTAGTATACATATTTACTGTTAATAGTATGGTAAATCTGAGATTGAATTATATAAGTAAATAGCAAAAATGCACTTAAAATAGGTCTTTAACTTAAAACACTAGCACGGAACAAATAAACTTTATCCAATATATGTCTTGCCATACATGCAGGATTGGTCCGGTCAATCGGGGATTTCACTGGCTGTCCGCAATAATGTCCATTATTTTAAAAACGTACAGGACTTCAAAGTATGTAAATACAAATAGTTCCCATATTACTTTTTACTTCCATAACTCGAATTTCTATAACTCGAATAAAATGATTGGCACGTGCATTCCATAAGTTGAATTTTGAAGAGAAATCCTTGTTAGTGGAGAAAATTGTTTGTGTGTGCTTGGTTCTTTTTGTTTTCGTTTTATTTTATTCAATTTCAATGCAAAAAATTGAAGTGAATGCGGAAGATAAATCACACATAAAAACACAGTTCTGTTGTGATTTTTTCGAAAAGGTGGTACATTTTTGATGCAAAAAAATATAGTGTTTTAACGAAAATACCTGGTTTATAGCAACACTTACTCACACAAAAATACGCCCTTACCGCAAACGTTTTTTTTTTTTTTGTATTGAGTTTTTAATTGTTCGGGGAAGTCCTTATTTGTAAAACGTATTATTCATTATAAGTTTGCTGAGCATGAACGGGAACAAGGCAAATTACTGAATATTTTAACCGAAATTACCATGTACTCCTAATACACGATTTGGATTCAATAAAAAACGTGTGTAATTAAACCATTGTAATATCTTTAAACAAAATCGCTAGTTTTGATGAACATTTCTATAACTCGAACCTTTTTTGTGGATAATGGTGATTTGAGTTATAAAAGTTTGACTGTACATTGATGCTTGTATTTCATAACTTCATTGTGCATCTCTAAAATTGTACCAAAAATTAAAATACTGGTATTATAACATAACTTTTCGTTGGATAATATGTTTAACGTAAAAATTAAAAATTTCATTTCTTTAATCAATATCATATTTTTCAAAATGAAATGTTAATATTTTTTAATGAGGTAATATTACCGCAGTATAAAAAGTATAAATTATTTTTGTGATAACAAGATCCTAATAACGTTAGGAAATAATAAACCCAGATAATTTTAGAAAAATATTTGTAGAATTTTTATAAATAATTCACGCAATAAATTCATATTTTACCGATTCGTTTTGAAAAATGTAGTATGTAACATGATGACAGTATAAACATGAATTTTGAAGGGTTGTGAATACTAGTTAGACATTTCACCGCATGGAAGCGCACCCTACTGAACTTTACTGTCAAGCAGAGCCATCAAATTAACAGCGGACGTGCTTTAAAGCTCGCATGTTATCGACTGAGGAGCTTTTATTAATCAGTGGTTCAAAACAGTTGGTTACGCTATATTTAATACATATTAATTATTTTCTTAACATAATATTTTAAATGAATATTTAATCTTCTTTAACTTTGTGGTATTCTATCTAAATAAATAATTTATAATTATAATACAGAGTGTTTGCTTTAAACGGGCCACTACATGGATCTCGGAAACTACAAGAGATACAAAGTCTGTTAAATTAGACAAAAGTTGAACATTTACGGTTGGATGTTGATGAAGATTTCATATACTGCATGATCACTAGATAGTGACAAAAGTGTGGTTTTCCAAAATTTTAATTTTCTATTATAACTTAGAAGGTACTCAAATATTGAAAAATACTTCAAATAAATAATTTAGCGTAGATATACGGCTTTTCGATAATTTACATGAAACTTTTCTGGAGATACAGCATGCAAGTTTAATTTTGTAAATAGGAACTACAGTTAATTTTAATTCAGTTAAAAAGTACTATTTTTGTCTTTACTACGATATATTCGTTTACATAAATATTTTTTTTAGTAAATATGATAAAGTATGATAAAAAAATGAGTTTTGTAGCGTGCCATGAAAATTTGGTATAACACATTTGATAAATAAAAATATAAATGTTTTATTAGAAATAGAACAATATTTAAATTAATTTTTTTTTCAAAATTCGATGCGAATTCTGTACAAATTTAAAAATACAAAAACATATTTTTTAAAACAATAATAGTACATTTTATATTAAATATATTTGTGAATATATCTCAGGAATAATAAATCTTATGCGTATAAAATTACAACCAAATATTTTATTGGCTTATGTAAAATTAAATTATAAATAACTAATAATTATGGTCATATACAGGCTGTCCTATTTAAACGGGCCGCTACAGGGATCTCGGAAACTACGGAGACCAAGTCAGTTAAATTAGACAAAAGTGGCGCACTAGATAATGATAATAGTGTGATTTTCTCGAATTTTAATTTTCCTTTATAACTCAGAAGGTAATGAAGATATTGAAGAAAAACTTCTAATAATTATTTTAGCATACGTACGAATTTCTTCGATGAATTGTTTTTACTAAAAATTTCGGGAAATACATCTTGCAAGTTGCATTTTTTAAATGGAAACCATAATTAATTTTGGTCTAGCTGAATAGTGCTATTTTTTTTCTTTACAACGGTGTATTCGATTAAATTAATATCTCTTTTAGTTTTGAAGGAATACTACAAAATTATGATAAAAATAATGATTTTCGTAGTGTACCATGAAAATTTGGTATAAAAAATTGCATGTAAATATATTGTTTACAGAAATAATTCTTTGTATCATATTTCTTTGTTTTTTTTTTAAACTAAACAAAATATTTGTATAAACCCATACATTATTGTAAAGAGAAAAAAGAGTTTTCAACTGAATTAAAATTAACTACGGTTCCTATTTAAAAAATTTAACTTGCAAACTGTATCTCTAGAAATATGAAGTAAAAAAAAAAACGCCGAATTCATCGAAAAGCCTTTGCTAAAATATTTATTTAAAGTATTTTTCAATATTTTAAGTAGATACTTTCTAAGTTATAAAGGAAAATTAAAATTCGAAAAAAATCACACTTTTGTCATTATCGGGTGAGCCATGCAATATTTTCAAAATATGAAATCGCCATCAACATCGACCCATAAATGCGCACCTTTTGTCTAATTTAACCGACTTTGTATCGCTTATAGTTTTCCAGATCACTGTAGTGGCCCGTTTAAATAGCACAGCCGGTATTTCGGTTCAGTTCAATCGAATAAGATACGAGAATGGAGTCCAATGATTCTGTTATGTCGTTCTGTTCACAAGAGGCTGACTACGGTGTTGGTGATGTGTGTGGAAACTGACTTGTCCAAGTGTTGTCTTCCAACTACCTACTTGTTAACCGCTAGTTGCTGCTGTGTTTGTTCTCTAACTTGGTGGTCCGTCTTATCGTCCGTCCACATCTCGCCTTCTCAACACCCATTCAAATTATATAATTGTACGTCTGGACAAACTGTTACGTGGAAGAGTATTATCACTACAATCTGTATATAATCGTAATGATTTTATAGTTAAAAGGTCTTCACTACTGAAAAATATACTCAGTAAAAGACACATTTGTTCATACGTTTATAATATATACATTATGTTATTTTTTATACAATATAAACTTCACTGAAGCAATCCTATAATTCTTACATTAGAATCAAATATTCCCTGGCTGTTTGTTTTTTCTCAAAAGCTTCTAATTTAGTTTCGTAATATTTTCTTTAATTTTAGTATTATTTTTATTTATATTCATATTTGTAAAATTATTTAAGTTAACGGAACATCAGCAATAAAACGGAAACTGAGTTATGTTCATATGCTTTTTTTAGCAAAATCAGTAAACAATATCTATTTGATTGACTAATCAATGACCACCGTATGAGTTGAGAGTTTATATAAGAATACTGTGAGGGTATTTGTTTTCATTTGATTTTGCAAACAAGAACTTCCGTCTGTCTGTATGTCCGCATTGACGTGCATTGGCAGTTCCACTGTTCTCTCAGTTTTTCTTTTCGGCAAATTCGTTGCTTGCGGATCGACCATTCATCGATATTGAATTACCTGTGTACGTATTTCACGTACAATGATTTGAGATTGCATGCTATTGTATGTACTTCCGTATCTATAGACTTATATTGCAAAATATTAACGTGTAATGCAAGATAAACATTTGTAGAGGAAAATATATTTTCGCTATATATTAATCAGAATTAAAATCAATAAAGCTGGTAGGTATTTCTTTTCTCCGCAAACTGAAGTCAATTACAGGAAAAATAACAATGCAAATAAAAATTTTTAAGTATTACAAATACACAAATTAATTGCTAAAAATATAGATTTTTAACTAATTTAATAAAAATTAATTTAAAACAAAAATTAAATTAATTTGATTGACAAATGCATAATTTAAATTTAAACTGGTTGTAACGGTTTTGATTTAACTATTAACATATTGCTTTTAAAAATATTCATTTATATTAAATACATAAAGAAGATGATTTAATATTAAAAGTAATTAAAATAGTTTTACAATCCTGCATATCATCTTGAACAACGTTTATTTATTCATACTAATATGCAGCCATAATGCTATATCTTAAAGTTAAACTATAAGTTAGTTTATTCATTGTATTATTTTACTAAATATTAATTTCAAATGCTATATTTATAATATTCTTGCTTCAATATTTTTAAATCATACATATAGTTTTTGTGTTTGCATGTACATATTTCGTATTCGAAATCTTAATTCCATTGAATACATAAGAACCACTCACGTACATACATAAATACAAATTATTTTCTGTTTGGTAAGCGATTCCGTTCGCTCGGCCTTGCGGCAATGAATTTAAATTAATATTTCATTGGAAAGCGAATGCGACAGGGGTCCTTTTTCTTCCTCTGCACCACAAGAAAGGCACCAGTAAGTCGTGTTTCGTCTTTATCAGCAATTTATGTCATGAACTAACTTGCCTCCAACCCCCCGCCCCTTCTTACTCGACGTACTAACTTTCTGATTAATACTGGTTGGTCATCTTATATAAACATGAAGTAAGATGAAATAATCCCTAATACAAGCGGTTTGCTTCACTTTGAACAGATTATAGATAGAATTAATATGTACGTATATTTTAATATTCATGTCTGTGAGGACGACCGCCAAGCCAGCGAAGATTTACCGGATGAAATATTGTAATGAAGTGGATTTTATCATTGCGATTATTTCTTGAATATTCCAGTTTTGTGATTTATAAATTCTAATACTCCTACCCATGTGTTGTTTGGCGATTATGGGATAAATTATTGTCATCAAAATATTAATTATTATTCTTAATTTAACCAAAATTTATAACATAGGCAGGTTACCTATCTGTAGATATAATGTGAATGTTTTATAATATAACTTCAGTTAATTTAATTGTTTCTTTTTAAATTTAGTAATTTGTTGTATATTTATCTAAAATTTAATATTCATTGGACACTTTTCAGTAGCAAATAGCATTTTTTATTATATCTTTAACTGAACTGATGCAATTTGTTAATTGTTTTAAAATTATTTTGAAATGATGGAATACAATTTTTGAAAATATTGATTTTTTAGATTAATTTTTATATAAATTACAGTTCAGTATTAAATCATCTAAATATATATATTGAAACAGATATTGAAAAATTTGGTATCACATTATTAATTAATAACTTAAATCTGTTAGATTCTAATAACAATAATGCTCGAAATAATGTGTTAAATCACTCAAAAATAAATTTTACAATTTTGTACATATCGAGTGTCCCAGGAAATCTGGGACATAGCGAATTAACATTTGAAAATAGAAATATTGTGATTACTTCTGAACAATACAATTTTAGAGCAAAAGTGTAAATAAAAAGTGGTTCAGAATTAAAAACTGCATAATATGATGTTATGTTCAGTGCTCAAATATTTTTTGTAAATGGTGTAAATCCAGTTTGAAATATTACATTTTGATGATAAATCAGGAGACCATGAAACAAAAATTACATGTATTTTTGTTAATTACAACAACAAATAATTAAAACTTAGTCTTTTTTGTTTCACGACATCCTAATTTCTTTAAAATGTAGTATTTCAAAATTGATTTACTCGTTATAAAAACATTAAGTATGGCATCTTATTCTACAGTTTTTAATTCTAAACAACTTTTATATTTACACTTTTATATTTACACTTCTAAAATGTATTGTTCAGAATTAATGACAATTTTTTACACAGTTATTTACATGTTAATTCCTTGTCCCAGATTTCTTGGGACACTCGATATATCATTATATTTGTAATATTAGTGGCAATTATTAAACCTAATTTATACAAATTGCATTAGAAAAAAATGCTCTTTCGATACTAGGTATTGTATTTTACTGACTATAAAACGCATCTTAATTTTAACCAAATTTTTTTATAAAATAACATTTTTACCATTTTTATTATTAGATTGCAAAGCCAAACTAAAAAAATGCGTCTTATAGCTATGCAGGTAAAAATACTACATCTGAATAGTATGAACAGGAATATTTATGATCTTAATATATTTTCCCTCAATTCTCTTAAATTAATGAGTAGAGATTAATTATAGGACGTCTGGTTGTTTTTTTTTTTCACTTGTATACACTGGGCACCTCTAATACCTACGTACACACGTACGTACCGCGTTTACTTACATTTTAAAATGCACCCCTTCTGGCCGTCCGAACTGAGTCGACTACTAACGAGAACGTACGAAGGTTAAGCCGACCAATCATGAGCTAGGTCGGCCTACTTGTTGAGAATTTTTAATTATACCTGCCCACAAGTCATGTTTTGTTGTTTGTTTTTTGCTTTTTTTGCATCCATTATTAAGAATGCTAGGTCTGTATAAGGTATTCATTAAAACGATTTTGAAATTGTCGAGATTTGTATACAGGTATGCAAGCATGGTTAAAACGAAGATAAACTTATCTTGTGATGATTGTTGTGTAAATATTAATAAAATATGCGCAACACTGTACACGGTTCATCCATTTAAATGTGAAAGTTATTACTTGACGTGCTGACATATACCAATTAGTAACAGCCAATTAATTAAACACCAATTATCATAATTGAACACATCGTTTCCAATTAAGCGTGTACACTGTTTGACACTAATTGTTAGAGCTTTTGACACAAGCGACTTTCAACCGTAAATACAATTGCACTTGTGTATCTGTGTACGTTGCTCTCACAATACCATCAGCCGGAATCCACCTCCTTCCACAATTTTCACATACGATTCTAGTCATTATGTATCGTTAACAATAGTACGAATGTACCGCGCGTATTGTACGCCAATGAGAACGCTCGACGGAGGGTTGTTATTGGTTGAACCGGTAGGCCACACCCACACTTGGCGTTGCCCCCTTTTCATCGCAAATATTAGGGAGTATCTATGCGAGACCCTTCGTCGTTCGGGGCCAGTTTTTCAAATTGATGTAGTCAGTGCGATCTAATGTACCCTACCGAGCAGTTCTCATTTCCCGACGGTTGTGAATCAAAACAATGACTGATTAATAGGGACTTTATACTTCTAACTATATATATATCTCTATCTGTATATACAGTGTGCGTGTGTGTGTGCGTGTGTGTAGTGGTTCGTGAACTCTGCTTCTATTACCTGTTATAACGTAACAATACATAGGTATATTTGTAAAGAGTCTAGTATTAGAGTTCCAATTATTCTAAAGCAAACTAAACGTGATTACAACATCGAACAACACGGTACAACGATATATTTCAAACGATCGGACTTTTTATAAATCTCACAGTGTGTTATGAATAAAATGATAATGTTATGACTGACACTGAAACGGTTGATGTTTTCGAATTAACGTACAACGGGTGAGTAAAATGACGTAAAGTGAAACGTTGAGAAACGTATGCGCGCGGCCTGTCACAATGAACAATGAAAGTGTAGAAAATACAATACACGTTACTGCTCCGAGTATTCTGAACAAACCATCACAAACCATGCCTCAACGTTCGCCGTTCGCCATCCAGGAGTTGCTGGGCTTGGGCGACAGCCAGCATCGGTCTCCTACGGCCGCCGTATCGGCGATAACGCCGAATATGTACCCGACACAACGGCATTTACAGCCGCCAACATGTTTTCCATCCGATCCCAGTTTCAATCATCACCACATGACGATGGCAGCAAGTCGGATGGCCTATTTCAATGCTCAAGCGGCGGTAGCAGCGGCTTTTCTGCCGCACAACATTGCCGCCGCCGCCGGAATGTCCGGCAACCCTGGCGCGGGTTCGCCCGCTGCCGTGCTAGGGTTGACGGGCCACCAGCACAACTCGACGCCCGGTAAGCTCTACCATACATGTTATCTATCCAGTATACATACATTGAAACGTATATTTACAATATTCTGTCATATTTACAAGTATATTTAAATATTCTATTTTAGTTAAAATGTTCAGAGCATGTTTTTCTAACGGAAATATTTTTATTTCTCTGTAAGTTTGGATGATTTTTCGGAATATCCTGTCAATTGATTAGATAAAATATTTTTAGATAGTGTAGTGTGCAGTATATGTGTAAATTATATTTCTTTAATGTTTCTGTCGCACTTCTGAAACTTCTTTAGAATATCTTCCTAAAGACGAGAAATATTAATCTAACAAAGAAAATTTTAGCGTCAATGACAACTATTCAGTTACAATTCGTATACAAATATGTATATCGTATTTTATATTTAAAATATATCTGATAGTTTAAAGTAAATGTGGAGGTAGGCAAGTGTAATTTAATTTTAGAGGACTGTACCTACCTATATCAGATATTTTTTAAATCAATAAAATAAAGAAATATAAAGTAAATATTCTTTCAGATATAATTTGAAAATGTAAAAGACCAAAACTGCTTTTTTACACATGAATAATGAATATTTTAATCTGAATAAAAATATGCGTAAAATATACATAATTTTAGCAAAAATATACACGTATTTCAAGTTAAAAATATTTATATTATAGCAATATTTTTATAATGAAAAAAAAATCGTGAATATTACAAAAATTCACATTTTCAGCCTATTTTTGCTTGTAACAAAACACGCTTTTATCATAAAAATAAACAACTGCATATATGACAATAAAAAATATATCAAATATACGAATTACAAAACGCACAAAAAAAAAACCCGGCGAATTAAAATAAATATTTTAGTTCGAATGCACAAGGGTATCACAAACCGATGTTGTCGTTGAATTTTATCAAAAGCCATTTGGTCGGTGATAATAGCAGTAGTAACGTAATGATGCGTGTGTAATTTTATCTTGAAATTGGATATTTGTTCATATAGTTACAACCGTGTTGATGTTTGCATGTATGTAGCGTAGCGTAGGCCCATATCTCTACGTCGTCGGGCACGGTGCGGTAGCTGTACCGTGCCGTCTAACGAGGATCAATGGCTCATTATGCCCTCATCTGGACACATTGTTAATTGGTAACTCGATAATTCCCTGATTAGATGTATTATACCTGCTTGAGTTCGCTTGCCTGGCCATCGTTCTATCCGTTCACCAAACGATACGGGATTTTGTACAAACGAGAAGTTGCAAACATACCTACTGGTATCTGTAGTAGTATACTTGTAATACGTACATTATAGAAGAATATTACTGCAAAGTAACAAATGCCAACTGGTCTCTCTATTTAATTATTTATAACTATCGATTGGTTTTTCAGAACATAATTTTCCTAACTAAGTACTCAAAACAGGCAATTTATTTCAGAATGAAAATATAACTACATAGTTAATTTAGATTACATTATTATCGTACATATACCTATATATATATATATATATATATATATATAATTATTTATTGCTAAAGTAGTAAACCTATACAGATACTGTAACTACCTATGTATATTCGTTAATCATTGATAATGCACTCACATTTCTATACGTACAAATCTACATATATAACAATATTAATTTCGTTTAAATGATTATAGCAGCATAATTAATTCATTAATATCATTTTACGGTTGAATGAAATGTAATAGTTCATTAACTAACGTATGTTATAATAATTAATTTAGTATAGCTACCCGTATAAATTTTCATTTCGCTGTGTAATATTATTCAGTGTGAATATATAAAGGTATACACATTAAAAGTATACTTCGTAACTGTAATTTAGGTAATTATGTTTTACGTAATTGAAACGGTTCTTTTTCCTTTTAAAAATATATTGAAACTTCAGGTATTCATTAATAATTTTCTCATATTACCTTCAGGCTCTTTTTACAATATGTTTTGTGTTCATATACATTAATTATTATTTACATTTCTACTAGTAGCAGTATCCTTAATCATACCTAGTTTGTCGTACTATTTTCTAATTCTAACCAAATGATTCTTATTTGTATGATTAAAACAACTAGTAAAAAATCAGTTACTTTCAATATATTTGTCCTCACAAATTACTCCGTTAACACAAAATCAATCGTAATTACAAAATGACGAAGGTTAGCGGATAAAAGAAAATATATCTAAATTACTAATTCGATTAAGCGTTTCGATTAAAATATCAGAACATTTCGTGCGTATCGCAAGCTGTCTCGCATTGAAATGCTACCGAATATTACCAGGGATTCTCGGCCTTATGTGTAGCGGGCGGTAAAGGTGAGTGTTGATTGCGCGAGACGTTGACGGGGTCGCTTTTAACACACAGTGTGTTGTACAGTCCGCGTCGCGAACGCGTCAGTCCCCTGTGGAGTATTGTACGGCCTGTCATTCGCTTCCAGATCCGTACAACACTCATATTGCTCCTCGTCATATACAGTTCGCAGTCGCGCTCAACTTTTAAATTCATTTACGAAACTGCAACGTGCATGCGATATTTCTAAAGCGAAAAAATACATGCATGCACATATGTTTTCATATGCTTTCGTGCATGGAGATTTCGATGCGTGGCCCCATAAACATAATCTGTAACAAATATTACTAATACGAATTGTCGCAACACCAATAAGCGTATTAAAGTGTTTTAAACATATTAGATTTTTATAAAATGTGTTATTAATAATCTTTCTAATTATTAGACTAAAATCGTTTGTATACATCAGAAAATATACTTATTATAATTTTCCTAATCATATACAAGTAGCGATGCAGTTCAATCATTAATGTAGAAATATATTTAGAAATAAGTCGTTGATCGCGATTTAAAATGCAATGCTAGTAATGATTACAAATTGGAAATAAGACAAGTAGACATGCATATTTATATTATAGAGTTACAAAGTAATGGATATTAAATTAACAATATTTAAGCGATGTTCCTGTCTTCTCTTTGCATGCTGCTTTACTTATATGGGTAATATACATTTTGGTTGGTGTACAACATCCCGTACATCGGACGGTAATGCTCGACTGCAGACTACACGTGTCACATATTCACAGCTCCGTAATTTCTGTGGTGTGATTCTTTGTCCCATCGTCCCCTCCTCGCACCTTGAAGGGTCGCGACGCGAGCCCCGTTTTAGGCCTGCGCCCCCGTCAGCTGTAGTCGTACCTATACAGACTCGACCGATCAGGTTACAACCACATACATCACAAATCTCTCTCTATATATATATATAAGTATATGTCTATGTGCAGAACGTCTTACTGTTATCCGTATCTCTAAGTATATGTAAATATGTGCGATCACACAAGTTACTGCCAGTTACTTATTCGCCCGTGATAATTTACTTATGAATTGCGCATATGATCTTGTAATACATGCAAATACAAGCATTGATATTAGATCCAAACTGGTTACATGCAGAAACGGACTTTATTTTTTATTCACACCTGGGATTATTATTATTAACTGTGCGTGATTCATTATAGTTTATTAATTTTCCACTCATCCTGTTCTCAAAATGACGATATATAAACGACATAGCATGATATTTCGATTAACAAAACAATTGTATTTAAATATTAATTCATATTATAATATACGTACATTGGATCACTGCTTTACAATACTAATCCGTTGCAGAGATCCCATGGTATCGTACTGTGAATAAAATTACATGCACTTTGTGGGTTGAAATTAGAATTTTGTTTTTAACACTATCACATATTTTTATCGGATTTTATTTCGTGTTGGCTCGTACAGTATTCGCGAGATCATTCACGCATATCGATAAGTGACTGGTTCTCTATGTTCAGTCGAACGGTATAGTCACAACAAAACATACATACCGACACGCGGGGGCGTGTGTTTGTGTACGTGAATGTACCATATTGCACACCTTTCTATTCAGGTGTCCAACAGAATTAAACGCTCGCATTCAGTGTACCGAGGTCGTGTTGTCCCTTCACACATGTTTACAAGCATGTATGCACAGGTATCTAGACATACAGACACACACGTGTGTGCAAGTATGTGGTAAAACTCTTCACTACGCGTGTGAATTTACTATGCATACGTATTATTAGTTGGCTGTCCTTACGGCTCTCTACCGTAAGTATAGTGTATCCATAGATATAAGAACTTGACTAAACGCAGCATGCTATTAACAGAGGATTATCCCAAATTATACGACACAGTAAATGAATAAAAAGCAGAGCTGTATTCAGAAATTTATAAATACATTTTGAAAAATAACAACAAAAATATGATATACATCTTAACAATAATAATACAAATTAACATAAATAAATGTAATATTCAATAAATTATTATTACGTCTTAATTATAGACAAAATGTCTCTTGTCTTTCCCGCTAAGAGCATTACAAATGTACCTGAATACCGCCACTACTAGTAGTTTATGGCCTCTCCTGCTGTGAAGGGTACCACCCTACCTATTAAGGAATCATGTCAAGTTCTTATATCTATGGATAGACTATATGTATGTGCGTGTGTATTCTGTTCTTATAAGTACCAGTCTATACCGTACGATGACAAATGAACGTCACCCAACATGTTTTACTATGCAAAAATGATTTGTCAGTGGAAATTGTGCTCTACATATTGTATAATGTTGGCAGGGAGTTTGAAAATGATTCGTACATTGCTAATAAGCATATACACTTGTACGCCTTTGTATTAATAACCTGTCTGTGTATCGGGAAGATTGCAAGTTTAAACTTGCATACATCATTGGTTCGCGTCTGTATACAAAGATAGAACCTACGTAGTGAACGCATACACTTGCAATGCTAGTTCTAACAGTGTACTAACCTTCCTCAAAATCGTTACATATAAACATATTTGCAACAATATTAAATATTTAAAAAATCAACTATATTCTTTGACTATTTAAAATTTGATAAATGAAATTTATTAGAAATCAGCTACAAATTCTGTTTTGCTAATATGAACAATCTGTACATTTACTGCAACTTTCAATATTGCAATATCTGTCTGCCGTACATTTTTCTATATGTACAGTAAGGTTGGCGTTTATATACTAGTGTTAGTACATGCACTATACTAGTATGTCACGTGACTACTCTATATCGTCTGTGTATATTTGTACGACGCCGAAACTTCGCTGATTTGTGTACGCAAATGAAATTCCGAAATTAAGTAACGTCTGTGAAAGTAATTAAGCCACAAGATAGCTTATTGTAGCGTCTGTAGAGCGCGCCCGGAGTTGTTCTGGAGTTCCGGCGATGTTTTCACATCCATGGGCGTCGTCATGAACATTTAACATTACGGACTATGCTAAGTTAAGAACAATTATTTGTTACCTCAAGTGACTTGTGTTGTTTGTTCGACGGCCGGAATTTTTTGAGTTATTGTACAATAAAATTTATATTTCCAAATAAATATTTAGTTGGACAATCTTCAGCATATAAGTAAGCATGTATCAAAATTTTAAAATCCCAATATGTGATCTTTTATTTCGCAAGATTTTAAAAATTTCTACGTGTATGAAAATATATAAAGAACTGTATTTAATAATTAGATCGTGCTATATTTAATCCATCTACCTGTAGTTATTATAAATTAAAATTTGTTAAAAAATATGAATTATCTTTTGTGCTGAAGATGTTATAGAATAAAACCTGATTAATATACAAAATTTTAGATTCAAACTGAGATTACTACGCCCCTGTAATCAAAAGCTGTGCGCGTGTATCTATGTGCGTACGTGCACGTGTATATATGTGTATGGCAACTTGAATTCCCGACATTCTTGCATTATATTATTCTTGTGCAATTATGTTGCACGGTTTCGTTGGTGTCGTGTGTGCACAGCCTTAGAGTTGGTTTATTGTTGAAATTAAAGCTCGTATGTTTGGACCCTTACAAGAAATAGCTACTAGTACATACCCTTATGGGTGTGTGTATGTTTACATATATTAACTGCTACAGTACAACTTACCCGGCTTCACTCAGCTAGTCTAGTTTAAATGTTCATATCCACCATTTACCCGATGACTCTAAATGGAAATTAAGCTTGAATTAGCTATTTTGTTAAATTATATTTGTGTTTATAAGTTTCATAATATGCGATAGATATGTATTATTATGCAGAATTATGAAATTTATAACTAAATAAAACAAAACAATTATTGTCGTGGATTTAAATAAGTTCACTTGGTGTTAGATTTCGTAATATAATGATCGTACTCGCATTTAATTCTTGCCGGTCGGCGTTCAAATAAACTTGATTAAAATATTAAGAATGCCTCAGCTTAATTATACGTGAACTACCTAAATGTATCCTCGGATTAGGTAAAAAACAAATCGAGTCAGATTACTTAAGTTAGTGTAAACTTATTGTGATCCTTTCTCAGTTAATATAGAGTTCTTTCTTTCTGCTAATATGTGTATGTAAATTAGAGAGAAGCGAAAGAGAGCAAGGAATAAGAATAAGATTAAGGAATGTCCGACGCACACAAGCGAATCACGTGACAGCTGGATAATAAAAGACTGAGGGGTAGATTTAATTAAACTTATTCATCTCGGTGTAAAGTGATGGGCCGCGTTTCTACTACTGTACGGCGGGCGGCACTGCATTTGATTACGGCTGCACAGAAGCCGGGAGAGATTCTTTGCATTTTTGACTTAATTGAGTCCAAGTCGAGCCAGTCTTCAGCGACAATCTCTTCAAATGACTTAATCAGTTTCTTTCCTTCCGCCAAACCGACTGAAACACAAGCCGAGAAGGAACTACTAGCTCTACCAGTAGCATGCACTATATCTTGTACTTACCTACCCTACATAGTCGCCAACACAACAGACCGTTAAATGAAATACATTTAATCATATTTAGTTTTAATAATATGACAAATGCATAAAACATGCAAATATTAAATTTTTTTCACCGAATAGTGTTGTCACATGTATGATTGGTTTTGCCTTTTTTAATCACACACCGTGTTGGGAAAATATAAAAATGTATATTGTAAAATCCTGTTAAAAATGTATTTACCGCAGGTATTAATTAATTCTAAAAATTTTTATTTCTTTGACAGATTTTAATTAAATATTAGCAAAAAAAAATATAAACAAATTGAAACGTTATAAAACTATTTTTTTTTTTAATTTATAAAACAAACCTATAGATAAAAAGTTGGTATTGAAAATACTTCATTTATAATTCGGATAGTTGTAATTTATGGATTTTTTTCTTAAATAATAATCATTGGACGTGTTTATTCTATATATTCAAATATGGGATTTTTAAATACTTTTTTAATATGTATCTACATCAAATATCTCATATAACTAATGTTGCTATGTTTGTATAACTTGTGTTATTTCAATGTTACTGTATAAAAAGTTGCATAGAATTATATACATATCCTTATAGCTGCTGTAGCTAAACTACGTATGTATATGTGTAGTATTGACTGAACTGAAATGAATAAATGCCCGACACTGCTCTTATTACGGCTTGTTGCCGCTCCAGGCAATGGTGATTCCGGCTATAGTAACTATATGTTGGTATTAGTGTACACCCGCACACATACACACATAACCATACATAGTTGCAGTGTGCCGGGCTCTGTACATGTAGAAAATTGAATTATACGAAAACAAAGCGGCTGCTGCCGGCGAATAGTGTGCAGGGGTGGAATGAGGCGTGGGTGGGGGTTGCAGGGAAGCGAGACCGGAGGTTTCGTTACGGTTGTAATTAACTGCAACTCGATAATTAATTAGTTCCAACGAGTGCCGTTCGGCGGCGCCGTGGCTGTACTGCGCCACCGGTTGATAAGTTTCAGAATCGCTTGCTATACCATTAAATGACGATAGGCGTTGCGACGTTATGTACTTGTACACTCATATACGCACACACACATATGCATGCACGTATATTACATACGCATGTATATATGCATACATATACATACGCATATGCAGTGAAATAATATTTAACTGCTTGTGTTTTGTTAACGTATACTAACCTTACGAAGGCTCGTTTACAATGGATTAATTCTCGCGAAATATACGGTTTTTTTTTTCATTGTACCGTGCTGGTAAACGTCACTGGAATTCGTTATAAAACTGAATCAACTGTGGGCGGACTGGTAAACTGGAATTAGATATTGCGCGCAAATGTGAAACACAAATCAGTGCCCCAATATCTAATTTAAGTTACAGTGTAATATTACGGGTACAGCAACAAATAATTAGATATTCCACGGTACAACTAATACATATATGAAACATATGTGCGGCAAAAACTAATATTTATATTATTAAATGAGTTTATAATGCGAAATATTGTGTACCGTTCTCAGATTGTTACATACATTTTTCTCTTTTCAAATTGTTACAAATAGTTGCTAGATTATGGCATATCCATTTATATTTCATTTTCTTATGTTGAGATCAAAAATTATATAGAATAGATGTTGAAATCACCTTTATCTCAATTAGATCCCATCAACTGTCAGTATTTGTCAGGATTTAAGTAGATCTTGGATACAGGCTGGTGTACCTATGGTGAAAAATATCCATTGTACACCAATTTGTACTGTACCATAACACCCTTTTACTACTAACATGGCTGTATTATCACTTGATGGTGTTGTCATTCGCCAGCAGATGTATTTTTGTTAGCACTGACAGATTTAATTCTTCACGTTGTCAAAATATACTTGTACATTCGTCACTGAAAATCTCTGGAAGCCTTCCATTCATCAATGGAAGGCTTCGAATGATTTAGGATATGGTCAGTTCGATGTAGCATTGTATATGTATAATGGTATTGTTCACATAAGTAGAAAACGCTGTATTCACTAACTATATGATCATACACTGTATAAAAAATATGTTCATAATCTATATAGCTGAAATATAGGATAATGGAATACATTTCTGGTGTTTCTAAAAATTTAAACTATTTTAGCATTGAAACTTAACGAAGTTTTATTCCAAATAATAACTTTTCATTAGATGAACAAGATTACTACACGTTACTATGGAAATTAGGGTCGAGAGTTTGGGAAGACTGCTGAAATGTCCAATTGAATTTAAATACCCGTCTTAAATTATAATTCTCTCGATAGTACTCCAGTTGAAATTATTTTCAATATTATCCTTAACAAGCAAAGGAAGAAATATATTTAATAATTGTTTTCCCATTGCTGGGGTAGCAGACCCTTTATTATACCACATTCATTCGCAACATAGTACAAATACTGTGCAGATTCTGCGATGGATTAAATTTTCGCCGGCAATGCCGTGTACTCTGTCTACAGAAGTCTGTATTTTGTTCCTTAATATACACAATCGCTCTCGACATACTCCTATCTTTACATATCTCTCTCACCTTATTAATATTCACACACTTTGACATAAATTCTCCTATTATTTTTGCTAATAATTTTCCTTTCATTCAAGATACTTTCCATCATATTCATTCATTGGTCTTCCAATGTAAATCATTTCATAAGGGAATTATTCTCGAAATAACAGTATCAAGACGGTATAAAATGGTTCGTATGTTATATCCATGTCAATGAATAACGATATAATAAGCTATAGTACCCATAATAGTAGGTAGTTCAAATTGTCCCCATCTTTTGAATAGCACGCATTTTTCAAATCCATTTAAAATATCATATTTCTGTCCGGAAAACCGATTGAAAAAGACACGCTTCCGTACTACCAAGTTAAGTGGCTGTCATACACGAATAAGATGACAATACGAGACAATCCATGTTCTAGGGGCTTTAAGTCCACATACATCCAACCATTCACACATAATGGACCATATTAAGCTGCTTCTTATTTCTCGCTAGCCCTTACGGCCACGGCCCGTAAGGACCAACTTCCATCGTGCGATAGTGAAGCTCGTTTTAAACGTGTTTTGACCGCATCGTAATAGATGTTCTTTTGTGGGCACGTTTACAAGGATTTAGAAATATAATAGGCACATAGGTCCTTTGTAAATGTGGTGTGTAATCGTATATATAGTGAGGAATAGATTTATGATGGTTTTTCGCATATATTTCTTGCTCTATATTTGATTTCAATGAGTAAACATTATTATGTACATGATGTAATGTGCAATGTTTGTTTCAGGATTCTCGCAGTTGAAAAATTCCTTCTCATCAGTTCCCGGATCGTGTTTAACTGGTAAGTTACCATTCATTTCATGTTAATTGACTGATACGTTATAAGAAAAATACATCTGTCTTGCTGAACATATCATACATATGTTTGTTTTGCAAAACTGTGAGTTACGCCTCTAATGATGACTTGAATAAAACCAGTTTATTACATTATTACTATTTATGTTAAGTATTTAGATTTAGATTGTTTTGCGATCCCGTATGTCCATAATACAGCACACATACACAGGTGCATATATAACAGCAGATCCATAATAAGCACGGTGTCAGAGTGGCATCACGACGTTGACTAATACACACTGTGATTAGGCCATATATCCGTGTATATGTACGTCCATATATATGTGAGTGTGTGCGTACTTGTATAAATCCATGCATGAATATGTATGTGTGTATGTAATGGCTCAGGTTGTATTTGCTATTCGACCGGTTTCAGGGCGAGACCTGGCGGCCATTCAGACGTCTGTCAAACCGACACTAAAGATCCTGACACCCTTCTGCATACAGTTCTCACTCTCTCTTACTCCTTCTACTAAACTCCTATTATTCCACACACACACACACACACACATGCATATATACAGGTATATACACAAACACTAACTCATACATACAATGTACTATTCTATAGGAGTATAGAGCACGCGTGAGATAAGCAATCTGAGAATAGAGTTCGCACGTTCAAATTGCACTTCTCAAAACAATGATAAATACGTAGGTATATATTATACCTTCATACACATTTTTGTGTCTGTATGAGTCCATGTATACTTGATGTCAGTATTCACGCATGTATTAGGATGTGTGAAAATTTTTTACCTATCTTCCGCTTTCCAATTATTTTTCTTTTTATATTACGGCAAATATATTAATTCAACTTTCTATTTTAGTAAGCAATGTATGAAAACAAAAGTAATATCTAGAGCATTAATTGCATCTGCATAATATTTTAATAACATTATCACACATAATATTTTATATAACATATAATATATAAAATCTCGAATGCTCAAAAATGGAAACAATAACGAAAAACCAATGTTAAGTGCTCGCATAATGGTGTATTTTAGTCTTCGCTTAAAATTTCTGGCACTGATTAAATTAACTACTTAAAAGTATTAATACATTTTCAAATCAGCCCAGTCATCCAAACTGTTGATACATTCGCATATCAATTAGTGTCAAAGTGTAACGATGTCTTGATTTAATTTGGTGTAATGTACAGTTATAAAAATATTCATAACGACGTACGTCTGATATTTGCGTGTGTGTTTGTCCACGTGTCTGTATCAACTAATCTGATTAAAACATCACATGAATCATTTACCACACCGACGCTACACTGCAGCTACGCGTTAATACTCGTATCATACGCGTCATTTAACACTTCGCTTGTTTTATCTTCAACTCGCTTGTGTACTGCCAATGCACAAGCTAATGTTTTCCTTAGTTTTACAAGATCCTATTTATTGCAATCGATTTGCCGCGAGACTGTTTAGGCAAATGTTTGTACTGTGATTTCTTATGAACTAACATTTAAAATCTACAATTTTTGTATGTATAGTCCTGCTTATAACATTGGGTACCATTTTATAAATACCAAAATTCATATTAACACTAGATTGTTGAAAAAACATACTTATTCATTTTAAGTTATTCGTTCTTCGTGGAACATATTACACGCTAGTTGGTATTTTTTAAATATAGGATAGGTTTTTGAACAAAACTCAGTTTGACGCTAAATAATATTGTTTAGTAAGTAGCATATTTCGAAAGACGCTACACATATTTATTGCAAATACATTTACCATGCAATGGTATACCTTTCTTTATATTTATTTGGATTTCAAAAAAATTCATGATATGTTTTCATGTAATAAAATAAAATGGCATATTATATAAGGAGTTCAGTATTTATCTTATAAGTTTTTTATAAGGTTTAATGCTGTGTATTCATTTTAAAATATTTAGAACTGTGGAAAATTTTATGTTGGCTTAAACATTATAAACTGTTGATCATTAGCATGTAGAGCATAAACGTTATCGAAGAAATTTGTTTATATTTTGTTTCGCAATTTATTATGTACTTAGCGGTACTTACAGATTTCGATATACATGCCCAGTATAAATGTACAGCGTTATAATTATATGAAATTGTACAAGTGATACCAGGTTGTAAGTACATACACACATAAGTTAATACGATATGCTGACCGAGTACATATACTTCATTAATTAATGCAAAGTAGAGGAGAAAACTATTTCATACTTGAGTACATATACATTCTCTCTGGGTGTATAGTTACTAATTATATTTTTCACAAAGCGTAATGAACAAGAAGTACTCGTGCACTTGTTTGCTTAAACTGTAACAGAAAAGAGCAAAAAATATGGCCCAACATTATATTGCATTTCAGTTCGAAACATCGTAATAAATATGTTACTTTCTGAATATATTTTTTGTTAAACTTGCAACCGTATTAATTTAGGTCCAGTTTCTTGAATTGTGATTGCATTTATTCAAGATAAAAACTAAGAATAGGGAAGTGTATTTTCTTATAAACGTTTAGCTTTTAGTATTGACAATATCTATTTAAAATATAATTAGGAATATTATACATATTAATTTTGAAATATGAACTTTTAAACCTTAGGATAACAAATTAAATGTTATATTAATTACTGCTTAGTGATATAGTATTGATGTATATTTTATAATTATATTTTCAGATGTAGTAGAGATATTTAAATTAGTGTCACACATACGTTTATATTCAGAGCATATGCAGTATTCATCTGGTCGTACAAGATCCACACAGTAAACACGCAAACAAGCTGAGCATTACTCACAGATCTATTGTCTCCGGAAACAACACATCCGCCATTTTGCAATATGGCGATCGCAGCACCGTCTCTGTCTGGCACATTACTTTATCATAACATTCGCTCGCGCACACATGCATAAACGAATATCGCGAGTTTCTTTTCAACCCCTGTGACACTCGCTTCGCCCCGCTTCATCCTGTACGATATAATCGTCCAGCTGAACATTCAACATTCGTACACTATATTCCATCGGAATTCATAATTTCCCAATGAATAATTAGTGTAATATTATTGAAATAGTAAAGATATGTTATATAATTCTTCATTTGAAAGACTGAATCGTCATTAGTAAGTACTGTATATGAATATAGAATTTATTAGTCCGTAATAATATATGATTAAATTCCTCACTTGAATGAATATAGATATTGGATATTTGATATTAGTCCGTAATCATTACAATATTAGACATTATTGAAGATAGTAAGTCGTGCTCAGGATTAATCATTTAAACTGTGTCCTTGGACGCGCATATGCGTGTGTATGTCAAGATAAGGAAATATTTTCAATTGTAAACATTTTATAATACGAGTGGCAATATGGCCGCTGGCATCAGGGATACTCACTGGAGCAGCAGCACACTACTAGCATCATTGAGTAGCGCGTGTAAGAGAAAGTAATAGCAAGGAGGAAGAGAGGTAACTCGGATGAGGGTTCATAATGAGCTTCTGACGAGCTACCCTCGCTGCACAGTTATGACTTTAGGGGGGTTACCGAGGGTTCCTTACGCACCAAGAAATTATTATATCCACTGCTTGGCCGTGGATCAAATTGGCGTCGCTTCGTTGTATGGGTATATATGTACTTGTAAACCTCCACCTGCATACACCCCTCTTCGCTAATATTCTACCGCCTACAGCCCCTTGTATATACAGTATAGCTATAGTTACGTAGGCGATAAACTTACGTTGAATTTCAGTAGACGACTTATCGCAAGGCATGTGCTTGCTAAATTATCTACAATTATTATTGTTTTTATATTGTCTTTTAAAAATGGAATGAATTTTATTTTTGTCGTTATTACGAATGTAATAAATAAGATGTTTTCTAAATAAATTAACTCCTTATCATTCCTATTAGTAATAAAGAGTTAATATTGAGTGACAGTACTGAAAACGACGGTAATCATAATTCATTGAACGAAATGGATGTAATCATGAGTCTGTTATGCTCATTACTGTATTATCATAATGTGTTAGTTATAGCAACAGATTTTAACGGCCTAGTTTTGTGTTATTTTGTTAAACGTCAAAAGCAAAAACATTATTGGAACCAATGACACGACCACGAGTAAAAT
This sequence comes from Carabus problematicus, assembly GCA_963422195.1. Classification (NCBI taxonomy): domain Eukaryota; kingdom Metazoa; phylum Arthropoda; class Insecta; order Coleoptera; family Carabidae; genus Carabus; species Carabus problematicus. Next base: position 5,364,290 of record OY728579.1, read on the forward strand.
GTCGAAATTTTGGCAGTATTATTTACAAATATACATTTTGATTTTTAATATAATGCCTGTTTACGTATAAAAATGGTATATAGATGCTACAGGCAAAATACATTTTGCCGATACAGAATTATTCCAAGGATCTAAGCACCGCTGTGGGTGTGCTTGATAAACTATTGTTGATAAAAGAAAATAACGTAAAAAGACATTAATTTGCGGAAGTGAAAGCACACTTAACGGTAGAACAATATAGCTAACCCGACCGATGAATCCGGCGGCAATGTGTCGTTTGAAGTTGAAACGTTCAGCACGCAATTATCAGTTACTAATTATAGAAACCCAAAGTGACAATTACTGTTCTACACAATCCGTTTCTCACTCGCTCTCTTTGTCGTAATAACTTAATAATTTTAATTGGATATTTGCCTGAAGAGACATGAGCGCTTTTGTCAACTCCGCATAAACTTATTTAGGCACAATTTGCTTTATTTGCGCTTGTAGTAGGGGATGTGAAACTCTCCCTATCTCACTCTAACTAACTCTCGTCCCCCTTCCCAATGACTCCCTCTCCCGTGCACAGTGTATCTTTGCCGATTTTCAAATGTTCTCTTCTTCAAAATGACAAAGGAAAAAACATCTTCCGCAAACAAGTAATTATTTTTAACAGGTCTTTCTTGAAAAGTGTGTAATCGTCTGAGAAATTATAATGGCCGAGAAAAATTGGACATTACCGAACACTTACAGTGTACGTGTTGTGTATATTTACACTGAGACAACATAGTTTTTTTTTTTTGTGACATCGAATCAAAATATTGAACTCGCTTACGTAGTTTTAGTTTCAATCTAAACTAGAATCCCTATGAATTTAAAGCATGCGTAAACAGTATTTACTGAACACAATTTATTTAAATAGAGAAATACAAATACAAGTGTTAAAATTGACATTGTAATGTAAGCTACATCAAAAACTTTGAAATACGCCCCTGTTTCTGTACTAGAGAGTAAATAATAATTAAATGGTGGGCCTGAAAAACATTCCAGTAAACATAGACAATATATAGGGCCGTATGTGTTTGTACAAGTAGGTACGTTATAAGCCCGTAATCTATTATTCTATTGATCAATATCAAATTACTGGTTTTGGACCGGCCCGAGAATTCGAACCATTTTCTTACAAATGTTGGTGTCGCGACGTGTGCTACGGTACCAGGGGCTGTCAAAACCCAAAACGCAATCTTTTCAATCTGTTTTTACCTTAATCTCAACAAGTATTAAAGTCTATTAATAGATCTCCATTCATAAGTATAGTTCAATGAACTAAAACCTATAATGTAAATATGAATACGATAAAACCTCTTTATATTTAGCTTAAATTAATACAAAATTGTGTCTACTTCATGATTAATTGGCAATAAAATTATGAGACTAAACGATTTTAAACACTTTTTTCAAATGCAAGACGGCTCATACTTATTTAGAAATACAGGTTTCATCCATCTTCAAGTAATATAAAAAGTGAGAAATTATTTACACCAATCTCTGTATGCATTGTATGTAAGGAATCCTTCAAGAAGGAGTTTTCTATTCCTTTGGCTGCAACTCATGGCCGCCAATTATATTTCTTTTCCCCCACACGTTTCAAGATTTCGCTTTAAAAGGGAAATTTTCGATGCAAAGTGTTTGTTAAAACTGTCAAACGACATGGAATATATTGGCAGTTTAAACAAGCTGAGACTTTTTTTCTGAAACCATTCGTCTATGTACATTTGTGCTTATTATTATTCCTTTTCTCTGCACACACACACACACACACACACACACACACATACACCTAACGTACGTACCGGTTTTCTTATTCCATACTCTGAACAGACAATTATTATTATGTACTTTCATCTCGTCAAGAAGAAGAAGAAATCCGTTTGACAATACGAGTGGAAATAAACACTTGAGAGTATTTGAAACTTTCTGTTAATATCATTTTTCGAAGAAAATATACACGATTATATTCAATGTATTTATTTAATAATTCTAATATTCGTTACGTGATTATTAACTAATGCAAGTTTGTACCTACTAGTTAACTAGATGAGATTATAATCATTAGCCCATTACTTGTACTGTGTGTATGTGTTTGTTTATTTTGATGATGGTTGCCGCATGCCTGTATACATGTATGTGTACAGTTATGATATGTACCACATTGCTGGTTGGCGCCACTGTCGTTCATATATCGTGTTACTTTCGGCGCGTCGTCTTCCGTTCAATTTGTTGTTTTTGTCGGACGTATGCGCTTCCTTTTGTATGCTTGAACTGTATCAATTGGTAGAATCAGTATTCCATATACGTATCCACATCATTCTGTTTTTCCTTCCGCTTGAACAAATAATTCACAAACATTGTCTACGGCAGTTGAAACATTTGTTATGAATACTTTGGAAACTAAACTTAATATTAGAATTTAAATTTATGTACTCTATTTAAGAGACTTTCCTATTGATCTATGACATTCAAACATTTTACAATTTATTTCAGAATTACTCATTTTATACTACGTTCTTATAAATATTTTCATCTCACCTTGTTACAAGTAATCAGCCCAATCTTGTGTGTGCAGTGTACGTTATAAACGAACAGTAAATATATGGTTGAGTGTATCGTGAAATACAAATTAACTTGTTAAAATGAGCGTCTGTCGGCGCTGCCGAGCAAGGAATGAAATTATAAAGAATTCTGAAAATTTAAATACGTATATGCATTCGCGTATATATCTACCCAAACTCCTTTGGGCTACTCGGATGGTGTTGTGCAAATTATTCGGTGCATTTTTGTTCAGAAAGGTTTGACAAATACACATGCCTACATCGTAATAATAAAGTATTATAGTTGTATAAGTGTAGTTCAACATTTAATATTGCACTATATATAAAATACTGTTTTATGTTATACCTATTGCGAGGGTATCTAAAATATGTTTTTTTTTCTATATTGATATATAAACTAGTTTGTTTATACTAAGTCATTTCCAGGGGCTCGGGTTACAATACTACTGCTAATGAGATACTTTAAAAGCTATTTTCAGCCAGTCCCCGACCTATTAGTCCCGCGGAGACAGGCAAGATGTTTCATTTTTATTTGTAGCTTTAAATGTTCCTACCGCCTGCCTAAAATAACAACACCGCATAACTGTCAACACAGTTGTCACTTGCAACATTATTATACACACATTATGCTACCACTTGATCATAGAATATAGAAAATCTACCTGTTATTTAAGAATCTAATAAAGAAATTAGCAAGAACAGAATAGCATTCAAATATTACACAAAGTTAAAGTTGAAATGTGTGAACATGTAGTTTTGCTACTGAGCACAAATTCTAATAAGCAGTCGAAAGAAAAAAACAGAAGTTATTTATTTTGTATGATTTTTCAAAAATAATTGGACCTCTAGAGTTCATTAGCATTTGAAGCTGTAAATGATTGTATTCATTAGTTATTCGCTGTGCACTTGAAATATTGAGTGAATTGTGAGAACTGCCAACAAACTTAACGATTTTATTTTCATTTCTCAATAGAATTTCGAATAAACAGCTATTAGTAATTTATCGTTAATTTGGCATTCACATAAAAGAACAATATGTTTTACCTTAACAAAACTCTTAACGATTGATTGATTGTCGAATTAATAAAGAAAATGTCGAGTCATATTTCATAAATATAATTCTCATATTTAATGTGTATTTATTGGTTAATGTATTTTTAAAACGTCGTATAAACAATATTCGTTTTTGTTTGATTGGACAAGAATTACGCATCTTGTTAGGTTGCTGATCGATCAATTAAACTGTGCTGATCGCAAGGAATGTATCTAGCGTTGTTTCGTTACCACGTTGCTACATCACTTTGCTACATGTTTGTGCACGCGCGTGTTGGTGGTGCCCCCGCCAGTAGCGCACGGGGGGCGGCAATGTTAGCTGCTGCTACTGGTGTTGGTGGTGGTGGTGGTGGTGGTGGTGGTGGTGGTGTATCCTCAGTTCATAGCTAACTTGATATTGATCTGGCTTGCGCACTGTCGCTACCAAGGCTCCTGGAGCCGCTGAACACTCGTTTGGCCAGAAACAACACTATGTAAATTACCATCCAATTCCATATACCACGGAAAGCCAGATTTACACACCTCGAAATAAGCTGGACGGGCATACGCACACAGACACATAAACGGAAAACTTCATTTTGTCAATCGTCGTACAAAATATAGAACACAGTACATTTACTATATTCAATAACAATGATGAGTACTATTCAACATTTATTAGGATTGTTTCATATAATTTTAAGTAATAAATCAGTACGAAATTATTTGTAGTGGTGAAATTCAGACTATAGTGTCTTTGGTACATTGTAATATATTATTAAATATATTCGTTACTGTAGATATAATACATTAATTACACATATCCAATGCGATTTTGTGATTGATTAAACGTATATTAACACTCAGTTCAAGAATTGTAAAATGTAACTGTTATCCACAAATGAATTTTGTAAACTCCGTCAAGCAACTGGGTGCATATATGTACCTAAATACTACATACATATATTATGTACGCATGTATGTATGTATGGTGTAACCTTATATATAACAGTAGGCCTTGTTCGCTTGCAGTTTTCAGTCGTATGTTGGTTAAACATCTGTCAACAGACCGCCCTCTACACTTACAAACCTGTTATTACATCCTATTATCATAATAATGATTACATGTTCCGAGCATCACATACAGCAGCATGCAACAAACATACTGTAACTACTATTGTATGAATGCACCGCCATGCACACGGTGACGTGGAAAGGGTTAAGTGAACGGGGTCCCCTGGCTCATGAAATTATTTCATTTTATACTAAATGGGCGTGCGGGGTACATCTATTATTTGACCGGCAACCAATCACACGATAGTTCCGGTACGCGTTGTCTATTGTGCAACTGTTGTATCGTCGGAAATGACGATTTAGAAATTTGGGCCCATGTCACGGAAAAAGGTTTCAAAATGAAATGATAGAGAAATGAATTTAATTGAAGATATATAAAAACCTGTCAATATTTCCAGACATTTTTTTTTATCTTAGTCTAACAGTCAATACTTAAATGTTATTATTATATGTCTGGATATTACTTAAACAGTTAGTTAAATACATTTATAAAACTTAAAAAATTATTAGCTCTGCTGTTTGGTTTTGAAGAGCACACATTAATTTAGTTTTTAAACTAATTACTTTAACATTTGCAAATTTAGTAATAAGGCTATACGTGTTTGAGCATCCTGGACTTGTATTTGTTAATGTGTGCTTTACTCGCGTCTATTTGTGTCCCGTGACCTGTACACTCTTGAGCTGAGGTGTGAAACGGCCTGTGGAGGGCTCCACCTTCGCAGCGGGCGTCCGCTGTACCCCCTCGCGTTTCTGCATGTACATAGAGTTTATAATACGAATATATGCACATGTATGTATGTATGTATGTATGTATGTATGTACGTATGTTTGTATGTGTTTGGTGCGTGCATGGCCGCTGCCACTCCTGATGACGGCTTTTTGACATATGAATGCGTGCACTAGTACCAGTCATGTTATACGAGAGAGTTGATTTTTTATTTGAACGAATCATGGCTGCCGTTGGTATTTGATTTTGTTTTGCAGTAAAACTATAGAAGTATTTGTTTCTGTTTCTATGTTTAATAAACCATTCGAAGAAACACGACATTTTTTATTACAGTGTAGAAGAGTACACACTATACTATTATCAAAAAGGTCGAGATAACAGATGTAAATAAAAATAAATAAAGTATATAAATATAAAGTATATAAAATAAAAGTACGTACCTATTGGATAAAACAAGTTAATTTTTTAATAACTTAAATAGTACCACAGTTATATTATTAACTGATGCGTTATGCCTCAAAAGTAAAACTAATGTTAAAAAGATTTTAATTAGTGGATGTTATATGAACTTTTTCATGATTTCTGTCTGGTTAATCTGATAAAATAGATACAGTTTCCTTATAAGATAAATACTATTTCGTGAAACTACATAAAATACATGTATTTAGGCCATTTCCAACCGTTAATGAATTAAAACTTCCAATAAATTACACAAGCCATGTCGTATCCAGGAACGCCCGTTTGGTATCTGAAGAGAATTAGTACCACGGAACTACGGTATCACGTTCAAAATTCCGTCAATATTTTCTCGTAATCTAATAATGTTTGCGATATACAAGCAACTTTATAAATTCCCCTTTTAAAAAGCATTTTCAAAGAGAAGATCTATGACCGACGAATCTAATAATTCGCCGGCCAACAAATGTCAGTGTATAGCCGTGGGTGATTCAGTGGTAAAGGTCCTTCAGTTTTCTGTACAATTGGATTTCCGTTTGACCACCCGCGGTAAAATTTACAAGACTGCGGACACATAAATCCTCTGTGATTGGATGTTATGGCCTTATTCGGTCGCATTAACGCACTCTCTCCCTTGCCCCTTGTACGTTGTGCGCACGCCCATATCTACCCTGCATCCCCCGCAAGGACACGCTGATAGTGGACTGTTCCTGCTAGCGCAGAGAGTTCGTCACGTGATTTCATCGGTGTTTATCATTGCCTACTACGATGCTGGATTTTGGTGCAGTCCGAATTGAAATATATGGCCTTGGTAAGCGACCGTAATCGCATCTTTGTGTTTTCGGCGATTAATTAAATGAAGAAGTACGCGGACTTTTATGCGGTTAGTCTAGAGATCAATGTGCATACGGTACTGGTTGCGACAAGCGTTTCAGTTAGTTAAATTTATGATACATGTATAAGAAATATTAGTAGATTAAGCTTGTATGATACGATGTTGTATAATTCTATATAAAATTCTGTATGAGAACATGATGTATTACATTTTTTCAGTATAGAATTCTGTGTATAATTTACGTCCATTCTTTCTACGTAATATACAATGATACATAAATGTATATACAGAATTATTCGTCGTGTAAAACAAGCTTTAGATTATATATTTTCAGAAGAGCGATTAATATCTTCATACAATGGTAATATTTGCTCGAATTCAGTGCTATTTTTTGCTTGCATTTTTTAATACGTAGAAAAGTAAACTACCCATTGAATATACATAACTCGCTTATAACGCAGTACTTTTATCTCGGTTTCGATGTTACGCGATTTACAAATTCTGGGAAACTTTTTTATAACGCGATCTCCTTCTGTAAAACGTACAATTTTAACTCAGATAACGCGAAATCGGTGAACAGTTTCACATAACGCATTTTCTCAACTCGGATTTTTTATAAGAAAGTAATCTCCGCGTTATACGAGAGTTACCTGTACATATGCACATTGATATAAATTAAACTAAACATTTAATCTTCTTTTAATAAACGTTAAAGGTACCATAACGGTAAATACTTACTGTTAAAATCAAATTAAATTGTATTGTCAAATAATTCCTTATAATTAGATGGAGAATATGTGCTAATATATTTTGTAAGCAAGCCACGTATAAACAACTATTTACAAATTTTATAGTTGATGACGAAAAGTGCATTCGAATTTATTCGTGCTATTACTTGCTAGCTTCACCGATCCCGGGAACGGTTTTGGTGCGCGGGTAAGGCAACGTAATACTTTAGAACACGGTACGCGAATAACGGAACAACGTTGAATGTTTCTATGTTACGTCCGTATGTTTGTGTCTGTTTGTACATTATGCTTTAACATTTTAAATGCGACTGTCTGATGCACTCTCCAGTTTTACGGCCAAAGAGAGTGCACTCTGCCGGGCGCGCGAATACTCAGCACACAGTAAACCCGTAAGACTGTTTTACACACTAGCTCACAAACCAGCACTAAACTTCGAACACGACTATGACTTGGGTTTACGTTAGTTGCCGAGATATACGGGCCGTACGTGAGGGAATACACCTTGTGTATATCTATCTAGTATCTAGCTATGTATGTATGCATTCAGGTGTTGTACGGTTTAGCGAAACAGTTCATACATAAATGATACGGGAATACGGATCTTGCACAAGAAATAGTTAGTGTATAATTAAACTGAAATGGTAACCAGTTATTCTGGCAAGTGTTAGTTTCAAAATAAACTTATTATTATAGCTAAATTTACGGTATATGCTACCAAGAACGTATTTAATTTTCATGTTCAAACAAAAATAATTATTATGCATACGTCTATATATTTTTATTACAAAACCTTTGATTCTACGAATAAGTTTATTTTTAAAATATTTTTTCTCTCCATGTAAAAACATGTATGTATGTCGCTCTCCCCTTGCTAAAGTACACCTATTCTGTTGTTTATAAAACACGTGGAATCGATATATATACCTTACTGTAAAAAAAACGGGCGAAAATAACGGGCAATGCGGAGAAAATACGATAAAATGAACGGTATCGTTCATTGTTCAATGTAAAATTGACAGACGGGCGAGAGAGCAACACACAGAGAGAGAGAAAGAATGGAGGGCTTTTGGAAAAACGCAGTGAAATTTAAACCAGCCTACGTGCAGATTGGTGCTGGCCCAAATGAAGTCTTTACCGAGGGAATAAATGGTTCTTTTACTAGCAGTATTTTCCAAGGAGGGTTGTTTGCCGCGCGGTGTGTTTTAAAAAGGGGAGACTTGTGGAAAGTACGTAATCTTATTTCATCTTGAACCAGAGCGGCGGTGGTAGGAGGAAGAGAGGACGACGGAGGCACGTGGGAGCCTTGTGACAAGCCACAGAACCCACACATCAAGTCATCATTCTCATCGTGGCTTATACGGTGTGGATCCCTCGCAGAAACAGACAAGGACACGAGTATAGTGCATGATGGGAAATTACCTTACTTGTCTAAAACATTAGCATTATTTGATTTTATCCGTTTGCTCATCAATACGAACTTCTATTTACCACCATAAACAGCATACAGATTTATAATCGAATCGTATTGTACCAAGATATATTTACAATATTGAATGAGTTCAAACTGTAACCGTGTGTTACGCTTTTAATCGAGAACGTCGTGCTGAAAATATTGAAATAAATATGAGAAAATCCTATAAAATGTATTTATAAATCGCTGTATATACTGTACATGCGGTGGTCACTTCATATTTCTGTATGCGACAAGGGATTGTGGCAAGGGTTTCGTTAATTCAATTGCGGATAATTTTCTAGCCACTGGACACGATACATGGCTCTATGATATAAGTGATTGTACGTAAGCATAGTGTATCTGTATGTGTGAGTGCATGTGTGTGTGTGTGTGTGGACGGTAGAGGGAGTTACAGGGCAAACAGATCGAGCGGAGAATAGCGCCGTTACTAATGGAGCGACAAGCGGCCCACAGGGACCCAAGGGTCACTTCCTCGTGTTGCAATAACCGGACCAATTACGTCATCCTTTAAGAACTACACGCAAACTTGTCTAAACTCCTCTTGAACACATGGCTACATGTACCGTAACACATCAGGCACTAGGGAATGCATACAATAATTAATTGAAAGTTTTCACAACAGAAATATTTCAAGTGATAGCTCTGTGTAAGGAAATTGAAAACAGTGTTTTAGTTATTCTAGACTGAAATGAGTATTTTTATCTATAATTACAAATGCAGAATAACACAGCAGATGCCAGGTGATTAGAATATTGGAAATATATTTGTGTTCTAGCGACATCATGATTCCAAAAAAAGCAGGACTAAACGTAAAAACTTATATACAAAAATAATTAAAAATGCTACGCCAGTAATGGAAAAGGTGTGATGTTATGTATGTATGTATTAAAAATGTACAGTATATAAATTAAACAACATAAAAAAAATAATGAAATATAAACCTTTTACTTGTAATGAAACATATTTTTTTCATACTTTGTACTAAAATTTGCTACAAAAAATGCATTTTATTTATTCTGAATTCGTTTTATTACGGCAAAAAATTTTAATTGCGGGATTATGTGAAGCTTATGATGCGAATTTCATCAAATTATATGTCCTAACTTTGTAATAATCACACACACACATGTACATACGTACGTACGTACATATATACATTATACATACTATGGGATTAGAAAGGGTTAGAGGAACGGGCAAGTACATTGGTCGGTGAGGTGGGAACGGGGTGAAGTGAATGTTGGTGCCACTATGTGTGTAGGGTGTGGGTAATCAACACCTCTGACGGACATAAATCGTACTAATGGCCTTCTGGTATTTCATAAGTCAGCTACTATAATACGCTGGACATTGCACATCTAACCGCCGTCCACCATATGTACCGAGCGGCACACTACCACCCAATGTTGGACGCCGACGTCAACAGTGCACTTACTATTAGCTGCTCCACTAATAGGACGGTACGGATTAACGTGCCGAGTTCCGGATAATACGCGAAGCGCGCAGAAAGGAATGTTAAATGAATTAAGATGGCGTTGGAGCTATTTAGGGCATTTAAGGGCACTCGACGGACTCACGATGCCCGTAAGGCTTTAGTACTAATATTACGGGTAATATTCGCCGCCCTTGCTCTTCTTTGTTTTCCCGCACAACGGTTTTTTACCAGTTCATTGTTTGTTACTATTTTTTTCATCATCTTTTTGTTTGCACTTTTATTATGCATTTGTGTCTTTTTCAGTAACTGTTAATATTGTTCTACTGTGATACTGAAATTCAAACAATTTCGTACATTTCTAACATCGTTTACAGATTTGTCCAAGCTTTTCTGTTCTGTAAATCAGTGTGTTTAGTACATGCATACATATTACAATATTAGTAGATCTATTGAGCGCTATTCGAACACAGCGGTTCTGAGTAAAACCAAGGCAATCCGTTCATTTACGCGCCTTTTCAAAGAGTTCTGTGCATGTGTGCGACCATCGCAAAAACCAGATGAAATAACTAATCAACAGCTGCCATCAGTGTAAAAGGTTTCAAACCAATTTGTCTATACCCAATAAGCAGCCTGGTTTGAGAATTCAATTACGAATACGCGTCTGTTGAAGTGGCATAAGGCCCTTCCCGTGGGGTCGTCTAATACTCCCCAACTCCCATGGGTCCTACCCCCCCATCCTCGCGATGTACTCCCATTCATTCCGCGACAGTTTCCATCCCGTGTCCCGTAAGGACCCACCAAAATTATATACATTATCCTCCCTCTGAATGGATTATACGGTGATTTCAATTTGGAAATCCGCATTGCCGCGGTACAAGTAGCTTCTGCACTTGATCATGCTACGACATATGTCGCGTGTTGTTGTCGCTGAGTAAAATGTTGTTTTCTCGTTACAGGTGTTGCTCAGTTGGACAGTTCCAAAGATTTCTCCGTTGACGGGCTCGGGTTTAACAAAAAGAAAAAGAAGAAACGTCGTCATAGGTGAGTACTTATGTTGATTAGCGCGTACTAACGCCATTTGGGAGACTCCTCTCACGCTCTCTTACGCTCGCTCGTTTTAAGTTATGTTTTTCTTGTTGTATACCAACGTGAAATACATGTATGATAATTTCCAAGCACTTTTCCAATTGCTTCAAGTAGGAACGTTTTATTGTATGATAAAACTATTCATTACAATTCTTATATTATTAATATTTTGCTGCTGTGAATTGTGTCCAATTTTATTCCGTTTCTATATCTGTATTTAGTATATAATTACAAGATTTTGTTTATAATAAATTTATATTTTAATTAACAATATTAATGTGGATTAAGAATGTAGTTTTTGTTAGACATTGGTCAAAATGGATTGCTAGCTAGTGCGTAATATGGCATGCGATGTACACGTTTAACTACCCTGGGTGGGTGTGTGGCAGGACCATCTTCACGAGCTATCAGCTGGAGGAACTGGAGAAGGCGTTTAAGGATGCCCACTACCCGGACGTCTATGCCAGAGAAATGCTGTCCTTGAAAACTGACCTGCCCGAGGATCGAATACAGGTAGGACTAACAAATTATATAAACATACACACAACGTAAAAGGTAATTACTAACCATCAATTCTTCAATATAAATACATACATTTTAAAATTAGGTACTCGGAAAATTATAAATCATATATTAAGTATAATTTAATCTGATACAAAAGTGATTTAAAGTTGTACTTTTTATTTTATATTTATTCGCGATAAATCCATAATCAATTATCTGGGTTTCACATTGACAACAACAGTCCTCATTATTCTCGTACAGTGTTGATGAAATTTTGTCAATAGTTTTAATTAGCATTGAAAATTAATTAGCAAACATCGCCGAGTGAATGTCTGCATCTAGCGTTCTTTTTCTTCTTACATCGTTGACATGTACCAGCCCCTTGCGAGTTACTACCACCACCACCACCACGACTGCCACCGCCGTCTCTCTGTATTCAATGCATCCCTCGGCTGTAAAAAAATATTCATTCATAACATCATACGTACATATAGCGTTATGATGTATGTATGTGCGTGTGTATGCGTGTACACTGGGTTGTACTAAACTTATGCACTGGTGTACTTCATAGTGTTGTGCCGTAGTGCCTATTCAGTCGAGTACTGGAACAAGAGGCAGCCATTACTGGGCGGTACAGCATCAGCCAATCAGAACTCGCGATCTAACAGCACCACACGCTACTACTTCACTTCTATATCTATGCGTTGCATTGCATTGCATTTGCATGTTCTGACTTGTTCGATTTCATCATGTACACTTTTATTATTTCCATCGTTTCGTCAACTTATTGTGTGAATAATTTTTCAATATGAAACTTTTTAACGAAGTAATTCTCAACGAATGTTATTTCTTTTATACGACAAAATTTTACAAACGTATTTTCACTAAAGTTTATATTGCGTTTAACATCGCGAAGAGTTTTAAGAAGAAAACTTGGTTTTTATTAAATTATGTCTCGCCATTTATTTCTCTGTTGAATGCACTTTTCTACTTGTGATTTGACGGATTTTACAAACGCCATTATTCACCAAAAGAATTTTATAAAACGTAGATATAACGTGTCAGTAATATACACAACAGAATAAATATCTCATATCACTAATTGCACTTAAATTTGAGATTCTGAAACATGTGCGTTAACTTGTAATCACATGGAAAATGTAGTTTTAAATGTATTAAATATGTATATGTTTCTTAAAATTTGAAACTATGTTAATAAGAAAAATGAAATATCAGTATTTAAATACCAATACTATTTAATTTGTAACAATCGGATCCAGACTACCCAAGTTTACATATTTTATATTGAAAATTACTTTCAAATAATATTTTAATGAACTATTATAATTCTTATTTGTCATTTTTATTTATCAGATTGATATCTTTATTGTATATACAGTTATAGGTAAAGAAAATAGCTGTATTTTTTTCGTAGAATAATATCACAATTCATTTGTGTGTCAGCGTTTGTTTTGCAATGATGGTTCATTAAAGATCGTCCGTCGCTGTTGCCGCCTCCGTGGCTCGGAGATGGCACGAACCGTGGTAGAAGACTTGGGTTACAAGTCATTAGCAAACAGTGCCGCGTACCACCGCCAACTCAGCCGTCGCCGCCGTCATCGCCGCCACCGCCCAACTCTCGCAGACTTGGCTCGAAGTTTCTACTAGCGAGCGGGCGCCCAGCAGTACACAGATAATTACTTCGTTACTCAAATTCTTGCCAACTAAACGCGAAAGAACCATCTTTGCTGCTGGCTTTCATTTAATTAAGACGTAGAATGATGTGGAAATTTTCTTATTAGGAAAAGTTAGACACGGCACGGAATCTTTATAGCATAGTTTAGCGTAGGATCTATGGCTGCACCTAATATACACTGTCAGTATACACACCAGCACACAGCATACGTTGTTCATGAACTTAACTAATACTCACTTTGTCTGCATCTAGCTAGCTGAACAAATATATAGATACTCTCATGTATGTACCTATAGGTAACAGTTATATTACAACTAATATGAAACATCATATGCCTTCATAATTTACTAAAATTTTAACCAAGATTTTCATTAAAAAGTATGAAATATATTTTTAATAAATTTTAATATTTATATGCATTATCGGGTTCATCTAATTTTTAATGTAAAATAAAATATACATTACTACATTTATTTATCATACAATTTAAAATAAAAGATTCATTTTCGCAACATACATTAATTACGCTCGTATACAACAAAATATTTTTATTTTACAAACAAATTATTAAATCATGGTACATATTTACAAAATTATTTTCTTCTGGTTCAGTATTTATTATATTAAAAGGTTGAAAACCTACAATATTTCGAAGTGTGTAGAGAAATGATGTTGAAAAGTGCAGGGAGATGATATTGAAAAGTGTTAGTCGTGAATCTCGTGTACACAGTTATCCCCCATGCTGTGTTTCCAATACACAGCCCGTAAATTGCTACTGACAGATCAATCCTGCATGTAGCCGTTGTGTATTCGCAACAACAACAAAAAAATGTCATTTAGTATTCGCGGGCCGCGAGCACCACCCCAGACCCCCGCCCGCTTCGACGACGAGTGTGTTCGACAGGCAGACAAGGTGTCGACACCCCCTGCGGGGGCTCCACCCACACCGGCGGTCGTTTATTGTGTGGAAATTATATTTGGATGTACTTCATCTCTGGCCGTGCGCTGATGTCCGTGTTATGCCGCTTCGTAATTGGATAATTTCGATGTGAATATGTTCGCTGACAGCACACATATCAAGCATGCTCTCCGTTAATTGGAGAATAGTTCATATACTGCGCATATCTATATCTATAACTACGCAAAACTCTTCGATACTTGATGTAAGAATCACCTTTACAGTGTTATATTACAGTTATAGATAATAATCTAATACTAGATAGCTATATATTTCCCTGAACATATTTTAATCATATTACAAAACTTATTTATTATTAAATAAACGAACATTAAATTCAAAGAGAAACCTGCTGAAAACAAAGTCCCTACTAATTCATTTACTATAACTATGAACGTATATAACAGGAGATAAATATTATTACGAAGACATCGTGTCGTATTAGTATTTTACGTAATATGGTATGCGTATATCTAACTACAGACACAACCCTAAATAACGCATACACAGGTTTAAGTATACGTACATAGATATGAGCAGAAGACATATACACTGATATCCGCTGTACCTACACTGTTATAGGATACACAGTAGTTACACATTTCATTTATCACTAAAACTCTGGCGTAACAAGTTAACACACTTGCGAATTTAATTCCACTGTTAATACCCTAATGACTAGTTGTACGTATCCCTCGGGAAGACGACAAACCCCAAAACACGTCGTAAACATGTACCTACCACCCTTCCCAATACCCCCTCGTAATCATCCCATCGTCGTCTAACCAATGTTCACACACACATAGACACTATATAGCGTACAGTGTGTCTGTTGTACACCCCTTGCCTAGGGCTGTCAACCTCCCGAACACTCTTCGCATGTTCAATATTCGTTTAGTTACCAGTGTTCGATAATTAATTAAGGGAAAGTTTCAATGCCAGTACCGAGTTTTGAATATAACTGACATAGCATCATGTAAGGTGTTATAGGTATGCTCTATTCAAACCCATGTAGGAGTGACGTCATATCAGTTAAATTTTATTCACGACATTAACAAAATAAGCCATCTCTTTCATACACATTTTGCTCGTATAAATCTATACGCACATCGTACTGTCATAAGGGGCGGGGCTTGTGAATAATGCATTTGTTTTTTTTATAACATCACTCCTATATGGATTTGAACGCGTTTTATGTATACAAGCAAATTAAAAAATCCACCTCAATTATCAACTCCGAATAGTAATTGTATACTTTTATGTCAGTACCTTAGATAAAGTCCATGATAATTAAGAATTGTTTCGTAGATTTGCATACATTAGTTGAAGGATTATTATATCCGTAATTATATGATCTAGATACCTTTTAGAACGTATGTTCTAAAACAATGCCTCGGAATAATATCTCTTGTTCTCTGTCAGAGATAACGTGAATAAATTGTTAGTAATATATAGTACATGTGTGCAGTTTTTAATCTGTTAACATTTATTTTAACTTTTCATCATGATATAACAAGTTTTATCGTGTTATAGTTGTATTATAATGGAGAAAAATGATCAGCAATACTGACAGTGCACAGTCAGATGTGTGCAGGTGAAACTGGCACAATGCCTGTGAGAGATTCGAAGCCAGGACCGCACTCACACATGTGCTTGAGTGTTGACAGCCGCCAACTTGCACCTCGTGATCCGTACAATGGCCATTGTGTGCCTTCTTATCGCTGTAGTTGACCACTTCTTAGCATCTCGCGCACACTACACAAGCTGTTCAGAACCCTAAACAGTTGTAACCCGCCTATAATGACAACGGTCATCCTTGATCTGAGCCCCAACAACAGAAGGGGCACATGGACGGATAATAAATGTACTTACAGACGGACCCAAAACTTTATCAATTAAACCTCAAACATCTACAGGGTAATAGAGTAAACGAAGATAACATACAAATTGCAATATGTACTGGAAAAATGTTGGTTTTAAAACGAGGTTTATTTAGTCCAATACCGTTGTCAGTTCGACACCCCGCTTGTATGACACACTTGATGTTGTGATCAGATTTTCTAGGGATTTTTTGCTTCGCTTTTGAATCCGGCTTCTTTCCGTATCAACTCGAGCAATTTCTTGGTTTACTCCTTGAAGTAGCATCAGTTTACTTGTACGCAAGCAGCTTAGCACTTAGAGTAATCGACATAACATTTAAGCAGTACATTGATTAACTGTGACCGCTTGATTGGTCAAATAATATAAGTAAATGTGATGTTTACACTTTTCATTTGATAATACGATATACAATAATTATGTGTTCATGCTGCGTAGATAAATAAATATATCGTTACTGATTTAATGCCTTATTGATAGGGAGAGTAAAATTATTTGATCTAAAAAGAAAATAATAATTAATAATAATAATAATTGAAAGCCATGTTTTAAAATTTCATTGGAGTTAGAAAGGGATATTATCACTTTGATATTGTTGATTTATAATATAAACGTAATATAATAAAATTAGAAAACTAACATCAATGATGTTACATCATTCATACCTCTTCACCATTGCAGAACATTGAATCACTGAAAGTTGAAACAGTATAATAATCATATTATTTCACTCTTGCTAATATAATATATAGAAACATTACGTTTTTTCCCTACATTTTAAGTAATACTTGTCCCAGTAGACGCACCAGAAGGGAACGTGGTGGTGCTGCACATCATCAACATTCATTGCGTTTCCAGGTTCAAATCCCAATGGGGTACTCGCGTACCACCAGCCGAACCCCTGCTTCATACACAGCACACGCATACAGGGTGTTACCACTTACAATGCAATAGATTAAATCGATGTTTGACTTAAATTGATTAAATTTATAACAAGTTAACACTACTACGCTCCCCTCTCTACTATGATGGAAACAAATCGTGCGATTAAGAACCGATCTCTGTGTATGAATAAATTACATCACTTCCGTACGATTTCAGCACACTTTGTTGAATTTATTATGCGCCGAAGAGCATATAAATCATTTAACCAAATGCGTGGGAAATGTGTGTGTTTGTGTGTGAGCAAAACTGTCTTACACTGATATGACGATATATGTTCACTGTGTAGTATAAATGGGATACATTGCAATGGAATTGCACACGAAGGCAACAAATATTAGTGTATTGGAGAATTATTTCTTGCACTTACAACTTGATATAAGTTCTTTTCATACAGTAATCTTAGTGCACTACACGTGGACAAAGTGTAGAAGTGGTGGGGGGGATTAGGAACCCAATGGAGAGCGGCAGGGAATCGGCTTAGTGCCGCCGGTGACTAGTCTAGCAAATACACCGCCACCGCCGCCAACCCTTTCCGGAGTCCGAGTTCTACTCGGATTAACGTTCCGGACATTCTGCGTTCCATCTAGCTAGCCAGTCAAATACTGTATCAAATAAGTTGGTGATCGGTGTAGCGATATTGTTGTACATGTGGTTGATGTAAAATTGAAACAAACAATAATATATAAACACAAACAAATATTTCAAGAACTCGTATGAAAATTATAGACATAAATTAAAAAAGCCTTAATGCTATACAAAATATTTAAAGAAGTTTCAAGCGTCGATGAAATATCTAACGTTATTTATTATTTGTTTTAGTTACATAACGTTATAAATAACATTTAAAATGCATAGTTATTTATATAACGTTATGAAATTTTTTTTATTTGTAACTTGAAATTATATTTTGGATCTGTTGTGTGAATTTTTTTAAAAAATGGTACAAAATTACATTCAAATATTCTTAAGATGTATTCCAAACTTATTTGAAATTTCAATTACTTTGCAGGATAAATAATCTGCAGTAGAAATCATAGAAAACGACGTTGTAAAATAACTGTTTATGCAACGTTATTGGTTATTATAACGTTATTAAAATATCGTTACGTTATTGTTTTATAATCGAATATTGAAACGTAATTACAACGTTATCTGGTATCGTTACGTTACGTTTCCCATCCCTAGTTTGAAGTCCATTGTAAGTCCAGGAAAAGTTTTACTATTTCAACTAATCTTATCTTTAAAATTAAAAATAACTCATAAATTTCATGTAGTTTTGCTTATCTCTAAGTGAAATAAGTGCTTTGATTTTATGGATACCTACTTATAATACGTGAATAAGTAATATAAAATCTAAAATTTTATGCATACTGAATAATTCTATGGTATAATAAGTGATATAATGATTAAGTTTTGACATACATATTAGATACATACAGTTCTACATTTATACATGTATTGTTCAATTCGCATCTATATATGATGAATATTAGTTTGTCCTACAGTTGTATATTAGTTATCTGGCGGACTATAAGCGAGGACAGTTCATCTAAGCTGGAGTGTGGCATTAGGGCATTAGTCAATTATATCGCATGTTTGCGACTGGTATGTCCCGCGCGTAATATACGGGCGTCCCCTCTAGCCCTTTTACTACTACTAGCTGTGCACAACTTATTCCATACAAAGCTCCATGCACATTCTATTCTAAATTACATCAAATATCTGTTCTTACTCTGCAAAATACAATGATTTTATCATGTATTTCTTGTGCATATAAGTAAGAAAAGTTTATTTCGGTATGTACTCGACAATGATACTAAGAAAAAAAATATCAGAAGTGAAAATTATTACTAGTTTTCTCGTTATAGTTATAACATGTACCTTGGTCACTTTATCCCCTTATCCTATATCCGTGAGCTTATGAAATACACATTTCTAATATCATATTCTCTCCCCATGCATGCGATGCGGTATCGAAGACGATAGTAATAATCGGTGAACGTGTGTTGGCTGGTACGATTATGTGAATATAATGCACGGCTTAGTGGCGCAGTACGCACAGTCATACATCACCAAGATAGCAATTACCCATTATGCCAGGAATTAGTCAATTAGAACCGGCAGCCTCGACACCCCTGGCACGCGTGCCACACATTCCACAGCGATGACGGATCCAACACTGCCCTTTGTAATACATGTGTGTATGTACGTACTAAGTTCTAAATTCTAGTGCCTATACCTACTCTAAACTCTAAAATTCAATTACACTCATAATAACCTTATGATAATACAAGGAAATAAATATTAAATGAACATACATGTTAACTGATCATTATTTAATAAGGACCGTTATATTTCCATTTGAATCTTCTCACTCTAAACGCCCTTTTTCACACAGTTTCATTCTATAGAAAAATGAATTGGGGGTTGTTCAGGATAGAATATAAAGCGAAGAGAGTGAAAAAAAAACTTTGCGTTAGATATTATGCCTAATGTTTCCCTTGGGCGCCGCTCGCGCAGCGGGTGGCGCTAGTATGATACATGTAAACGAGCCAAGTTCCCAGCATCGCGAAAAACTTTTTAATAAGGCCGCGTGTACACCACACCGTACCACAATCCCCGCGACACACAGGCGAGCAGACAGTTAGTTACATGAAATAATTATACGATGTTATTTTCTTATTACATCATGGTGGGGTATCGTTTTCCCACGAATGGACAAATTATTTATTATCTCGTGATTTGTACGGTTATTGTGTTGTCATAGTGACTTATTTATAGACCATGATTTAATATTGTTGCGATATTCGATTATACATACATATGTAATCTTTTCATTATTTTTGTATTCAACATAAGTTGCAATAACAAAAATATAAATTGTTATTACCGTTCTATATGTATTAGATAACTATTAGTTATATTTTTGAAAATAACTGTTGAAAAATTTCGTTCTCGACCGCACAAAATTCCCGCACACTCATTAAGAACAATGATTCAAAAAATAATTCCTCGTCAATCAACCAAAAGGTCCCGCGTAGGTACCTTTAAATCAACATTCAGTTTTCAAACTATCAAAAACCGTCGAGTGTTAGTTCACATCCTATACCTAATTACATCGTTAGGGAGAAAATCGTGTGAAGCACCAAAATTCTTTGTGTATCGAGTTGAAGAGGGCACCTCTTGAGACCGTGGTACGTATTTAAACAAGCGCTAGCCATTGTGTCCACGAAAATCTACCTGTCACCATCGAGACACGATATTTGAAAGGCACTAATTTCTTATTTACTCAACAATCATTGGGAATTCGGTCGCACATATCTACAGTTATATATCCCGAGCTGGCTTCAGATCAACGCGAGAGCAAGTCAAACGACTAGAGATCGGAGATTTCAGATAGATGCATCACATTCGTTAAATTAACTAGTTTTACCGATGCAGATGCAAGCTAAATAATTAGAACTGGACAGATTTAAAAACTCATTATTTCTACATATAAATACAATTGTTATATCTAGTAAACCGGTTAATTTAACTAATATTTTTTTCGCTTTGAAAATGTTTTCAATTCATATATACATATTAAATATACCTACGCTGTGAGAAAAAAACAAAACAAACAGAATAAAAAACTATTGCAAATTTTTCGTCCAACTGTCCAGTCATTATATTGTTTGTAACCATTGAACTAAAACAAATGGGCAACACAAAAAAAATAACCAGTGAGTATTATAGACTCTTTGTGAGTCCGGTGTAGCGTCGAAAACAAGATTATGAACAAATGACAAGCCGATTGTGTTAGAGAAACCGTTTCACAATTATTATTGTTTAACGATACCGCAAAGTAATTGGACGCTGTACCGGCACGCGGCGCCACGGTTCGTTAGTTTAACAGATCGACGCTGGCGTCGCATCTTACGCGGTGTGAGCGCGTGCCATGCACGTGCCAGGGCGCATGAACAAACCCTCTCGGAACAATACGATGCGTGATTATTATGTGTTTGAATAATAATACTGTAGATACTGTATAGATAGTCGGTGTTTTACACATTAACACCCTGACCCCTCCCCTACACCTCGCGTCAATCGAGAGACAACACTACGTAATAGTGTTTTTTACATATTGTTTACGCAATTAACGATTCTACTATATTTTTACACGTAACAATCTGTTTGTTAAACAATAAGCAATTATAATGAACACCTCGTTATTACGTAACGCAGAAATACGTTTATAAAAACAGAATGAAATAACATTCGACAGAACGGAACGGTAACAGTAGGTTGATTATTGCAGAAACTAAAACATTCACATAGATATTTACCATACAGGATGCAAGTATTTTCACAAAGCATGATTCACAATTTATTCTTTATTTATTAAATTCTTTGAACAACCATCAAAACTGCTGATCATATCCTGACAACTAGTAAGCAATTTTTGAATCAACAAATCATATAATTACCCAGCGTAAATTATACGTTACTGAACTAATTTGGTGTAATTTTGTAGGTAATTTGCTTCACTTAATAATAGGCATCAAAAAATTCTCACAATTTTCATTGCAAAATGGAATAAATAAACTGCAGTAGCGTGTAGTTAGGAACAGTCTACAAATTACCATTATTTTGCAATATTTCACGCCGGTTTTCCTTTTTTGTTATCGTGGACCGGCTGCATTGTTTAATGATTATAACGATCTCATGATGGCCATCGTTATAAAGTTGCAGAATCATGCTACCTTTGGCTCAGCGTGGGGAGCATGTATGCACTGGTTATAACGCGTATACAAGCATGCCATTGTTATACACTCTGTATCCGTTCATGGCACTTTTGATACCTATGCATTCTAAGTGCATAATGATATCCCGGCCATTAAAAAACATTTTGATATTTCATTGTTACAAAATGGCTGATACTTAACTATTCTTCTATACGAAATGATTTTTACAAACATTTACTATATATTTGTGTATTAGAGTTTTGACTTAGTATTTTCATTAACATCTAATATACGGTTTGATTTAACTGTTTATGAATTTAATATTGCTTTAAATAATACAATTCTTATACCATATCTAGTGATCATTATTTGATAATGAACAATGTCAGCAGGATACGTTTCAAATAAATATCATTGTCAGAATATCGTATGAACATTGACAATAACACAATTGTTAAGAATCCCGTTTTAGAACATTTTATCCCAACTGCGCAATCTACAAATTCTTTCCACAAAACAAAAATAAAGGCACAATAGAGCAGAGAATTTGGTGGAAGGCAGCAAAGATGGATAGAAACAGATGATGCTGTATATTCAGAACGATCTTGCAATGATACAGTTGTAATGGAATTGGTTGTTAAGCAAGATCACTTTGGATGGAAACGAAATGATCTGGTGCAATACGGGTGACTTGTGGCTGCCCCGAGCAATCATCTTGAGTGCTGATCGTCTGGCTTCCGCCGTACGAGTGGGCGGTGCTCCCAATACTGACCACACCAACCTGACTGACCGCTACATTGTTCTCTTTTTAGCTTTGCTTCCCTTTACGAACTGTCCTACTGACAATGCGGTTATGCATTTCGCGTTTCGCGAAATCATTTCTCTGATACTAACGCTTGTCGTATGAACGATTTCAAGATTATTATTATATAAAACAGAAGTATTGATTTATAGAATGTAAGTTTCACATAGTAAGATTATTGCTTTATTGAATATTACATACAATAGGTATTACCATTGTTCTCGAATTACTATAATATTAAATAATATATTTTTTTACTTTTAAATTACAATATAATATATGACATTTCAAATCGAATACGACGCATGTTACCATGGAAATTAGAATATGTTATAAAGTTAGGAAACCCTGTTCAAATTCACAATAATGGTTCATGGATATGAAAAACGATAGTGAATCATGCAAAGTAGATATTAGAGCCAAATACATAATTGAATGAAACAATTACTGTATATTACTTGTATGTGTTTAATGCACGTTAAATTCATCATTTGTTATTCGTGCATACGTGTTCTTTTGTTCAATCGGTTGGACACGAAATGTCAAACTGTACACGATTTGTTCCGAACGAGTAACGACTAATTTTATAATTCGAAAGCTGTCATATATCACAACCGTTCTGTATCTCCCTAGCGGGTGGTGCGGGGCGCAGGGGTTGGCACTACTGTTTCCACGGCACAATTATTAAATTAAACTAGTTTCCACACAAACGATCTTTCATATTCATCATCAATCTGCGTTGTATAGCTTTTGGTTAGTAATCTAATAACAGCAAACAGCGAGCACTCGCTCGTTGACGGGACCAACAGCGCCGCCCGCCGCCATTACGGCAGATAACATAATTATGCAAATACGCGCCTAATGGTTACAAATATGACGATAGTCTTTTATGGTTCATAAAATGAAATATAATACCAGTGTGGCCCCGCTAAGCGATTCTACTATGTGTTAGGGGTGAATCCTAACTTCAAATTCACCATACACCCCCACATCCCACCCCCACCCCCGTGACTCGTGTTCATAATGTAATTATATAAATTCTATCCGCATGTACTAAATTATACATTTTTTATCTTGTTTTGTTCAGGCTTTTCTTTTATAACTTGAGAACTTATGATACACACATAAAATGTTCATATCTGTATGAATAATATTGAACTGAAATTTAATATACTTTCTTGTTTCTTACGTAATAAAATTATGTGAATCGTTTATGTATTAGTAGAAATGTGTGTTAAGTAGCGAATATAATTTCAGATAGCACACATAATGCATATTAGACGAATTAAATAAAATAATTTTACTAATTTTTGATGTAATAGACACCTTATTATATAAATTACATTTTCCAACAAAGTTTTTATGTAAGTATTTGGCAAAAAAATTAGTTCATAACAAATATGTCGGTTACTACACCGATATACATATATTTTTTGTTATTAAATAACCCGTTCTCTCTATTGTACGTTAAGTTCTGCTTCAAGTATAAAATAGAATGACTGATATGGGAAAATCATCCTTATAGCACGGAAACCCCAAGGATGACTTGATGGTTTTGATGTACAATGGTTTTTATCCCCGTTGTTAAGGTTGATATGGCCGTGTGCTAATGGTGGATATTCGACCGTATAGCTTGTATAACGTCCAATTAGCACGTCACATGTAATAACATAATAATTTTATAATTCCTATTTGCCGTTTTCAATTAGACAACCGGAAATATATGACACCTGTCCCGGACGAAGTGACTCGTTACAGAAAAATGTTTCTTCAGATTTTTTGTTTGTTTTATTTTATTATTGCTTATTAATGTAAAACAACTGTCATTAATTGTTTATTAATTATTTTTGTTTGTTATTTTGGGCTAATATGAAAAGAAGATTATATAAATTATATATATATATATATATATATATATATATATATATTGATTTATTTAAATAATAGCAAATATTTATTAATGAATAACATGTTATTTTGTTGATATTCATGTGATAACTCATCGGTATAATATTTTATTTGATGGATAGAGTTAGATACAGATACTACTAAGTAACAGATCGATGTAAAAATGAATTGGCGATTGTGAAACTATTACTGAACATACATGTATCAGTATGAGTTGACTAGCAAAAGGGCCGTATAGGCATGGTGTTCGATGAGAATGTAACACTTGTTCACACACAAGTAGCCCTTACAAACACTAATAGACACTTAGTACAGGCCACAAGTGTTGTTGGCAAATATTATGTTACCAAGTGTTGTGTACTAACTATATGTAAACGTATACCCGCCGCGACACACGAACGAACACAATCGTGTCACAACATGTATATACACTGTATAATATAATATGTAATAATAGTAATAATAGTGACATAGATTCTTGATATTTAATTAAATAACAGAAATATATCACTTGTATGATTTTATAGCATCTTCTTTTGTAGCGAACAAATTAAGTAAACGTCGTGATCTCTAACTCGGTTAGATTCTTCAATGGATGCGAGGCAGATAGTGATATTTGCCGCACCGTACCGACGGCGGTATGGTTGTCAGACCGGCTCCTTGCTTGTGCCATTACCCTCAATCATCGTTCACTTATACACAATGTTTATCGTGTTTCTTTTCCGCGCAATTTGATTCCGACAACTTTATAACTGCTTGAAATATGGTTGCAGTTCCCGGCTACCCTTCCCAACCACGCCGCGCGCTCCCTCCCGGATGCTCCGCCATCTTTATATCCACCGACATTGTTCGAGGGAAGCACATTTCGTAAATTCTCCGTTTTGATATTGTGACTTATGGAGCTGTTGTTGAAACGGCGTCGGAATTTTCACGCGACACTGCTGAACTGTATTTTTCTGTATGACTGAGACAAAAATATTACATACATATATATGGTAATGTGATTGAGTTTAAGTTCTTCTTAAAGACAAACCGTCAGTGATTTTGCGAAAGATAATAAAAACTTTGTGTATTATAGTATCTCGTATGGATCATTCGTATGTTAACGAAACCGCGGATAGTAGTGTTCATTAATTCATAACAGTCTTCAGAATCCTTATAGTTCTTTCTATTATCCATTGCGTAATCTTGTATTTTTCTTGACATCAATGTAACATGATTGTGCAATTCATGTCTATATTTAATCAAATAAATATGATTTATTACCATGTATCACTTAGGTATAAATGGGCACGTAATATTGCCAAGGACGAACGATGTATAAGTAGTTGGTGAGAGGGCACTGAAAGCTGAACACTGAAAACTGAAGGTATGGCGGAGGCAGAACAGTGACGTGCCTCGTGGAGCGAAATGTGTTAATTCAGTGAACAATGAAAGCGATTAGCCCCCGTTACGTTCCGCCCCGGATTAATTATCAAATTAAATTAGAAATTAACTTGTTCAATGCAAGGCGTCCTGTCCGTGATTCATGCAGGCGCTCTACCAACACACAGTTAAGTGTAAATGTATATTTATGTTGTACAAAGATATAACTACCAACACGTACATACTAGGTATTTACTTTATAGTAACACTACAATGACATTTACATAGCAAGTACCACGGTTAGTATTATCACTGTACTATTACAACACAAACGTTTCTTTCAAAACTTATGTACCTACATAAAAGCTAGCCATGCAAATCTACATCGGTAAAATAATATTCGAGTGAATGTATTTCCTATGCATAGGAATATAGTAGAATAACTTTGTATCTTCATTTGGAACACGGCAGTGGATCGATGCGGTACAGGAAACAGTAGAAACAGAGTGATTGGAATATCCGATTGGCAGTTAATCCGCCCACTGATCCAATATCGGATGCTGTAATGAGCTGTTACGGCGGTAATCAATCAGAAACGCGACAGACATCCCGTCAGCCAACCAACCAAGCTTACCGTACCGTACATGTGCATCATCGTATACACTAGACAGGCACATTATTACATTTAAAACAGTTTATTTTATAAACATGTATCTACGATCTGCTTACTTTACTGTTTGAATTCGCATGCAGACAGACAGAGGGACGAGAGGTGGGAATCATGGCGTGAATGACAGGCCCAGCCCAATTCTTCACAAAACGAGAATTTCCATTTTGTGTATTCGCCTCCGGTCGCTTGTTCGCGCATTCGCCTGGTTGTAATTAGAAAATTTACATTTAACGCGCTTGTTAAACGTTTTATTTACATGTGTTAATTGTCATTTACAGTACCTGCCACGTAATCGCTCGTAATTAAACAACCAGATTTCATCTCTGCTCCTGTCAGTTGTACTGTATTTTTTTTTTAATCACTGCACCCAATCTATATTCGTACGCATTTTGGTACAATGAAACAATTTTTGGTTACTCTATTGTTTTGTTCTTTTGTGTATTGCTATGTTAATTATTAATTATTGCACATAACCTTCATACAATATACTACCATACGTAATGAAAGTGTTCATTCGCATTTACATATTAACATACATCGTGTATATATGTACAACGCTTTACGCATTTACATATAAGAGAATTTAAATATATGAAACGGTATCCAGCGAATAATCTAATGATTATATTAACATTTCAATATGAATATAATTTGTGTTTTTTAATTATTCTAGTTTGTGATTAAATTAATATTTCATCAGTTATTTTTAATCAATTACATCACTTCATGATAAAAAAGAGAAATGATAAAATGTTTATTGAAAGAATATAATTTCAAATTTAATTACATGAAATAATTTTTGCGTAGGTATTAAATAAAACTGTATATGAAATATTATATTTATTGGACAAAACGAAACTCTGTTATTGATAGAAAAATAAATTGTTATTTTATGCAATATTGAAGTGGTGTTCAAAATTTTAAAATAATAAAATGCATTCTTCTTCCAGTAAAGCAAAATTATTATTTTAATTTTGTTGTTACAGGAACGAGAACTATAGGCAGAGCCCTAATAGAAAAATTCGTAACTAAATTCAAATCTAAGTTCCTATGTATCCTTATATAGCCAGCTATAGAATTACTTTTGCTATATTATGTAACAACTTAGTCTTCGGCATTATTTAAACTTGATTGTATACATTTTAAAGAATAGAACGCTGAATTTTGTGTCTGATGTTGAAATTGTTTTGGTGTGCAGGTCTGGTTCCAGAATCGGCGTGCAAAGTGGCGCAAGACGGAAAAATGTTGGGGCCGCAGCACCATCATGGCAGAGTACGGGCTGTACGGGGCCATGGTGCGCCACTCGCTGCCACTGCCGGAGACGATTCTCAAGAGTGCCAAGGAGAACGAGTGTGTCGCCCCCTGGCTTCTAGGTAATGTCTGTATGTCACTTTATATCGTATACCTGTAGTCTAATCAGCGCCTGCAACCAGTACGATGATATTGACACTGTTTCATACCAACCTTACAACACTACACTAATAAAAGATCCTGACATATCAACATAACAATAAACGAAAATGTAACTAAGAAAACATCTGTATGTAAATTAAATAACTATTTGATTAATCCTTGATCAAACCAAGAATAAAAGAAGAAATTTATTTAACACGTTTGTATAGTGTTTCACGACATTTTCAAAATATACTTATCTGTCACGATTCGTCCGCCAGTGGACACCAAGTTAATTCGATATTATGAAAACGTAATATTTTATTGACGAATTTTTGACATATGACGCAATAACTGATTAAATTACCTGGACATTTTCTCGAGATACTAAAATAAAACTTATTGTATTACTTGTATGTACAGTGTCAATTTCTATGTGTCAGCTAATTTTTCCACAAGAATAATTATAATTTGTTATGAATGCTTTAGTAATTTTTAGAAATTCTTACGTAGATTATTATGATTTTTACTTACATAAACTACCGCTTTGCAATATTGACATAGTTAGCATAATGAATAAATAATGAAATTGCAAAGTTAACCTTGAATACAAGTGAGTGAGTGCATTGGACCGCAATGAAACACGTCCTATAAATAATATATGTAGTACTGAAGTCAACGCCCGCTCCGATACTAGGAGTACATGGCTGTCAAACTGGTTGCATACCGCGATTTTTCTTAAAAATCTACGTAAGTTTCGTTTTATCTTGCAATGTACATGCGTCAAAATATTAATTTACATATATATATATATATATATATATATATATATATATATATATATATATATATATTAATAAATATAACCTGTGTTACGAATTTAAATAGAACACTCTGGTTGTGAAGAAATCTTTTTACAAAAAAAATCAGCCCTTATAAAGTATCAAATTCCTTTCATGTTACGAATGTGACTCACGTGGTAATTATTTAGAATAATTGATTACCATTCACCCATTGTACACAGTTTTCATATATAGCGATTCAATATACAATCCTGGCAAACAACGCTTTAACTCATATGAAATGCGTAGCCTTGTAGACGAGTAGTTAAATGTTTTGACGTTGGCCGCAAAGCGTCACCACTGTGCAGCCTACTACGATCCTGTGGCACTGTTAAATTACACGTATTGCATGTAATATTACACCATTTTTATATCGTTGCCATTGTTGACGTCACATGGACATGATAAACATTAATATGTCAAATGAAGTATTATTTGAAGATGCCGGATGATAAAAATATGAATGAATTTGGCATAGGTTAATATTTGTATTAACGATTTAAGTATTTTAAAGAATTCTTATATTAATGAGGTGAAATTATTTCTAGAACAAATGCAACACTGTCAATAGTGTTACGTGCTATTTATTTAAACTTTAGATTAAATATGATCACTGTTAGTGCAGCCTAGTAGAAGCTATCTCTGCTACAGATCGTGCCACATTCTTCAAACATGAATAAGCACCGTTATATCTGAGTCAGTCTTGATTTATGCGAGAATAATGTATTGTACAGGAGTATATTTCGATAGATGTTTATTATAGTTCTATATATCTTAATTAGACTGACTTTTCTACTAATCTTCATATTTTCGCTAAACTTAAAACAATTGGTGTTTAAACTACCTGTTCAGGACATTTCTTAGCAGTATGGTTTCGATTTAGTTAAAAAAATAGGAAAATTATGAAAATGATTTACATATTAAAATTGCATTGAAGACAAAGGAGATACGTATTTATAGATCTATATATTTATCTATTAGCTTTAAGCTATTAAATAAATATATCATAATTTTCATAAATTTCTATAGAATATTCGTAAAAACAAGCTTCTTTTAGTTAATATGTTAGAGACCGTGAGAATTGTTAGTTTAAAAAGTATATCGTTTTGGAGGCAAACTGCAAAACAATCAATACAAATTACTTTAATATATTAAATTATATTAATATATTTATTAGAAACGGAAGACTACAAAGTTAATGAAGAAACTATTTCATACTTGCAATACAATCGTTAGGTTTGTAGTGGACAACTCGCTACGATATAAATTCGGAAACCAGTGATTAAAATATGTATCTATTATTAAATTCTCAGTGCCATATATATTTACTATCAATACATATAGTTTCCAAAAATATGTACCTTGATACAATACACGTTGATCGTCATTGCTGTAGATGCTTATCGAAACTGTAGAGTGCTGTGCAGGCGTATTATACTTGTTTGATTACAACTATCAGCCCTCTATAATTAATTCTACAAGCTGAGCATAAAACTGGAAAAACAAGTTGTATTTTTTAATTGTTCAGCTTGTTACAAGTGTTAGTACACATGTTTTGTACATGTGTATAATAAGTAAAAATTAAACAGCTATTTCCATTTTCAACTGGTTTATAGATCTTTTACGGATAATTAATGACTTTAAAAACCATATGTTTCTTATACAATTATACGTACACACGTAGTGTGAAATAAAATAGGATTTTGTCATTTAGAATAAGAGAAACTAATGCATTCTATTTCACAAAATCTTTTATTGTTGGTTATTTCTTCTCAAACTCATATGCCTTGTATTAGTTTGATTTATGCATGAGTGTATAACAGTACTATAGACTAGTTTCGAATCATAGAGCTGTGAATGAGTTCTGGTTAACGTTGAATGAATTTCTCTCCGATAGGAATGCATCGGAAATCGCTGGAAGCCGCAGAGCACCTGAAGGAGGACGGATGTAACAGTGATCACGAGGAGACAACGTCTATGCGAACCGACACTAGTGATACAAGCATCACTTCCGGCCAACAGCAGTCAACGGCAGCGGCAACGGCGGGTCAACAGCCACCGGGAGGTCACAGCACCGGTCCCCTGCCTCCCATTCCACATCAGCCGCCACAGCAACCGCCGCCACCGCCACCACCGCCGCAACAACAGGACAAAGACCAGCAACAGCAGCAGTTACAAACAGCTCGTACACAACAACCTCCGCACTATCCACCAGCCGAAGATCCCGAAGCTTTCAGAAACAATTCCATAGCTTGCCTGCGGGCGAAGGCGCAGGAACACAGTGCCAAGTTGCTCAACCACGGCCTCATGTTGCAGGTTAGGTCGCTGTCAAATTTGGCGCATGCGCAACCGCCCGGTTGTGATGCGAATGCAAATAATCTTCAACACCATCCTGACATTGTGAATTCGGACACATCCTCTAGTATGTTCTGACAGCAAACGAAACATCACGACCCGCCAGTTGTTTCGGCCAACAACGCGAATAGTGATCACTGAACTTTGACGCGTAATGTTGTTAATTGTTTGGTTGTTTTTATTGTCAAGTGTTTCGGTTGCAAGCAATTTATTAGTTACCTGATTAAGGTTCCAAGGACACACGTACAATTCGAACCACAAGGACATTTCAAAAATGACGAATTCCACTCCCTAAGTTTTTTTTTTATTTTATTTTTAGTTTCTTTGTTAATTATTAGATACATATATTTACTGAATAAGGACATTGCGAATTACAAACAAAACAATTATCTGCCAGATAACAATTATCAGGCGGTGACCCCAAAACAACACTAATCATTACATGGGGATTACTATCCGTATGTTCAATTATTTCCCGCAAAAATTACATTTAAACCCTGTGAGTTTTAATTAAAATTTAATAAAAATATATTTAAAATTTTATCTGCATATATGTATAAATAACTATTATTATTTGAACGAAGAAAAGTCTTGCTTGCATACAGTAATTTATTACGTACCCATATTAATATTACTGATTAACACCAATAAAATTTTATTTCCAAAATAACAGTAGACATATGTAGATACCGTCCTTTTCAATTCTTGCAAATATTTTGGTATAAATGGTTTGTTATTTTCAATAATTTTCCTGCTTCCATGCGAACCAGACATAAAATTTCATAAAACCAAATAAAAATATAGTTGTTACTATTATTCTTTATTGTAATTGAAATAATAATACAGAGAAAACTAGTTACTGACTGTGGTTCTGAAATTCGATTTTCAATATCTGCTGAACGTATTGTAAATTTGATTAGTGCATTTTTTTAAATCATATAAAGTTTGTTTAAACTAAAAGTATATTACTAATCACACTGCGAGTATATTTGTTCAATTGAATTATTAGTTTATATTTGTTGTAGGGATTTATGCAATTTTTGGCCTTAATTATTCTAAATCTTTTTTTGAATGCCGGATGTGTATTTAGTGTTGAAAGGACGCTCGGTGATTTTTGCTGCTTTCCTGAACCGCAGCACGAATAGTTACTTTGCCTGTTCTTGTCCCAAGTCTAAAAATAGTTTAGGTGGATACCTATTCCGGTACGAGGGGTTGAAACCATAGGCGCCGGGCAGCAATATTACCAAGGAGCAACTCTTCATATTACATGAGTAAGCTATTTTTGTGTGGTTATTTATCACTTATTTTTTTTAAATAGTCTATTTCATGATCAGTCTAAATATAATGATAATTATAAACAATTTATTCTTCGGGGGTTATTAAAATACTAAACCCTGATGTGCTTACTTCTGTCACTTGCGAAAGATATACAGAAGGTAGCGAAACAGTATTCGTCCAATATTTTATTATATTAGTATACAATATCAGAGATAACATGCATACATTAATGTGTAATTTTTCGTCGATAATATTTCATATTATTTTATAATTCATCTACATTTTGTAGGTTCATAAATTTTATGTCTTGTTCGCAACTTTTTTTGTAAATTAAGGACGGATTTTTCCTATAAAAGAGAAAAGATGTTCGATGTCCGAAATATAAATTACAATTTCCATATACATGTATAACACTTAAAACAACGAGAAAACAACAGAAATATGAAATTAATTTCAACTAACTACAGTAATAATTGTTTAAACGATTTATAAATGAATGAATCGACTTTTGATACATAAAATAGCTTTGCCACACAGCGAGATTTATTTTACATATATATTGTATAGATTTTTACAGCTGTAAGCAAAATTAAACACTAATTTTTTGAATTTTGCTGTTGTTAACGAATCGTCTTAAAAATGCAACGATATTTCTTAAACAAAACAAAAGAACATACACATGTATTTTGCGGTAGTATATTCCTTAAGAGCAAATATATTCAATATTTTGTCATTTGAAAATGGATGAAATGTAACTACATAGTATGTGAATCAGTGAACGATTTTAGAACTACCGTCACAATCTTTGCGTGTGTTTGTGGGTATGCACAAATATTTTATATGACTCACCGTTAAAACAACCGTGGCGCTGTTAGTTACAAGGAAAGTCATAATCTAGCACTGATCACGTGACCCGTTGTTACAAGCTACAAGTCAAGACAATAATACATCCCGTTATTGTCATCGTACTGAAACAATCAACAATACATTCTTTCACCTTTACAAACATCCCTTTTCAATGATGAATGTTGAAAATACTCGTGCCGTTATTTGTACAAATTTTGTACTTATTATTTTAAATGTGCAATATGATTTACAATGATATAGAAGTACAGTGGTTGTGAATGTTTGTCAAGATGGCATATGGTACATAATAGAGAGATTCTTAAGGGTGACAAAGAATGCCCTGAACGTTAACGATCATTGTTAATTAACGGCGAATAATTCTAGCATCGTCTGTGCAAGTTTTAGTATTGAAATAATGGATTACGTGTACGGTGGATTGAGAAGCAAGCGTTTCGTTCTTAGTTTACCTGTTCGGTTTTGTTCTGAATGCGAGCTACGTTTAGTGGATTCAAGGTAATCTGGATGCAGTGTACACCACCGTTTATTCTCTGCTCACCTACTTACAGTTTACGCAAGGCCAACGCCAGTGAAACATACTGGTGAGGGCAACATCAAACCCTGTCACAGTGTTCCTAAATATTCCACCTCACTATACAGTATTTAATGAATTTCAATGTCAAAAACTTATTTTCTAAAAAAAAAACTATACTTTTATATAAAGTATTTTCTTTCATTTTTCATGTAAAAATATAAAATACGTATGCGGGGTTACAAGAACAGAGATTAAATGTCATCTACACTACCGAAACGGATTTGACTATTTTAAGATTAATTTTGTATATTCAGGAAGAAAAAAAACGTATTTATTTAATACTTTATTGGAATATAATTAAATAGTATGGAGAATGAAATTAAAATATCTTTTTTAAACGTTCACAGGTAGTCATTTCCATAAGATGATGTTAATCTTGAATCAGTCAGGTGGAAGTTTTAAATAAAATTTACTGTATAAATAACAGTTTATATATTCCTGAATATTTAAAGTGTCTTACGCAAGAACTCTGAATAATTTAATCGTATTCTATAAACGTTATTTATATATTCAATCATTGTATTATAAAATACCATATGTTTATGTTATTCAATAATCATATCAAAAGTCATTGTTTAGCATATCGAATGAATAAATGAATCACAAGATATTGTTCACGCATTGTAAATTTATCGCTTTATTCATTTTCAAATCGACATTAAACTCACTATACGCTAATTATTTGCACATAGGAAGAAAATAAACATATAAATAGAAAATTAGTTCAGGATTTTTGCACTCGTACCTACCGGCACATGTAGCATAAGTTAATAAAAATAGATGTAACCTTTTTGAATGAACTTAGGGAAAGAAAATATTAGCTCTATTATCATCTATAGCTTTCAAATTTACTAACGAACACACATTACAACATACTTGTGAGTAAAATAATGCACAATTGATAAGCAAGGTTTAATTAAAAGTAGCAGTTTGTCTAAAAGTAAACCATTTACATGATGTAACAGTCTTCAAGCCGTTAGTTCAAGTTGGCAGTTGTCCATAATTTATTTTTACGATATAGTGAAATTGCGGCATAGGGCACTTAATACCTAAGAAAAATAAGTTACTTTTTGATATATTATGAGATGATTTCAGCACTTATTCGATCATAAAAATATAAACATCATTTGATTAACATTTACACGTTACAATGGAAATTATCATCGATTTTGAAGTACTGTAATATCTTTGCTAGTCATACATTGTTTTAATTTGAATATAGGGTCCCATATATGGGAATTAAATTTTATTTATAAGCAGAATTAGCAATATCAAAGCAGTATTTCTTTATTTATAACATTACAAGATGAATTTGTTATTGATTATTTTCTTTTTAATTCTAAATATTTTCAAAGCTATTAACTGATTTTTTCGAATATAACAAGAAATATACAAAACAATAACTTATAGATTTCGCGACAAATGTTTGTAATTTTCAGACTATAGTTACGTGAAAATACTGAGAAATAAGTAAACACAAAACAACTGTATTTACAGTTATGATTTAGACTTTCACCGTAAGGAAACCTGCATTAATGCGCGTGTGAGTATTTAGTCACACATCCTATAAAATTACCCAACCATTGTAGTCAGCCTAGTACGCCGTAATTTAACATTAAACATTCAAACGTATCCTCGTACTAGTACAGTAATTAATTCGCATTCGTTAAAATATGAATCTCAATTACGTATTTCTCTGATCTTGTAACATTCACAATCAACTGTGTGATTTATATATACACGTATGTATATATATATATATATATATATATATATATATATATATATATATATATAAATTAAGAATGACCAGTGCATTATATTATTATTATTCATGTTCATTTGGTATTTATTGCGCATATAAATATGAAACTTGTAAATACGTAAACTACATTAGTATACATATTATTGCTGTACATAGAGCGCTACTGCTGAAATAAGCCTGCTTATGAACGTATCGTCAGTGTTTAAAATCTATACCCCCCCAACGCCCTCTGACCGCCCGCCACCTCACAATCTCATGATAGTCAAGTAGAAATGACAGTATGTATAATGTTTTAAATGATACGAATTCTTTGTGTCTATATTATAGCGAATTCAATAAATACGAAAGATGCGCTGCGACTGGACAATATACATATTTCAAATCGGAGGCATCAAACATTTGTAAAAGAGTCATTTGAACATTTAATTATTCAACACAAACAACAAACTGTACTTACATACCGATATGTATTTATATTATGAATTATTATTAGTTTTATGATAAATATATGATTACTATTGATATAGACAAAGTCTGTGAACAAATTGTACCTATATAAATATATATATATACGAGTATATAGAAAATAAACGCGACGTAAATATTATTATATGCAAAAATAACTGTGTTATTTGTTTTTTTTTTTTTTTCGTTTCGTCCATATCTATGTATTTTATCCGTAGAAAATATACAATTATTTTTGCATCTAGTGATGTATATGCCGGTAAACTGGCTGATTTAGTGAAACATGAAATGTAATTTAGTGTTCCCAATGTCTGTAATATACATATAAATATTTACAAGTACGTAGTTTGATATTTTTCTCAACATCCCCCAACCGCCTGTATCCCCACCATATTCTGCCTACGTGCTGGGTAGTGGTAGATGTTTTTTTTTTATTATTGAATCTAGTAATTAGGAATCGGTGAATTTGGTAGTGTTCATTCTATATATGTATATACATAAATACGAAGGGTTGAAAGTCTCGTGTGATAATTAGCTGCATATAAACTGTCCTGCGCATATGAAAGATTGGCTAGTTAATTACGTGGTAGTTACTATTATAACAAAAGAGAGATAAACTTCCAATCGCCAACTGGCGGTGACGCGCGCAACTACGCAAACCTAGTCGGCAATATTCGAAAAAGAAGAAGAATTGCATTCCACAGCGTGATATCTGAAACCATGAATTGCTGAACAATAAAGTGCTAGATAGTGTTTTAAATCAATGTACGATTTACGTTTGCATCGGTTTACTGGCGTTCGATAGCGTTATGTCAAGTAAATTTCCGGTTTTCGATGGTACAAGTACGTAAAAACTTTCTGAAAATCCAAGTAAAGCAATAATTAATCCTGTTGCTGGGCAGAGCGTCTGTCGCGAGTGCTCTCCGGCCGCGCACGGAAATAGTCGAGCCATTCCGATCGTGCAGTGAGTGTACGTGCTTTTGGTTCCAGCACGACGCATATAGGCTAGGTGGCGTTGTGTGTATCTATTCAGGGAAGGTAAGAAACCCTCAACTTTATTTTGCTGTTGTTTTATCGCTTTTACAACCCCTTGGCATGTACTTTTGTGATTGTTTGCTTACGTTAGTTAGTTTGGTATCTGAATCAAGTGTTAAATCTCGATTGAAATGCTTATTATAATGCTAAATGTACATTCTAAAAAGTTGTTAGAGAGGAAATCGTCTTAACAGGTCATTTGCTTTGTTTATGCATGCAATTTTTCACATTTACAAACTCCGTGTCGTGTCCTGTCCGTGCTGACAGTGTTGTTACGGGATCGAATCGTGTGTTCAGTGTTAAAAATACCAAAACAAACTATGGAATAACCTCAGAGACGTGCGGACGTGTGAGTGTGTGTATCTAAGCTGTCAGATGGGTTAGTTTAGCGGCGGCGCGGCGAGGTCGGTCCGCAGGCACGCACTCTGACTTGCTTGTGGGGGGCTCCGGTCCCACTAGCGCAGCCCCCGGAGCAAGAGTGGGGCCTCGCTTTGTCAGACAGGGGCGCTAGCAACACGCGTTTCACAAATACCATAGCACAGATTCAAACCTTGTCTACTTACTGAAATCAAATCACGTTTCACATACGTGTTGCAGTAGTGTACGACGTTTTACTTAATGCGCATACATATGTGTGTACGTTCACTCAACATTATTACAACGTTTTCTTATGTTATTTACAAAAGTTATAGTAATTTTAATCAAATATAACTATTAAGTGACTTTTTAATAATGTAATTGAATAAAATGCAATGTTGCTATGTCGGAATACGGTGAAATATGTATTTTTCTAACTCTATTTTTAACTTACTAAATATCATATAATATTTTGTGATTCTGTACGGATTATTTCATGAATTACATAAACTACATTGCAATATTACTAAAATATTGTTTTCAACATTACATTTTCTGTAAATTGTTGACATTGATCAATTGGTTGCGAGATAGCATTACTTATGTATATATCCGTTATCTAACGGCATATGAAACACTACATGGCCGTATCTATATTTTCTTAAGCGCTTACGATTTTCATTGATTTATATTATGTGTTTATGAAAATGTTGGTCGGTATTTACAATTTATTTAAAAAATATCGCTACCGGATTTTATTCGTATATTTGCAAGTAATTTGGTGTTTTTTTTTTTTATTGTTAGTGTTTGTAACGTTGTGAGTAAATGTCGATGCTTCGGTAGGTCCTGATGAGATAGCTCAAATGCTATGGCAGGTCGCGAGAAGAAACCTGCAGTTCTAAAGAAGCAAATGTTATCACCGGTGCCCTCTAAAGAGGGTGATGCGGTCGTAGACTCCGCTGTCACTAAGTCAAACGTTGTCAAATTGGAATCTCCTAAGTTGGAGACCGCGCCCCAACCAGAACCTACGGCACCCGTTGTGAAACAAGTGAAGAAAACTAAACCGAAAAAGACAATTAAAAAGAATTTAAAAATTAATTTCAAAGCTAAAAGTAAAAAATC
Source organism: Carabus problematicus (assembly GCA_963422195.1). Taxonomy (NCBI): domain Eukaryota; kingdom Metazoa; phylum Arthropoda; class Insecta; order Coleoptera; family Carabidae; genus Carabus; species Carabus problematicus. Next base: position 5,403,248 of record OY728579.1, read on the forward strand.
TAAAAAAATTAAATTATCAAAATCGATTTTTAAGAATAGTAAACTAAATTTAGATACTAAAAATATAACACTTATTAAAAATGGCATTAAAACTAAACGGAAGCCGAAACATAAAACCCAAGCTACAGGTGACAGTCAAGTCGCAACGGATAATAATACTAGTGAGTCAGAACCGCCCGTTTTGGAACCGATGACCGCTGCGGTACCCGAGGATTCATGTACGGTAGTGAAAAAGGAACCCAAGAAACGGACGAAGAAAGTTGCTGCAGCAGATGAAGTAGCTGCTGTCTCGACTGCTGCCACTGTTGGCGAAACTGCAGAAAGTATCGACTCTGTAGAGAAAAAACAGAAATTAGACGCCGCAGAAATAGCAGCAAAGGAGACCGTAGAAGATGTGCTTAATGATGTAGCGAATGAACTTAAACTCGATATAGATTCATTGATGAAGAAACCAACTAAAAAGAAAACGGTGAAAAAAGGTAAATTGGACAGCCTACCTAAACCTGAAGAACTGCCAAAACCGAAAAAAGCATCTCCGAAAAAGACAAAAGCGGAAACTGCCAAATTAAGAAAAGCGGTGAAAAACGAAACATTAATTGAAACATTCTGCAAAGACATTACACTGGACACAGCCGCACAAAATGTAATAAACAATTTAGATTTGAATGTAAATAAAACGACGCGAAAGAAAGCGATAAAGAAAAGAAGGCACAGTATAGAGAAGATACCGACTGTTCAAGAGAATCCAAATGATGCAGCTTTCGAACAACCCTTTGTTTTGTTCACAAACACACGGCGAAGTGCCAGTCCCAAATCGAAACGGAATTCGCGAATACGACAGAGCATCGAGAACTCGGTGCAGAAACGATTTAGTCCGTACACACGTTCCGATTCACCCGCTAGAATACTACGAAACGGTAAACATAGAAAACTGAAGGACTGTCAGTTACTCGATGGCTTGGACAGTGAATATAAGAAACGCAGAAGACTTTGTTCTGAATACAGTGGCAGTGAAATATCAAAATGTTCCGGTTATTTGTCGGAATCGGATAGCAGTTATTCTGATTTAGCATCAGTGCAGGAAAATGGCGGAAATGATACGGACTCGCCACCGAAAGAAGAACTGACCAAATCTGACCTGTTGAAAAAAGAAATTTTGGATTCAATTAAAAATCAAACATCGACAAGCCCCGAAGTCAGTGAGATACAAAATCTTAATATTAAACAGATTAGTACGAAATTTACAGCCATTTTAAAACGTAGCCTCTCAACAGAGACGTCACAAATATCTGAATCTCTTCTCAATGACGATGTCAAACCGAAATTAGAGATCAGTGTAAATAGTTTTACAGATACGAATTCGAATGATGTGAAACTGGCTGAAATAAAGTCGGAATCTGCAGCTGTCAACGCTATAGATGCCGGTGTTAAGACTGAAAACATGAAGAGTGATACGAATACACAGATGAAAGTGGAGACATTGGATGAAGATCAGCAACAAATAGCTGATAAAATCGCTTCATCGCCAAGTGAAAAAGTTCCTGAAAAATCTTTAATATTGGATCAAATGAAGCAAACGTTTAATGATTTCAACGAGGAAAGTGAAAGACGTGCAACACGATCTTCAAGAAGACATTTGAAATTGGATGAAGAAAAAACAGAGACTGTATCAACGGCTAAATTTTATGGGACGGAAACAAAAGTAGAAAATGTTACAGAAACAGTAACTGAATTAGAAGCGTCATCTCAACTAGAAGAAACATCTGAAAATCAGGCAGAAGTGAATGAAGAACATGAAAATACAGAAATTATGGAAACAGAAGCGTGTTCTAAAGAAAATGATAAATCACCTGAAGCAAATATTGAAGATAAAGAACAAATGGGTGAAATCGAAGATGTCGATGTAGATATAGCAGATGCGGATGAAGAGAATAATGATGAAATGAATGGACAATCAGAATTAAATATAGAAGATGACCTGTTAACAAGATTGAAAGGGAACTCGGCCATATCTATAGTTGCGGTTAACGAGAAGAATGAAACAATGCCTCTTTCAATGGAATTAACTGGTGACGCGGAGGACATGAACAAAAATAATGTCGACAACAGCGAGAAGAACGATTCAACAACAGCGATTATTGAAGAGACGCCAGAGGAACAAGCAATAAAAGAGAATATCTTAAGTGCTCTTGGACTACAAAGTCTTAAAGCAGCAGAAGAAGCGAAGAAACAGAAGACACAAGTGAAACCTGATGTATATACGGGAACATTGAAGACTGTGATAAAGTTAAATAGACAGGCAGAACGAAAGAAGCGGAATCCGTTGAAGATGACGTTACAGAAGAGCAAGAGGAATTGGAAAGAAGGCGATGCTGACAATGGGAAATCGGATGGCGGTGGAGGGAAGAGTGACGGCGAAAATTCCTGTTACAAAGTTATGAAAGAGGTGAGCATAATCAATTGTATATTAATCATTCATATATTCGCATTTCAGTACTAAAATTAATCTATCGAAAATTTAACGTTAACATAATTATGAAAACAACTTATTTGTAGTAAAATTTTGCAAATGATTTGATCATTGAGCAACCTTGAAACAAAACAATTGTATCATTCAAAATCGGACTTTGCCAATAATGTTATTGTTTACTTAATACTGAAAAAAGAATCTATTGTGACTCGTATTTTTCGTTTTAGCCGACATTGGTTGTTTCAAGGTACAGATATAATTGGACATTATTAATGTTCATAAATTTCAATCAAACATATTGTATGAATGATCAAATGATTTCTTGTGTTTTGTAGAGTGGCAGTTCGTCTGGATGGCGCCATGGATCTCATTCTTCAGATACAGCTGGTGCGAACCGCAAATCACAATATTCTAATCGGTCTAACATGGGTAAATAATTGGTTTTGGGCTAATTCACTTGATTCGTCACCACTTTCTTAACTTAGTCTAATTTCACTAAAATCAAACTTAATTCTTTGGTACTGAAGGTGGATATTCATTATAAAAGTAATTCTGAAAGTTGGCATTAATTGCCGGTCTCATGGAAACACAACAAGCCGAATACTAGATTGTTAAACGCCACAATGAATTCCTTATTCGATATTATCTTATGACACTAAATTTTAGAATCACTATAAATAATTCTGCTCATTCTTCAGCTATTTTTATAAATTACATGAAATAATAACATTTTTCTCTCAAAATTCCTAATCGTTGCATATATTTTTAAGATATATGTAGTGCGTAATAATACTATTTAAATGGCCATCTTTGTAATACTAAAATTTCAGCATAATTTTATATATGTACATTTCTATTCATTTTAAGATTACTTCTCGTTCATATTCCTCAACACAATTCTCGTATTACATTAGTAGGTAGTATTTAACTAATCACATATTAATACTTCTTTCACACTTAATACATACACTATTCAAATTGCATTGTTCTTTTATTTATTTTGACGCTAAAATATTGAAAATTCGAGTTTCTCCTAAATTAAAAGTAAATTATATTAACTTAATACTAGGAAAAATTAAGAAATAGAAACAGCTTTTTTATTTGTCTATTTGATCTTCTGTCAGACATTTACTCTGCTATCTTTATTTAATATATCTGAACAATTTCTGATTATAATTTGACAACTGGACGCATTTCATATACTGTAATTTAATCTAAATATTTACAAATATTTATTATAATTATATTTTAATACTTCTTCGTATTTCTTTCTATAATTAAATATTATTATAACAAATTAATTTTGTATGAAATATACTTAAACATGTTTAGTTTAAACAATGTTTTGATACGTATTTCAGATGGAAGCAGTGAACACGCATCCGACGGCGACGTCCCGACTGTGGATGGTGAAACCAGTGGTGCTAAAGCCTTGGTGATCCCGGAGAAAGCCAGTTCGTTCAGTATACATCCTGACAGACTTTGCAGTGACGAGTGTGCATACTGTTTTGGAAAATTCGGTCTGTTTGACACACCGTTACATATTGCTCAGATCAAGAGTGTTGAACGTCAGAATAAAATTTTAGAGAGTAAGTACATACATACAATTATTACATGGTTCAAATCAGTTATTCGATCTAGTGGTGTTATCGGATTTATTGAGAATTATACAATTCACGTCTCGATCTTAAGATTATTCCTAAAAATGTAGTTCAAGTTGTGCTGTTTATTCCACATACAGTTCTTGCGTGTGTATAATCAACATACATTTGATGTACTAAGTACACTTGTTATAGAGGCAATTATTGTATGTACACACAGGTGTCGTTGAAAAATATTTCCAATAATATATAAATGTGTGTTTTCAGATGAAATATATTTGATGCGTGACTCGTGTCTATGTGACGCGTGCTACCGCCACGTGGACAGGAGATTGAATTCGACGTCGTACAACAGTAGTAAGAACTATAAGCGGAGCAATGTACTAGCAACTATACCTCGCCCCAATCACTGCCATGTGCTAGGCTGTGACCGAGAATCTTCGCATGTGCTTCGCCGCAAATGGCTCATGAAGATGCGTAAAAGTGTTTCCCGCGTTGTAAGTAACAATTATATCTGTTTTATAAATGACCGATGATAATCAGGAAATCCTAACGTGTCAGGAAGATACTATAATGTGAATTACATAATAATTTCTTTTCGATAATTCCAATACCTCGGAAGTTGTATTGTTTAGTGAAGTGTAAAAATCGTACGATATTTTATTACGGAAAGTTCATCGGAAAGTCATGTGATTGTATGCTAAACGCATTGTAAAACTGATGTCCGCAATTCAATACTATTGAGAACTAAATGACTAATATATCACCAACAGAATGAAATATGAATCGTTTATGATGAAAGTAGAGAAAAAAATATTCTTCACTTGTAATTAACGAAGTAATTCGTATATTTTGCTCATGAAACCGAATATAACCAGTTTATTTTACAGTTTAGTTCCTTGAGTTGTTCACCACGATTTAGTTTCGATATAGTATCGTAACGATCAATATTATGTTAATATGTATTTTAGTGAATCTACAAATCATCCAGTGGTTTGTATTAGGCTAACTGTGTATTGTTCTAGATAAATATTGACCTGGATAATCCTGGACTGCATTCGATACCTATCTGTTCCGAACACTACGCGGCCGTGGAGCATCTGATGGTGTGTGCACTGTGTAAGAGGCGCCTGGCGCGCAACCACATTCACTACCTGGGTTTCGAGTGGAACAATCTTAACATAGCCCTAGAGAAAGAAGGTATACCCGTCAAACTCACCGACAAACCAGTGGTGTGCAAACTCTGTCGGTACTTCTCTACACTGCTATTGAAACCAGCCGGTGAGATTAAAGGAAACCCAGCTAGTTTCTTCAAGGAATATAAGAAGAGGTAACTGATTGTGTAATAATTGTATCCATTTGTAAATTAATCATGACACGATTTGAATTATTTGTTCAGTGTTAAGCGATTTGCTGAAGGTTATTTAAAATGAATTTTCCGTAAAAAGCTTCTCTTTTTTTTAAGGATAGCCAAATAGACTGTAGACCTGGGGTAGTCAACCTTTTTATTTCTACCGCTTACTTGTATATCTTTGTTAGTAGTACAATTTTCTAACCGTCGACCGGTTCCGCAGTAACTTAATTTAACGCTAATGCGATATAATGCGGTTTTTCGTGAATTCAAATGATGATTAATTATAACGCGGTTCACGAAGACACAATTACGGAAATTATGTATCAATTTATATAAAATGACCTCGTTTAAAGCTGTTTTGTTTGCGCTGGAACTTATTGGAAGGTATGCCCCGCGTTAAGCGGTGTCTTACTGGACTCGTAATTTTTGAGTGGAGGTTCAGCAAAAATATGTAGTTTTTTTTTATATTGCATACATTACATTTAATTAATTATTAATAAGATTTTTGAGGCTGATGCTACGAAACTACATATTGCGCAGTGCTACTTGCTCTGTCAAAGTCATAGATGCGCAGTAAAGTGCGTTTTACATCTATCAAACTTCAAATTATTTGAATGTAACTATGCTGATCTTGAAAAAACTGACAATGCTTCACGAATGAAAACAAGGACAATTAAATTTGAAGTATTTTACATCAATCCATGGTCTTTGATGGAAACATGAATTTATAACTTACTAACGGACAAAACCCCTACCGAACACCACGAAAACCTTAACGCACACTTGTGGGCGGAAGGGACCAGGTTGACTACCACTGCTGTAGAGTAATTGAGTGATTATAATAAGTTTATGCTTTTTTTTTTTGTTCTTCATTAAGGTTACTGCATTTCCACGACGTGGAACTTATGGACGACGCTGAAGCAGAGGAACCAATACCCGTGCCACTAAAGGACAAGGCGGAAAAGGAATTAATGAAAAAGAAGAAGAGTAAACCGCAAAAGAATAGCAGCAGTAAGAACAGTGTTATGGAACAGTCATCAAGTAAAATGGATCTGCAATCTCCAACGGACACTGACAAAACCGACCAATCTTCATCCCGAGTGCCTTCGAATAGTGAGAACGGTGAATCACGTGACAGTACACCGTCCGACAGTATGGTGGACATAGAGACGCTGGTGCCCAATATGGTGTTAGAATGTGCCAGCGATACCGAGGAGAGTAATACTAGTAAAAGTGAAGTGCCTCATAAAGCTTTATACAAGAAACTTCAGCTCCCCGAATCCGTGCGGGAAGCCGTGGAAATATCAAAGATTTTGAAAATCAGCAACACTAGCCGAAACAAACAGAAACAAAACAACAGTAATAATGGTAATGTAGTTGAAAGATTGGGATCCAATCCGTCGATATCCGTACGTCAGTTGTTCCCTGGCGAAGAGGATCTGCCATTGCACGCGAATATCGACTTTAACCATGTTAAAGAACGGACACCGGAGGGTTGGGAGAAGTGTGCGTGCGTCATACAGTACGATGTGGATACGAAACATCTGTGGCAGGAACTCCAGAAACCGTACGGTAATCAGAGCAGTTTCCTGCGACACCTGATTCTGCTGGAGAAATACTTCCGCAATGGTGATTTAACTTTGTCGCCGAATGCCAGTCATCATGCGGTCAACTATAGTGTGTCAGTGCAGAATCGGCTGCGTGCTTATGATAATATACCCACAAATTCCCTGCCCATGCAACCATTAACAATGCTGCCCTTTAATCAAATCAAAAAGAGCCAAAGTGGCATCATAACCACCAATAACCCGGTAACAAATATTACCTCAATAATCAATGCAGCCAACTTACCGAAAAACACACCGATACCTATATCCCAATTGAATCCTAATTTACTTACACAGTTGTCCGTTAGACAGAAGTCACCGGGTGTCCCGCCCGGTCTTATATCGTTACAACCGGGTACTAGTAGACCGATGGCACCCCTCATTAAAATGCCACAGAAATTCAAGTTACCGGTGGGTAAAAATTGGCGACCAACCTTGATACCGATAACCACTACCACCCAAACAAAGGTAATACCTTCAACTAATACTGGCGGTGATAAACAACGTATAACCGGGCTGGTACAGGTTATATCGGGCGGTAAACCGTATCACATCTCACTGCAAGACTACAATCGGATGTGTCATATGAAGAAAACACACGATATGAAACAGCAGAAAATTGGCGATACATTCAAACTCAAGGTGGACGCAGTAACGGCTTCGATTTTGAAACCGATTGTCCCTCGCAGACAAAAAACTGCAACATCCGGAGCGACGGTGACGGGCACAAACAGCAAGCCATCTGCAACGTCTAGTCCTCTATTGGTGAAAGATACAATTACGGCGGCGTCAGCTACAGTTGACGCAGTAGCGATTATTGCGGCTACTAGGGACAAAGGGAAAGAACCGGTGACAACGGAAAGTAATAAAAATAGTTCAACTACAGTTGCCGCTGGTACCGGTAAATCTATAATGATTTTACCGAAAATACCTAAATCACTGACAGTTATACCGCAAACTGTTGCGCGAAAACCACTCCAAGCGTCCAGTCCTACATTGTCGATCACGACTAAACCGTCAACAAGTAAGTCATGATTGATTTGGACAATTGTTCAAGTGCCTCTATTGTTTTTGAATGTTTCTGCTTGATTGAAATGTCAGTGACAAGCCTTCACAGAAATAATAGATAGAATAGGTTCGTACGTCGTGGCTAAAGTTGATCTGATGAATCAGCATACAGTTCAAACGTACCTGTAACTACATACATACAATTATCAGTAACTACATTCATATTTAACTATCACGCGCATGTGTGTAAACTGTATGAAAAATCACAAATGAATTATCGTTGATAAGAGAAGATTCATATGTGAATATTTTTTTAACATTACAGCTATTTAACTATATAAACTGTTTTAAAGAAGAAAAAAAATTCGTGTACATATGTATATTACATTATTAAATTTATACCTTACTATAAATTAATTCGATATTGTTTCATTCAGATCTTAATGGTTAAGTAATTATATTATTTTGGAGTATAACATTTTATTTATTTATTTTCGTTAATCGAGAACAATTAGTTATAAATGTGGCAATAATAATGAATTATAAGGCATTAGTCTGTTGTCTAGTTTGGCAAAGAACGTGATGCAACGTTTCAGTACAAGTGCACACAATGTTTTATTCCATTTCTTCGCCGGACAGATTTATGCGGAGTTGCATGAACAAGTATTAATATCGGAAATACAACTTACGTACACATTCACACTGTACGATAAGTTTATTTCATATCCAATATTTGTGTTGTCCTTGCAACTCTGGATATTTCGTATTTGATGTTCTTATTGTAGAAGGCTTAGACAGCGTGGTACTTAATTTTCTGCAGACATACATACTTTATTTGACATTCAGTATCTCCGAAATTATAAACGTATTAATTTGAGTCTCACTTAAACATCTTCCATAATTCCGACCGACATATATGTATTTGTACAAGTGAATGATTTTGTTGCCAAACTAGTTTTATATATTGTAGTAGGGCTCTTCCTGTTCTTTTGTTTTATATATATATATATATATATATATATATATATATATATATATATATATATACATACGTTATAATAATACATTACTATACTACTACTACTACTACTGCTATTATATTATGTTAAATTCGAAGATAAGTAATACTGTATGCAGAATGTTCGTACACTGATGCATACGATAATAACTATAAATTAGGCGTGTGCAATTGAATGAGATTGGCGGGTTAAATGGAACGATTTTAAATTAATAAGTAATTAGCCGCAACGTACGGCATATAATTGTAAATATATCAATAATCAATTTTTACACATGTATTATCGGGATTAATTTCAAAATAGAATGAGTTTAAAAATAATGGCACGACTGAATTTAGCCCGCGGTCTATAAGTAGTCCACGCCTATTAAAATAAATATTTATTAAAATATCATTTTGCACACACATACAGAACTGTGCACAGGGTCAAGATTGGCCTTAAAGATTAAAGAATTATCTTATATTTTATATACAATATCTGATGGTTATATCCAGGACATTGCTATTTTTAGAAAACTATTGACATTTCAAAGGATTATATTACTTGTTGATATTGGTTATAAGATGTCTAAGCTTTATGCATAATTATCCCTTACACACACAATTTATTTGAACATAAGTAGATATATTGACATTTTAGTATGTCGTATGAAGCTGTTTTACTAGACAAATTTATGGATAATTTATTAAAAAGATTTATTGAATTACGTTATTTTCTAAAATATTTGTTATTACACAAATAATCTTCTTTTCTTACCACTTCATACCCTCTACCATTATAAATTGATGAAAACTGAAATGTTATTATGTATGTAAATACAACAAAATTATATTACCCCATTTGTATTTTGAGACTGTACGAGATTTGTGAAACAGAGTAGAAAATCGATTGTTAATTGGTTGGCTGGTGATGCAGATTTTGTTTTAATGAAAACTTATCACTGAATATGTTGTGAATGTTGAAACGATAAGGCTGAGAATTAAGTTTGAATAAATTTGTTATTGCTCTAGAATTTTCATCATACTTTAAGCATTAACATTATGTAGATAACCCAAAGATAATTAGCGTAGAATATGATTATATTTTATTATTATTGTAATTTGACATTTATTTCAAACTTGTATATATAATACTGTCCTCAATAAATCATTTCATTTTTACATGATATTCGATGTGTATTTAATGTGTTGCTCAATTAATTCAAGTGCATGTAAGGGCTACAAATACATCGAGGGAAAATGGTGATTTCGCCCGGGGTGTATATACTATTTTTTCCACGATCGAGAGTAGAAACAGTTAATTTCATAAATAAAGAATTATAATAAATCGGAGCGAAATTACAATATTTAGAAGCCTTTGAGAATGTTTCCATGCAACGTACCTTGACAACAGACATTTGTTTACAAAAATCTTTGTTATAATAAAAACTCTCTTAGGAAAATTGTTGTCAATTGTCACAATTTTGATGCCATAGAAACCGACTTCTACTCCCGGCCGTGAAAAAATAGATTGAATTTTTATTATTTTCGTTTTAAAATTCGCGCAAAATAATTGAAAATTACGTTGGCAATTTTGAAATAAGTTTGTTTCCGTTGTTTGACTTTTATATGTTGGTATTGAACCTTTAATCTTTGGTTTAAAATGTTGGAAACTGTTAACAGTGGTTGTTAATTTGTTATACGTAAAATTAATTATTATATTTGATCTAATTACGACTACTTGTGAAATATTTGAAGGTAGATAAAGCCATACTAATAAAGTGATAACATTTTATTTTAAATGTATCACAATATTGATATACATATTAACAAGCTAATGCGTAGCTGTTTGACAAAAAAATAAATTACAGAATTTAGCACGCAATAATATATTAATTTAAGTGTTTTCATTAACTTTGTATAACGCTATTGTCTATTCGTTTTATATGTTGTTTTATTACATGATATGTAGTTACTAACCGGCTTTTACTTGTAGGTTAGCCTTTTCAAACAATTTAACAGGGATTGGATTATATTCCATAATGAATGAGTTAGTTGTGCCTCCATCGCCTAATTGGTACAGGAGTTCCATACTAGTATGTGCACCCGATAATACAGTAATATATGGAGCCCGACAAAGCATTGTTATTATTAAACCAAGTGATCCATCTGAAGCAGCCGATATACAAATGATATATCTTGCACATAATGATAAGTGAGATATTTATTATTATAACATCAATCTTAGACAATGTCACATCGAATGTTGATCATTTGATTAAAAATTCAATTTGATTTTCACTCTGTAAAAATCAAAGTGGGTACACATTTCACTTTTAATCGAGAAGGTCTTGGATAAAGTACAAATGCATATAATGTTTTATAAGAGTTTTGCAATCCACGCAATATTGTTTGTAATTAAATGTTAATGCCAAATTTTACAATAATCATTGCGATATAGATAACAATTATCTAATAAATATATTTTAGGGTCACAGGTATAGCTTTGCATAACTCCAGCTGGGGCAATCCAGATAAAACAATTGTCTCAATTGGAGAAGATCGAATCGTCAGGCTGTGGAACATAAATACTTGTTCTCTGATCAGCTATCATAAGGGACACGAGGTATTTCTCATCTTTGAAAATAAATTCGTGCTTAGTATGAATGTGAAATATTAACGAATATACGCACCTATGCATACATCGTGTTTTATAAAGTACATATCTTGTACTGTATTATAATGTTTAATATTTAATTACTGCCAAGTACATATATGAATCTGTAACAATGAAATATCATTTTTAGATAAATTCCGACGTACTTGTGGATGTGTCATTACTGAAAGATCGGGTGATTAGTGTTAGTGAGCTGGGTTACATTATAATTTGGAGCCTGGCCACAAATACTCAAGTGGCGTTGCCTGATCTATTCAAACAGAAAGTCCGTATCCGATGTATGTCTTCATGTCCCCATGTACCATGGCTGACTGCTTTTGGACTGTGTTCGGGAATAGTTTTTATTGTTGATTTGAGAAGTAAATATACATAATTATATTTAATAATAATCAGTAAATCAAAGAATCGAAAACTAAACATAATTGTCTTCTAGGACATGGCCATATTCTGTATCGATTACGAGGCAATGATGGAGAAATTACAAGCTTTTCCTGGTGTCCGGCTACTTATAATATTTTCAAAACACCGAAAGGAATATTGATTGAGAATTGCTTGAAAACCAAATCCGATAAAGGGAAATACGTAGCTAAAAAGGCGGAAAAACAAAAACAGAACTCAAATATTAAAGGAATGTATGCAGGTAATGTAGTAAATACTGCAAATTTGAATAAAGAAGCAAGTAATATATACTCAGAAGTTGAAATTAATGAGGATCAAGACGAACTCAAAACTGTAGAAACGATAAATGATACGAAAAACATTGAATGTAAACCAGAAGATGATAAACTAGAAATTGAAGAGATACGTTGCAGTTTTGAAGATGTATTATCGAATGAATCGTTTAAAAATATTATCACATCGGGAGAAAATATTGATTTATACGACGCTCCTGCGGCTACTAATTTAGAATATAAACCAAAGCAGAGGAAGGTGAATTTATTGAAACCTAATATAGACAAGAATAATCCTTGGGGCGGTCTACTATTCAACGATTCGGATGGGGAAGAACAACAAGTGGAAGAAAGGGATGAACGAACTGTACCCATTATTGCAAATGATTTCCTCGGAGAATGCTTGAATCTACGTAATATTATATTACGTGAAGATACTGATATTTTCAGTGTTAGATCTAATCTTGTTCAACCAGAAAAGATTGAAGATTTCGATTCTAGTAAGAATAATATAAGCCAAGAAGATAGCTTAGATAATGCAAAAATTATAGGGGAACAGTGTAAGAACAATGAAGAATTCAATGTTCCGGAAGAAGAAGAAGAAAATATTGGTTTAGAGGAACAAGTTCTAGACGTAGAGTCCAGTGATGGAATATTGCCAGAAGTAGAATGTCAAATAGAAGAAATTTGTGATGAAGGCATGACGGAGAACCTGACTAAAAAAGCAGATGAAGATGATGTGATTTCTTCAAGAAGTGACCTGAGTTCTGTTACCAACAGTTTGAAACAATTAGATCTTGAAAATGAAATAACTTCTACCAAAGGTGAAGACCAATTACCGGAAACCGAGTATTTACTGGCGGCAGCTTGCAATGGAGGGTAAGGATTAAATTCAAATGTCAAGGAATTTCTTACATGACTCGAATTTCGTGTTTCTTTATACATATGTGTTTTAGAAACATCTGTATATGGCGAGCGGGCACAGATGGTAGAACACAATTACAACTACAGACCGTTAACAAGCGATCGTCTCGGTATAGTGATAAGAAAACGCGTTGGATATCATTGTGCTGGGTGAAACCAGATTTACTTGTTACAACATCCTATTCAAATGAAGTATACTCTTGGGATTTGTTACCTAATGTTGATACTAAAAAGTACAAATTTTCTTCTCTAATTATGTTGTACAATTTTTACACGATGTATTTTTATTACCTTGTGTTAATTACTTTGCAGCAAATTAACCAAAGACAGTGTATATAAAGCTCGACTGATTCATAGTGACCATAGACGCAACATTTTCTGTATTGCTACGCCGTACAAGTTATATTCGTATGCGGAATTAGATGTGGATTGGCGAGCTAGTAATACAGATCTTATTGTGTGGACGGTCTCTCAGGATAGATGGGTGTTTTGTACAAGTTTAAACAAGTACCGGGATTTGATCGCCTCGTACCCCACTATGGGCGGTTACGTAACACATATTGCTGTATCACCCGTCGATCCAAACAAGTAAGCGTAAACTATCAGTTGAATGAATTTACCAAAACAAAAACGTTTTACTTCAATTGTTTTATGTAAATAAATGAAAACCAACTTTAAGCAACTATAGGGGTACTTTACTGTTTTATAGAATTGCGATTGGCGTGGGAGATGCATCTATCAGGCTACTAGATTTGAGTAAACCACACAAACAAGTTATTGTGATGAGCTGTTTATGGGAAAAAGTCAAAAGCAGAGTGTTACAACTTGATTGGCATCCGGTGAAAGAAAATTTTGTTGCATTCGCTACAACTGAAGGCAGGGTATGTATATATTATTTGCAGCATATATTAAGATAAATGTATATATTATAGAATCGTATTTATAAAACTCTAGTGCAAAATGTGAATGTAAAATAGTAATTAATTATTATGAATTTGGTTTGACATTATTTACAGTGTGTACCGATTTTTACTATAATATTTATCAATTGTAGGTGGGTGAATTTGATACATGTAACATTTTAAAATCGCCTATCATTTTCTCCAACTATCACCGTAACCAGGTGCACGCAGTACAGTGGGGTCCACTACCTAACGCTGATGACGGCATATACGGTCTGTACTCGTCATCTGGTGGAGAACTGATAGTACACGATGCTAGTAAACCTAACACAGGTATTGTCAACTCTTGATACATATCGAACTGCGTAAATTCCAAATAACTAGTAATGTAATATGTATTATGATTCCATAGTTTATTCGTTTGTGATTATTCAAATGTTTATTTGTTTCTAATAGCACTAAATTAGTTCTGAATGCTATGCGTGACAATGTTAATCATTTTATGTCTGCAGCACCAACTAAGATTCCACTACCAGATAGTAGTGTATCAACGTTTGCTTGGAAGTCGGATTACAGTGTACTAGCGATTGGCACCAAGGATGGCGTAGTCAAGTTATTGACAAAAGAATTTGTTCCGTACTTAAAGCTGTACATGCAACGTAAAACCGTACAATGTATCGTTTGGCACCCGGAATCCACTATTGCCGATTGTGGAATGTCTCCTTTTGCGAATGACATCGCTGTAGCTACTAACGATTCTATCATATTAGTCTACAGATGTGGTACGCCTGAACAACATGTTGAAGGTGAGTTGAAAGCACTGGATCAAAACGATCATTACATTATATAGATGTAACATAGTATTATTGTTATTTGAATGTAACTGAACCAGATTATTTATGTTTTATATTTTAGGTGACGAGAAATCGACGGGCCTTCTTGTTGCTTCTCTACAAGGGCATATGCAGCGTGTTAGAGGTTTATCGTGGTGTCCGCACATTGGAGGACGGTTGGCTTCTTGCTCTGACGATGGCACGGCAATGGTAATGTGTTAATTTCAACAATGTCATCATAAAATATTTGATATAAAATTAGTATTGTACGGTTTAACGAAACATTATTTTTTAATAAATATTAAAGTTTAGTAACAATAGAATTGGTACAACATTATGATCATCATGTTATAGGTGTGGGACGTTCCAAGTCAGACAGTCTTAGCGATATTTACAGGACACAGCAAGGATGCGATCCTGACCATAGTGTGGAGTCCACTGGATGCTGATTTGATCATATCGGGGGGCAAAGATGGTACGTTTCGAATATGGAGAACAACAAAAAATCCACCTACACCAGCTGCAAATGGTGAGTAATAATTTTACCAACAATCTGAAATAGATTCTTCTGAAGTGGTGAGATTATATTTATGAGTTTAGCAACCTTTCATCGTAAGCACAATAAATAGTGTTCTTGCAGTAACTAAAATTAATC
Source organism: Carabus problematicus (assembly GCA_963422195.1). Classification (NCBI taxonomy): domain Eukaryota; kingdom Metazoa; phylum Arthropoda; class Insecta; order Coleoptera; family Carabidae; genus Carabus; species Carabus problematicus. The sequence goes on from OY728579.1 coordinate 5,418,947, forward strand.
TATCCAGTTATTTTTGCTTCTTATATTTTCTTAAAATCTCTCCTTTGTAATCATCACCTACTTATTGAATAAAAGCTAACAGTTACTAAATATTCATAGACATTATTATTTATAGTTGCAGACAAAAAAGAAAAGAAACGGTCACCGAAATGGAGCAAAATAGATTCGACAGAATCATCTGAAAGCAAGCCAATCGCACCTGAAAAAAATGCAAAAATTAACCTGTTACCGTGTGTATCGAAAATGCAGAATCCCGAACACAGCATTCACATGGAAACATTCCGAAAACTACTGTACAAATTGGACCATCCGGAAGATGTGACAGTGCAAGAGGACAGTGACACAGATGAGGAGGAGGAGGACCCATTCTTCGACACTGGACTACCCAATTTTAATATTGATCCTGTACAAATGTTCGGCTCCAAGGATGACATGGAAAAAGTTTTAGAATATGAACGTACGTTTTCTGCATTTTTTAATAATATTTAGAGAAAATAATTCATGTAGTAGTAAAGTAATATAAATTGATATTTTGGTTTTATAGAACAAACACATCTAGCGAAGAAACATTGGGATTCCGCACATCACTTATCGTTGTTCAAGGGTGACATTGCCAAATCGATTAGGACAGCGCTTAAGGCAGGCGTTATGAATCCCTGGATTATTAGTATGGCACCAATGGTCTCTATGAAGTAAGAGTTTAAATTTACTATTTCATTAGCGCATTAATTTCGGATAAGCATACTAGCAAATAACGTATACATATTTCAATCGCAATGCTAAAATATAGCAGGAATATAGGATGATAGTACGATATATTTAACAGAGAGAATTGACAATTATTTCTTTATTTAGACTGTGGCTGGAATTATGCACGGCTTATGCTGAGAAGCTCGCGGACCAGGGGAAAGGTTTGCTCGCTTGCTCGTACTACCTGGCTGTACATAAGGCAGACCTTGCCATAGAGGCACTGTGCAAAGCCGACATGTACAGAGAAGCACTTGCATTAACTAAATGCCGGTTTCCGCGGAACGATAAAATGATATGGATTGTTCTGGATAAATGGGCCAAATATTCCATACATACAGGAAATTTCGAGCTAGCAGCTCAGTGGTAAGCGAACTTACTAATACTAATCGTCTATGTATTATTCTTGATTGATTTATTATTATACACATTTATATTTACGTGTATTAATTGATACTACTTGATTCGTATTGTGCAACAAATTACCTTACATAATTTGAATGGTATTAACTTCTCGTTGTGGTTATAAACTGTAATATTCTGATATCTTCACAGTTATATCAAGCTTGGCAAGTTATCTGAAGCAGCGCAGCTCTTAAATAGGCGAACAGATGTGGCAACGTTGGAAATGGCCTCAGAACTGGCGAAAAGAAGTTCCAATCAGGATTTGTTTCATGCAGTGAATCTGAAACTAGAGATGCTAAAGTCACCGACATCGTCTGTAACGGCTGAAGCTGAAACAGACGCTACTACTGCAATTAACATACATGAATCTCGGTATGCAGCATTGTTAGCTCAAATCCAGAAAGAAGAACAAAGCGGCGGCGATGGTGTGAAATCAGATGACGGTACTAATTCTTTGAAAGAAGAGACAATTACAGAAGATTGCGAACAAAGCAGTGACGTTGATAACACAACCTCTATTGAGAAAGAAAAAACAGTTCGAAAAGATTTTGAACAAAGCAGCGATGTTGCTGGTAAATTAGATGACAATACTTGTTCTCTGAAAGATGAGACAGTTACAGAAGATAAACCAGATAACAATATTCCTTCTTTCCAAGAAGAAATAGTTACAGAAGATTTTCAACAAAGCAACGACGTTGCCGGTAAATCAGATGCCAATACTTGTTCTTTGAAAGAAGAAACAGTTACAGAACATTATCAACAAATCAGCGACTTTGTTGATAAATCAGGTAACAACACTTCTTTCCCGGCAGATACAGTTTCTGAAGATTTACCTCAGTAATTATTATTTATTTATTTTTTTCATAACAGAATGTGCCATTTTTGTTTAGTTTTTTGGTTTAATGCTAAGATTAATTTTTCTATTGTAATAGGTACTGTTGGAGATTCATTATTAGTTTCGTAGTTCATGATTGTCATGAATATTGTTTTTTGTTTTCATGTCTTTTGTTGATAACATTTAATATTTTTGATTACATTAGACTCAATAATATTACGCGAATATTTTTATGTTTATTACCAGTTTACTGATTGTTTCTGTGATGTTAATATATGTATTATTACTTGTTGTAGGTATTAATGTAGTTGAACAATATGTTATTTTTTTATACGATTACAAACTACATTTGGTAAATAAATATATTTTGCATTCAATATTATTATTTTTGTTTTTAATGATCCCTTTTTGCTTATTTGTACAGAATAATTAAATGGTCTCAGAACAGTAAAATGTGAACTATCAAATATTTGGTATAAATTTTATTGTTACAGTAAGAAATATTTCGACCAACTTCCTTTTTACATTGTAAAATTCTCTAGGATCCAATTTACATACATGTAGCAAATATTCGCTTCTTTATTTGCTACATTTACGTAGATACACATTAGTGTTGTATTTAGTTGGAACTCAGTGATACGTTCATTGTAAGCTAGTTTCCACTATATGCGAGTTCACTATAAGTGGATTCCACCGTATCTCATTAATGAACTTTTTATATATTTCTTACTTATTGTTCGTTATATCATTGTTCATATAGTAATAGATATGAGTATATGCAAAGTTAATATTGTTATACGAAATATTACAAATTTTAAATATAGAAGTAGAAATACACGATTTTCTATCGAATCAACAAATTTCAAATGTGTCAAATTTTACATGTGCCTTTCAATGCTTTCAACATCGATAATTTATATAAAAAGTTTAATTTCAATTAATATATTATTACTGCCGCGTTCGGTAAAAAATATGTCACATCAAAAGGCTTTAACAAGTCAAAACACGGATATCCTTTTTATAACCAGCCAGTCTTTGGTTGTCGACGAGCAGGTTTGAATTCTTCAGTTTTCCGTGCGGTTCGCACAGGTGTCGGTGTCTTTTCTTCTGTTGGTATTAATTTTTCCATGCTCGGCATAGAAACAAGGTCGCTGGACACTGCTATTGCTGAATTCTCGGTACTTCCTGATGCAGAAGCAATCGCTTCTTGTACTTTCTCTGATTTTGACACCTCAGTACTCGCTATTGCTGGGGTTACCTCTAGAACTGGCACAATCGGCTGCAAGATAAAAGGAAAATAGAACAATTAGTGTGCGTTAAATCATCGACAATATCGAAAGAGTAAATAATGAGATATATTTGAAAATCTAACTTTTGGATCTGGCCCAGGCTGGGTGGCTGGAGGTTTTGGTTTTGAAACTGGCGGCGGTGGTAACATTCCATGCTCACTGGCTCGTTCCGGAGGAACTGGTCTGCATATAACGACATCTTTACCTTCCACAACTGCGGGCGTTGAACTTGTTTCATTTTCCTTGGTAATCTGCGATGGCAAATTGTCGCCAGTTTTTGTCTCATCGACAATTACTACTTTAACAGGCGTTTTAATATCTTTCAGATCTTCTATCGGTATTGCAGTTTCTTCTGTAGGTGATTCCGGTGTAATTTCTATTACAGGTGTTGATTGAAATTCTGGTGTATTCGATTTTGTAGAAATACTTGGTGCAACAATTGACAGATCGGGTGTAGACGATTCACTCTTAGAAGTTTTTTCAGGAGATGTCGGTTGTTGTGATTTATTGGGTGATTTTAATATGCTCAATGGTGATACAACATTCTCGTTAGATTGATATTTGCTAGAAGGCGACACTATGTTTTCGGATGTTTGTGATGTACTGGGACCAGATGTTTTATCGGAAAATGTCACTGTTGCTGAGGATTTTGGAGTTGGAACTGTTGGTGATTTTGGTTGAATCGAAGGTGATTTCTGTAGTTGACTAATTATTGAAAGTGGAGACACTGAACGACTTCCAGTTGTTAAAACGTTCAAAGTATTGGATGCTGTAAAAGAAATTTATTGTAATATAGTAATAGTAGCACAAATGTTTTAAACTCGTTCAAATTTTATGAATTTCAACTGTAACATTGACATGTTTAAACAAGAACATATACAGGAAAATAATTTACGAAGCCACAGTACAAGCCTCTAAAAGATAACAGGTGGAAAATATAAACAATAGTTAAGTTTACTAGTACTTGAAAAGTCCATTTCTCCTTGAACATCTTCTTTGAATTCTTTCATGATTTCTTTCAATGTTGAACCAGTTGTATCAGGCATTTCAAAGGGAGAAGCAGACCGGGGACTCTCTGATACTGGAGATTTAAGTACAAGTCTTTTAGCCTCTTCCATCGCCCGTTGTAGATTCTGCTGATTACGGTATGCTTCTCGATTATTACATCGTCCAATTTGAGATCTGTACATACATGCACACGGAGATTTTATAACAGATTTTCACGTTTTATGTAAGTATCTTACGATTCACAGATTCCTCTCACAACTTGGCCCCATTTATGTGAACTGGAATTCAAAACTGCCAACTTTGCAATCCTTCGGAACCTATAGGCGAAGAAATACTTAAATTAGAACTTGGAAATCGATAGTATACAGTCAATATTATTAAATTTGGGAGAAATTATTTAAATGAAAGACTATTACATTCAAGCAATTAAGACGTATTTTTGTTTTTTCGTTAAATATTCTATAGTTTGAAGGTACAGATATTGCAAATATGCAACCAAGGCCTTACTTTGCAAGCGGATCTTCATTTGGTGGTGGTTCATTTATTAATTCGTCTTCGTCAGCAGCAACTGGCGCTACGTGGAAATCTTTCATCAAGCGACGTTCCCATATCTTCATTCTCTTCCCGAGAACAGCTGCATCGTATGTATAGAGTTATGTAAATATCTAAAGAATGTAAAGAATACCATTTTACCTTTTTCCTTTCTATCAGCCGAGGATACATCCATTCCATTTTTATCTAAAATGTCTAGTAGTTCATAACGGAACGCTGATATTTCTCCTTTTACTTCATTTATATCATCTTCCGTAACTGGATCTTCCTCACATTTGCGATGCATGGCTGACACATAACGCCAGACTAAAGCTCGCATCACAGCAGTATATCGATAATCACGTTCTTTTTCTTCCTTATTCCTTCTCTGTAAAGATATTGATATTTTTAAATCATCGAACCAATTTCCTATAATATATTGATTAATTCCTTTCTTTTATACAGGTATCTATTAACAAAACATATATACGCTTAGGAATGAAACTATATCAACACCAAAATGAGCAATATCTTAATTCCAGAATCATTCTTTATATTATCAAAGTTTTAAACCTTCGAAGACATTCTTCGTAATTTGTCTTTTTTCCGAAGTCCCAATAATTTTACGAATAACTTTGGTGTTGGAAAAATATTAAATGGAGGTGGTAAAGTGGCACTTTCTTCGAAGTAACTCATCCAAAGTTTTGTTCGTGCAAATTTCCATTCTACATCTGAATGTTCCTACAATAAGATCCAATAACTTTATAATTGCTAAATAGGATGTTGTTATTAGAAATCTTACATCAATATGAGCATATGAATTAGACATCATGGCAATAAGTAGATTCAACAACACAATTACGTTGATCACGGAGTATGAACCAAACATTAATAAGCCCCAGAATCGTGTATAGGATTTAATGCCAGTAAGTTCGAAACTTTCCAAGCCAACCATACCGAAACTAGCCCAGAATAAAGATTGCGATGCTTCGAAAACACTGCAAAATAACAATTTATATAAAAAATTTACTATATTTATCAAGCGTTTAATTTGCTATTGTGAGTTTAATATTAAATATTTGAAGCGCTCCAATAACTTACTTTCCAAAACTTCTCCATTTCATACACGAATCTCCAGCATGAGCCCAATCTGGAAGGCCTCCAGGAAGAACATAGCACTTCTTCCTTTCCAAATCAGCAAAGTACCATAACAGTTGATTTAAACCTAACAATTTCATTATTATTAGTTATAAGCATGCTAATGATTAAAAATATTTAACTTACCACAAGCAAATGCAAAGAGAACAAGACTATAGATGAAAAAGAATTTTACAATATCGATAACCATTCGTCCTAGAGAAATTTGTAGCGGCCCCAAATGTGGATTGATGGAAAATAGATGGATTAGTTTTAAAGCACTGTAAGAAATAGATATCAAGTGTTTCATATAAAATTGTTACATGTTTGTGTTCATTTATTAGTAATTTTATTTTAAATATCTTAATTTTCTTTCTAGACCATTTCGAAAATAAAATATGTTTCTTTCATTCATTTGAATCTATATATGTACATAAAACAAACCTGAATATGTTAGCGGCGGCAAATAATCCTTCAGCAATCAGTTGCGGATCGAAATCATCCCAGTTCTCTCTAGGAATGTACGCTGTTGATGGGTCGTTATATATTTCATTTATTTGATGAATATACGCAATAACACGCAGCATAGCAACAGCAAAGTATAAAAAATTCCTCGTAAAGTCAATGAAATTCCACATGTTTTTCAGATAATTTCTAATGCCTTCCACGTATATTTCATGAGTTTCTTCCCATATAAATCCTAAACAGAAATAAATAGAAGAAGTTATAGATGTTGATCAATAATAATCTAGCTACGTACCTAAAACATAGACAGCAACTAGTAGCTCTAGTAGTGATGGGCCATTTCCTCTTTGCTTCATGAGTTGTTCCTCTAACGTTCGTCTCATACTTTCCGTCCCAAATAGTTCTATCAGTAATACTTCAGCTCGCAAAGAAACCAGAATTAGAATAACTATAGAAAGTACAATATAAAGTCAAAATCAAGCAATACGAAATCAAAAATATAGAAAAAAAACCTACAAAGAAAAAATAAGTAGGACGAAGCATGAATTAAGAATTTCATGAACGGTTTTCGCATTAATTTGCCAGTGTGTGTATTTGGAGCAACCATATAGAGCATACAGTAGAACGGAAAAAATAGAGCCACACGAAATATTATCATAATTTTTTGTAGTGCCATTTTGCGTCGGAATCCGGGAACACCTTCATACCAGATTGCAGCCAGCAGTTGTTGGATATTAGGATGTGCCACGAACTAAATCAAAACAAGATTACACAATTAATAATATTGATAATTATGAGTAACAACATCTTACTTTCTTTTGTTTATAATTGATTGCCTGGACAAGTCGAGTCAACTTCATATGTTCACCTTCCTCATAGGGAGGATTATCTGGATCATGATTCAGGATGATAGCCAATTCCTGAGAACTGCGCGATTGATCCAAGAGATCCACAGCAAACTTTTGACATTGATGACGTAGTTCCAAATATTCACTTTTACATTCTTGTTCGGTGAATGCAAGATTTCGCAGGTCCCAGGAGAGTTGAAAAGCAGTGAGCAAAGGGTCGTTCGACGATAGAGCAATGAGTGATGGACTGGCCAATGCTCTGTACTCGTTTACACGAGTCAGAGAGAATCGCAAAGAATCCTCATTTGATTCTCGAATACATTCATCGCAACCACATCTACGAACAATAATAATTACAGGAATTTGTAGCAGAACTAGCTTAGAATCACTCGTCAGATAATTTTATCTATACATATTTGAACGAACGACCAGTGTTTTATTCTGTTTTAGTACCGCCTTTGAATATTGTGCGAGAGAGAAGCAATACAGTATTGCATAAAAATACTAACTTAATATCATGAGGCATAGGTAAAGTCGCTCCACGATCCAAAAGAAGTTTCAAAATTTCATAGTTGTTACGATGAGCTGCAAGGGTCAATGGTGTGATATCTGGAGTAAATGTACCCGTACTAATCTCTACTTTCTGCCAACTCTATAATCATAATACACATTTAGCAGTTAGTCAAACATCAATTCAAATATTAACAATAATATAAACGAACACAAATGTTATTTGATTTAAAAAATTGCTTTAAGTAATTTCTAAATTTAATGTTGCTTTCTACAAATCTATGTACTCCGGTAAGACTCTCTATTCTTACATATGGTTCTCCTTCTTTATGTATTAACTCCTCATGTTCCAATAACAGTTCAACAGCTTCCACAAATTCAACATTTATAGAACTCAATAATGCATCTTTGGTCTGTACACCCAGAATTACAAGCAACTCAACCATTTCCAGATTTTCCCCATCGATCGCTAGTGTAAGGGCACCTCTTCCCAAACTGTCCACGCAATTGATATCTATATGTTTTTTTCTATAAGCCTTCTGAATCATTCTTCCAAAAAGAAAATATTACTTTAGTTGTATATTGTGAAAGATAATTAGGAATGTATTATAATTGAACCTGCGAACGTTCGCCATGTCTCCTCGCTCAACTGCCAACAAATACTTCTTTTCCTCCATAGTAAGGGCCTTTGGTAAATTGGGCATTTCGAGGGGTTTCTTTTGAATCCCTGGTGCTTCGATATCAACGTCAATCTAACACAGAAGAAAGTTACCTATGAAAAATGAATCAAAACGTAAACAAATTCGCACTTACCTCATTTTTCCCGTTAGACTCCATTTTGGTGCACTAGGGCACTAAATTTTCCTAAATAAAATAAAGATATTAGGATTTGTTCTTATCAGTAATTAATCGATTTCATGACTATGTTCCAACGTAAAATATAGAAACAAAAATTAACGTGTACCGCTTAAAAAGAAAAAGACAAAAAGAAATTAAATTGAATCTTTGATTGCCAAGAATGCTGAAATTAGTTTAATATGATTACCTTTGCTCAGTAGATATTCTCAGGAGAGTCGGTATTGTTTGGTAACAGTATCACTACATGGTTTGAGTTCAACTGGAAACCGTGGTCGACTTATGAGCTAGATTTTTTTTTCTAATACAATTATTAAATTAGGGATTAAAGAGACCTAGTTTTGCGCGTAAAACGTAGAAAATATAATTCAAGACGTCACAGATTGTATTCGAAACTATTAAACGAATTATTTAATAAAATTTATTTCAATAATTAACAATTACATACAAATAAGGGCAGCTCAGTTCAACAAAATATCGAAATTGAATTAACTTGCGTATTTAATATATTAATATTGTAATTAATATAAATGTTTTTCTGTATTACAAGAGAATATTTTGCGTTTCCAATTTCTTCATTATACATAATTTCTTCTTCAAATACAAATAAGTATAGGTACGTAGCGTGTAAAAAAATGTAAATTAAATTTACATAACTGTTAATGGTTTCAATAATCAATATATATAAATCAACAATTCGAATTAACAAGATTAGGAAAAGATACCTTATAAATGTTATTTTGCTCATACTTTAAACATACCGTAAACATAATAATAATATTGATAAATATTAAAACATAATTGGTATGTGTATTACATTGAAATAGCATTATTGCTTATTTAATATATTAATTTTTATTTAGTTATTATAAAATAATTGGAAATATATCGATTTAATCTTATTGTTAGTGTTAATCAAAATAATGTAACATTATATTGCAAGATTATTTCAAATTTGGCCGCTTAAAAAAAAGAAATAAGTGTTTGCATATTTGTCCTACTATCCTTAATTGAATTATGTTATTGTAGTCTAATCCGATAATCAGGCGAGGGTTGATGTTCGATAAAGGTTCTCAAAACGTTAAAGTAAACGGATACTGAACGTACGCGCGTGTTACACATGTCTTGTATAGTGTCAAAATGAATATAACGGAGTCCAGGGAAGAGTTAATCAACAGCAGTGATCATTTGGATAAAAGTGACGAGTTACACTTCAAGGAAGACCGATCGTTAACTTCCACTGAGAAGACATTTCTATTGGTAGCTGAACGAGGTGATTGTGCAAATGTTCGAAGGTAAAATAAATAAAATTTTCAAACTGTTTAAAAAAAATAATATGTAATACCAAATGCTTTGTATCATTTAAAATCTTTAGAGAATAAATGAGTTTGTTTGTCTTTTTATTATTTGACAATACAGATCTGTAAAGCGAATACGTATATCAAATCAATAGGACAATGACAGTATTTCAATATTTGTAGACTTATCGAAGAACACGGCTCTACGGATGAGCTGAACATTAATTGTGTTGATCCCCTGAATCGATCAGCATTGATAGCCGCGATTGAAAATGAAAATATCGAACTGATTAAGTTATTATTAGAAGAAAATGTTCAAGTTAAGGTAAGTTTGAAATCAATTAAGTTGACTTGGATATGAACCACTTATTTGGCTATGATTTATTTAGAGTAACTTATATTCATTGTCGTAAAAATTACTCGTATTTATGAATATTATGATGATTTTACAGGATGCGCTGTTGCATGCTATTAAAGAGGAATATGTTGAAGCAGTCGAATTACTTTTGGATTGGGAAGAACAACATCACAAACTCGGCCATCCATACGTGTGTACTTTATATATTTTATATAACACTGCAAACCAGAAATCCCATACGTGCAAATGCGCGTAATTGTATTACACGCAATTGCATTAACTTGTTGATCTTCGGAAAAATTCACGTAACACATTCCGTTGTACAATCCGTCATGCTACCATTTTCTAATTAAATTACAAATAAATAGTTTACAATAACTGAATGGCTGTTACAGGGCAAAGAGAAGATTATAGATTCTGTATGACTTTAATATAAGTTCTACTTTAATTCTTTACAGAGTTGGGAAGCTATGGATCACTCTTCATCCTCATTTACAAACGATATCACGCCACTCATCCTTGCTGCACATAAGAACAATTATGAGATCTTGAAAATCCTGTTAGATCGTGGAGCCACGTTGCCCATGCCACATGATGTTAGGTGAATATTGGCCAAACTAAATATAACTTCGCTTGTCATCCTGTCATCGTTATGTTGCAGGTGCGGTTGTGACAGCTGCATTTTTACAAGTGAACAAGATTCACTACGGCATTCGCAATCAAGAATTAACGCATATAGAGCCCTGTCGTCTTCTTCTTTGATTTCACTCTCATCCAAAGATCCATTGCTTACTGCATTCGAACTGTCGTGGGAACTTCGACGATTGAGCAGAATGGAATCAGAATTCAGAGCTGAATATAATGTAAATCAATATCTACTAGTTACAATGGGTGTTATTATATTTCAATTGATTGTACATATAGGATATGCGTTTACAATGTCAGACTTTTGCAACGACACTCTTAGATCATGTGCGGACCTCACATGAGTTGAAAGTTATTCTAAATTATAATCCGACTTCCATGGAATGGATGGAAGGTGAAAAAGATACATTAGAACGACTTAAATTGGCAATTAAATATAAACAGAAAATGGTACGTAATATTATTACTTTCTGCTCTTTAATTCAATGACGCCTGGTCGATTAGATTATTTCAAGACCAAGCGACTGTAAGAAAGATAAAATATTTAATTTCAAAAGTAATATTTCAGTTATGTTAATGAATACATTCAGTACTTGTCTTTTTGCCAATACTATTTGCAATAAAGTCGATCCCATTCAGTTTGTCAGCCATCCGAACGTGCAACAGTTGCTCGGTTCTATGTGGTACGAAGGACTTCCCGGTTTCCGACGCAAAGGAATAGTTGGACAAATTTTTCAAGTTGCCAAACTAGGTGCAATGTTTCCCGTCTATAGTTTCATATACATGTTTTTTCCCACGTCCAAAATGGGTTTGTTTATGAAGAAACCATTTGTAAAATTCATCTGCCATTCTACATCGTATGCGTTTTTCTTAAGTAAGTATCATATCGTGCAATAATAACCTAAAGAGGGAGGAGGGAGATTAAAATTTTTTAAATTTTAGTGTTGTTGGGACTCGCATCACAACGAGCTGAATTTCTTGTACTAGAATGGTTTGGAACACCGTGGATGAAATCGATATTGGCTGATTGGAAAGACAAAGAACGCGGGGCTGGACCAGGATTTGCGGAACTAGGGGTCATTCTCTATGTCATAAGTAATCATCAATATCTTTATATACGTAGTACATCATACCAACTTAATTCCAATGCTAATTTATATTAATATTTAATGTGTAAAATTAATTTTTAATTAGTTTTACGTTAAAATAAAACATAATTACTTATTCATTAGGTTTAATATGGTGTGAAATTCGAGCACTTTGGTCAGACGGAATAATAGAATACATTGCGGACTTATGGAACATAGTAGATTTTATTACCAATATGTTCTACTTGATGTGGTTATGTTTAAGAATGTCATCATGGTACATTGTGCGGGTAAGTGTATTTCACTCTTGATAACACACATAAAACAAAAACATTTCATTAAAATGATTCTAGCGTGAAGCCAGTTTGGGAAAGGACCCATGGTATCCGAGAGAACAATGGGATCCTTATGATCCAATGCTTCTATCCGAAGGAGCCTTTGCTGCTGGTATGATTTTCAGGTAATAATCTTCATTATGATAGTTAATATGTTGGATCTTGTAATTATAAACAAAGTATAGATCAATTACTAACCGTTATTAAATTAAGAAATCTGCAATTTTAAAACAAATATAATTGAATAACTTTTATTACAAATAGTAATGAAATACCATTATTTTGTCAGTTTCCTCAAATTGGTCCACATCTTCAGTGTAAATCCGCATTTAGGACCCCTGCAGATATCATTAGGAAGAATGATAATAGATATTATAAAATTTTTCTTCATTTACACTCTAGTTTTGTTTGCGTTTGGATGTGGTAAGTCCGGTTATTTCATATCACAGTTATGAAACTAGTTCAGAAATTGTTTGCAGGTTTGAATCAGTTACTGTGGTATTATGCTGAATTGGAAAAGAACAAGTGTTATCATTTGCCGAACGGATTACCTGATTTTGATAACAATGAGAAAGCTTGTGGAATTTGGAGACGATATGCAAAGTATATGCACGACTGGAAAGTCATATAGATCAATGCTTTACTTGTTGTGTATGTTACAGTTTGTTTGAAACGTCCCAGTCACTGTTCTGGGCCAGTTTTGGATTGGTTGATTTGATGACCTTCGAACTAACGGGCATCAAAAGTTTCACTCGATTCTGGGCTCTGTTGATGTTTGGTTCATATTCTGTAATTAACGTGATTGTATTGCTAAACATGTTAATTGCCATGATGTCAAATTCATATCAAATTATTTCAGTAGGTATCAACATTATTTGTACAATAAATAACGATTCTTGTCACTAAATATATTCTGAACTTGTCTGTTTCATCGGTTATAATAGAATACAAAAATTTGCTAACGATAAAAATGTTTAGTAACCCAGTATATGGTAATGAGCAGAATGGGAAGTCGATAAATAATTATTTATGTACTATGGGCGTTATGATGATGATTATGCACGGAAGGTGACGACGTTCCAACTCGAAAGCCTCCGGCTCGAGTGAAGGATGTTGCTCGATGGGCATAATCATTTAATATCACCCGTGGTGCATACAAGACTTTATATTACACTTTCCTATTATATGTATATGTCAAAAATAAATTACCTATGACAGCTCAAAATACAACTGGTTTATTCTTGAAAATCACGTCAATTACATCACGTGTTTTTGATGATATGTCGGAAGATATTTTAACCAGAACAAAGAAAGCTACTGAAGATTTATTACCCACGAAATCGAAGGCAATATATAAAAAAATCTGCAAAATATTTGTTGACTGGAAGTAGGAAATGAAAGTTAGCGGGCATAATGTTCATTATGTTGTTTTTGTATTTCATATCCAAGGTGAAAAGAACTAATAATAGGCAAGTGTAATATAAAAAAATTTACGACCCTCGACTCCGACTCCTGAGTCAGTATTTTTGATAATCAACACCGACTCGCGGGTCTTTTCATTAATAAAATATAAAATACTAGATTGTCATATTTATATTTAATTAAAAACAAATTTAATTGCAAACAATTAAACACAAACCTTTAAATTAAAATAATATTTTTCGTTTTATTTTCATTTGAAAATCTACAACAGAATTTTAAGCCGCATTATTCGTTTACCAAAACATTATAGAATAGTTTCGTTAGTCCATATTTTGCTGTATGTATATAAAATGCCATTGCTGTTTTAAATTAAGTTCTTGAAAGCAATTCAGCCAGGGAGTCGGGAGTCGATTACTTTTTTTCGACTCCCATTTGACTAAAAACCATCAACTCTTTGACCTCCGCTACCCCATCCCTACTAATAAATTGCAGAATGCAGACTTATGTATTCAATATATTTGTACTGGTGTCTAGGAAAGATCAGATATGGAATGGAAGTTTGCTCGGAGCCGATTGTGGATGAGTTATTTCGAAGAAGGTGACACAGTTCCACCACCATTTAATATAATTCCATCTACGAAAAGTTTTACGAAACTATTTAGTTGTAACTCAGACAGAAAAGGCACTGATTCTTTGATGGTAAGTAAAAGGAGTATAATTTTAGAATTTCACTATGACAAATGTTTTACAAGAGAAAGAAAAACTAGGATTGAAAAATGTAGCTAAAGTTTTAATTAAGTTGGTGAATGAATAAAGTATTGAATGACGAGCAAGGTCTTGGCTAGTTAATGAATGATGATTTAAAATAAAGCAGGGACGTATTCCGGGTATTTTTCATAGAAGCTAATATATGAAAAATAACTCTTTTATAATACATATTTTCATGACATGACTAATTATCAATTTAAAGAAATATTAAAGTTTGTAGAATATTTTTAAATGTTATTAATGTTAATACTTGCTCTCTGTTTCCCAATTTGATTAATTTAGACTAAATCACGAGAAAGGGCAGCGAAATGGCACGATCATATAATGAAATTGTTAGTGAGAAGATACGTCACAACAGAACAAAGATCACGAGATGATTACGGAATATCCGAGGATGATATTATGGAAATTCGTCAAGATATTTCCACACTCCGATATGAACTTATTGACATACTGCATCAGAACGGAATGTCTACACCCCAGCTCTCCATTCAAGACGCTCAAAGTAATATATAATGTTACCTCCACCAGGGACGGACTGATAATTTATCCCTGGTGGTAAAATAATTTAATAACATATCCTACTTATATGATGTACATGACTAGGTACTCAAAATTTATTTTAAAGTATACAAAGAATTATGATTAAGGGGAGAAATTTGAACAACGTTAGGTGAACACAAATATTCTATTTGTTCATCAGAGATCAAATAAAATATAAATTAACTTACTAACAATGAAATTATTATGAATGCATTCATTAATGTTTTAGTACCGGGGAAAAAAGGTCGAATTATGGAACGACGACTGTTAACAAATTTCCATATTGGAATGGTGGAAGGTCTGAAAAATGAGGTAATTAATTCGTCCAAACAGAACACTGATGTGTTCGCACAGCTTGCCAAAGTTCTAAGCAAACGAACAAGCACTAAAAAGAAGAAGAAGGACTGGAATACACTAGTTAGGAAGAATACAATCGTATGCGACCAAATAGGTACTGCCCGGGAGGCGAAATTAAAACTGATCCGTAGACAAAGTTTAAGACATCACATCATTTCTAATGTCGATGTAACTGCTGTTGATCAGGACAAACTATTGGGTACGTTTTCAGCATTATTATTACTAGTATTATGCAAAATTATCGTAATTTAATATTCTAACGTGTTGTTTAGTGTATAACGAAATTGCTAAATTAAATCAATAATTAATTTATTATAAGTGGTATTAAGCCAGTGGTATATTTTAAATGTCGTTATTGGAGTGATGGCTCATAATAAATTATTGTTTAGAATACAATCCAAAATTATCAGAAGTTACTCCCACGGCTCGATTGGCATATGCCAAATTTATGAAACCAAAAATCAACAAAGATTATTTAATTGGACAAAGGGAGCAAGATTCGGATGTCAGTGAAATACCAGTTACCCCTAAAACAGCGATAGTTGAATTACATAAGAACAAAGACATGCATATCAATGCAAAAGTGTGTTTCAAAGGTACAACAACCATTTTATAATATTTCTTACACATATAGAGTCTACAAAATAGATGCTGAGATATAAATAAAAGATTACTATTTCACATTATTTATCTTTAATGGATTTCTCTGGTACACATGACATTATGTCTCGTCAGCAGATGCATGCATGTACGAATTCACTTTCCACACCTCTTACTTCGAGCTGCGCTGCTGTACAGTATTTGTTTCTGTTTTTTTCGTTGAATGTCTTGTCAGAAATATTCATATAAGATTTTATTTCAAGACGAGAAACCTGCATCAACGAGTTCACCTGAAAACAATATTAATACGAGCGAACAAGGTGATAGTATAGCAATGGAAGAAGTTGGTGACACATTTAGTGATAATAAAAATAAAATAACAGAGTTGTCGCCAATACCTGAAGAAAGTAGCAGGCCTCCATCTGTGGTATGTTGCAAAAATAGTAATATGGTCTATATTGTAAGTTTTATAGTTCGATAAATAAATTAAATCTCACGTTCATTTTATTGCCTTTGTATTATAAATAATTTATGTATATACCTAGCTGTAATATTGCTGATTAACTTAATTTATAAATTAAATAATTTACAGATTGATGATTACAAATCCGTTGCAAGTGAACCCGTTGACGAATCAACTTCTGCGGAAAATAAGGAGGCAAATTTACCAGTTCCCACTATTACTTTTTCACCATCACCAAATGGAAAATCCAAAGTATCTGGTAGTGTAAGGACAGGATGGATATAAAAGATCGTTAGTAATTACATTATTTTTGAATAAAAACCTCAGTTTAATATGTTTTTTTTTCATCATTACAACAATGATATACTTACGATACATTTACAGAATTGCATTAAAACTTATAAAATATTTAAATAGTATAATAACTTAAATGATAATAATAATACTGATTTGTATTTATTCATTTATTATAAATATAAATATAATCATTCATTTTCTTTTCCATTTTAAATATAATTTTATAAAGTGTGAAAGATAATTTAATCGAATCTTGAACAGTCAAAGCAATTGTTTTCGCTTCTCAATCTTGCAGCCAGTTGTTTCAAAAGTGGAACGATGTTTATTGGATAGAAGGGCTTAGCAAGGTGCTCCTTAGTCGCTTGCGAACCATTCTGATTGTCTGATTGGCTATCAGTTTCATACATTGGAATTCTTCCAAATGAGTTATCGTTTCGACCATAACGAACCATATTCCTTTGGCGTTTCTGTTCTTCATAATTCTCTATTTCATTGTCACTTTTGTACGCGGTCGATCTGTCATTTGGCATAGATTTATCATTTCTACCAAATCGTACCATGTTCCTCTGACGTTTCTGTTCTTCATAACTGTCAGACACATCCCTTCGACTACGTTTTACAGGAACACTGCGGCCGAATCGTATCCTATTCTTGTCGTTGCTTGATCGAACTTCCCTGTTTGCGTACTTGTACGGGTCGCGACCAAATCGAATGTAATCAGAAGCTTTACCCCGACCAAATCGAACGTAATTGTCGTAGGCGCCCCGTGCTGGCCGAACGAATTCATCTAAATAATCCATATCTTCTCCATCGTACGGCCGGTCCTGTACAACATAGAAATCCTTGCCACTTCTTCCAAAGCGAAGGAAGTTCTTGTCCAATGTGCTACGACTTCGGGTTTCTATGTCTTTCTTGTCTTGGTTTGTATCCCGTACAGATCTGTCGTCAACATACAGGTAAACGGAATCATCGCGTTCATCATCTGATATTTCGTTTCCAAGAGATTCTGCCATTGAAAACATGAAGTTCATGTTGACTAACGATACGAATATAATCCAATACCGCATGTTGATTGGAAATTGAGTCTGCAATATAACAGAAATAATTAAATTATTATTTGAGTTTTCAGTTTGTTATAGTATAAAGTTTGGTAATTAAATTAATGTCAAATCTTCAATTAATGTTGATGATTTATTTAACGCTGGATTTTAGAATCATTACAAGTATATAATGTTTATTTCATTGTCACTTGAGCATGCAGACTAATCCTGTAACATATTCACTGATGGACGCATATTGACATATAAGTTAATTACACGGTTATTTAACGATAATATAAAGCGTCCCGTGGCTATCGCGTTTCAGCCCCCTAATATCGCATATTTTAATAACATTCCGGAATAGAGTTACAAAATTTAAATGACTAATTAACAGTGGTTGGTGTTGGTGTAGGTATCTTGCCTGCTTTACAACAATGTTTAGCATCAACTGAATCACTTCAGTACCTACCACCAGGGTCAATTATAACCTCAACACACCACACATTTATCAAGATCTCGTTACAACAAAGTCACAATGGAAAGGGCCAAAGGCGTCATATGCAGTTAGTAAACATCGTCTTTACTAACAATATACGAGTATGTGGTCTGTTCTCTGCAAATTTACCGTAAACAAAAATTTCTGCATAACTTTCCATGTTAATTGCCTATATAGTTTGCAGATGACATTTGTAGAGTTACGTTATTATATAAAGTACAGTTGTGGTTCTCAAATTTACATTTAAAAAGAAAAAAATATATTTTTCATTAAATAATATGTACGATTATTTTTAATGGAAGGTTACTGTTAACAAATTAAATTAACATTACTCCAATAGAAATATTGTTATCTGAGGATAAATACTTGATTTAGTTCTTATTCTGATAACTTAATATCAGTTAGTTTTACATCAAATATAAACTGCAATATAGAGCCTAGAAAGAAGACATCTTCACCAAGCCTAGATAAATGAAGCTCCCCTTACATCATTCTCGAGTGTATGACACTCGCAACTAGTTCATTTCTGGTTTTATTTTCTGAGAATCGTAAATCGTTTAAACGATGATCCGTACACATAAATCTTGATAACAGTTTAGTTTTAATGTATCATCATCTCGCCTCCGCACCATTGCTAGGGAACAGGGAATGAGCAACGGAATTCTGTATGTCGGAAGTCGAATTTGTCTGCTAAACTTCCAACGGATGTACAAGGAGATACAGGTAAATGCAGCGGTTGCATTGAGCGATGAAGTTTTCGCGCTATATGTACCTGTTCAGGACAATTGAATTTTTAGGTCTAGAGTCATACTTAAATGATTTTTAGGTACAAAATCAATACATTTTATGTTTATTAAAATTAGTCATAATGAAATGAATGTTATAATAAAAATTATTTTGCAAATTCCAATTTTCGAGGCGTGTCATTCAGAAAGAAAAAAGGAAAACCCGTTCGAACAAAATGATTTTTTTACACGTCCGGGAGTAGAAGTCTGTTTCTATGGCGTCAAACGCGGGACAGAAATGAAGCATTTACTCCCTAGGGACGAAAACACTTTTCATAAGGGAGTTTTTATTATAACAAAGGTTTTTGTAAATAAATGTGTGTTGTCATGGTACGCGTTGCATGGAAACATTTCCAAAGGCTTCTAAATATTGCAATTTCGTTCCGATTTATTATAATTCATTATTTATGAAATTAAGTGTTTCTACTCCCGAACGTGGAAAAAATAGTATATACACCTCGGGAGAGACCACCATTTTTCCCTCGATGTATTTGTAGCCCTCTGGCTTCGCCCTCGGGCTTCTAACTACACCTCAGGAAAAATAAGTGGTTTCTCTCCCTTGGTGTATAATGTACTATTATATCAAAAATCAATCGTTTTTATAATTATTAACAGTAGTTATATTTATCTGTATCTCCAGAAAGATGTAGTAAAAAAGTTTTATCAAATTCATTTATGATAAAATATTTATTTGAAGTATTTTTCAATTTTCTAAATACCTTCTAGGTCATAAAGGATGATTAGAATTTAAAAAAATCACGCTTTTGGCACTATCTAATTTAACCGACATTGCATCTCTTATAGTTTCCGAGATTCCTGCAGTGGCCCGTTTAAAATAGACACTCGGTATATAAGTAAAAATGAACAAAATTCGACCGTCTCACCCGTTCCCATTCTCACTTGTTCCCAAGCTGAAAAAATACAAAATCTCTCTTATTCCCATTCACCTCCCACCACATTTTTATGTCATTGTTGTCTCACTTATCCCTATGCAAAGAGTCTTACTGGTTCCTATTCTCATGTGTTCAGAGTCCCATTTGTTCCCAAAATGAAATAATATAAAATTTCACTTATTTCCATGTATCTTCTGTTTCTTTCTCAAAGTTGTCCCACTTGTCCCTATGCAAAGTGTCTCACTTGTTCCTAAGATGAAAAAATGTATAATCACATTTGTTCCCATGCACCTCGCACCACATTTCTATGTTACGGCAGAAACAAATTATAGTTTGTCTGTGGTTACGCTTTTTTTCATTTGTACTTATCGCAGTGCAGTTATCCCGTTATTCATTAGTGTTAACTCAATTGCCTGACAACACGATGATAAAAAATATTTAATACCCATTTTAAAGATGCTCATACACCTATCTGACTATCTGTATTTCGAAGTCATGGGAATGTGAACAAATGAGAAAGAAGGACAAATGAGAAAGGGAACAGGTAAGACGCACCCCTATCAAGTACCTATATGGTTAGATATATTTATACGTCAGGTCAAAAAAGTCCTACAAATAATTACAAACGAGTTTATAATATGAATTTGTTTTATATTTTTTTATGATATCTACTTAAATCAGACTAAAAAGACTTAAATTAAATATACATAACGAAATTCTTGTAATATTTCCATTTAAAATGTCTTTTCGTATTATCTTAAAACGGGTCAAACCCCATTACTATTTTAACTTTTCAAAATGTGTCCTCAAAACAGATTAAGAATCCGCAAATATTTACTTTTCATAATAATTATAAATTGTATAAATTTTACACCTAAAAACATTTGCCCTGAACAGGTAATAGAAAACAAAAGATAAAATGATTTTGTTCTGTAAATATTTATTATAACGGATATTTTTGTACATAATTCGTTTAACTATGACTACTTTTAATGCTTATAAAAAAATTTAATAATCGAAAATTTGGATGTGTCAAATAATTTTTATTAAAATTATGATTAATCTTGATAATCATAAAATGTATTGATTTTGTACCTAAAAATATTTAATAATGGCTCATTTTAATAATTATAAAATTTATTGATTCTGGACCAAAAAATCAAATTGTCCTGAAAAGGTACTGACATTAGAAATTTATTAAACCACTTGACTGACGATCCGCTACGAATTTAAACCTTCTTTATAGAGTCTAGTGTCATAAGGACAAACAAAGATCAAAGTTTATTATGGAAAAGAAAACAGACAAAAAAACGTTCAATGCTTTGTGGAAAATCAACGTCAAACATTTGACTGAAAATTCTTTAACTTAGTAATAAACTAGACAAATTAAATAAAAAAACGGCATTTTTCTTCCAGTATTCTTCAATGAGAAACGTTAAAGAAATAATATGAATTCTTATAGAAAACAAAACAACTTAAATATGTACTTGTAAAGATTTTATAAAGTTTAAATATGCTTTACATTACAATACAAATACTTCCGTAAATATTTGTCAAGTATTTCATGAGGAAAGAAAGTTGTAGACAGGTATGTAACACGTGTGCAATATTGCATAACTACTCTACTACTAGCAACTTTGCAATATTATTAAGTTATATTTATTCGCACGGAGTAGATATCTTCGTTAAACATGTTGTCGACATTTTGCAAATTTTATGCAACAGATTATGAAATTTGTCATATACATTAGTTTTATACATAATTTTCATTGTAACATTTAGTTCATTTTAAATATATAAATATAGACCTTATTTGAAAATTATTTGATTCTATACAAGAATATGTTTGACATTAACAATTTTCTATAACATTTACGAAAGTAATTTGTTTTCCGTACAAATCTTGATTTGTTTTCACATAAATTCTTGATATTGTATTGTGTATGCGTTTTTAAAATGAATATTATGCACATGTAAAGTAATGTGCATAACAGGGCAGGACCTTTTCTTAAGGAAAATTGTAGCAAACAAAAAATCGATCTACATAAATTCTTAGCTAGAGGTAGTAAACGCATAAAATATTTGTTTGGACAAGAAATATGTTCCTTTGAAACAGTACAGGGACGGACCAGCTTTCTAAATAAAACTCATGTTTTATTAGTGGGGAAATATCAAATATCGAATGAAAAATTTGACTTATCAGTGAGATATTTGAATTTTAAGCATCATCCCCTTGTTTTTATGCCTAAGCTAACACAACATTTTGATCTTAGAAAATTGTATACATGCGTCAAATATAACAATATTTTTAATTTAAAACTGCATAGAAGTGATTCTGTTAATAGTTAATAGCAATACATTTGAAATGCAGTCAAGGAACTCTTTAGTTGTTTCATAAAGTACAAAAAAACAACCTTTTATAAACAGCGAAACAATAACAGTTTCTTTCCATCTTGCTACAATTTACTACTGTCTATGCATAAATGTGTAGTGAAGTACAATAGCTACTTTACCAGGCATTATTCTCATATACTTATTTGTTATCGTAGAATGTTGTTGTTATAAGGTAGCATATATAAATTATGTATTTTAGTTATTGGTTACAAATTGAAAAATACCAATCCACTCAGTGGTGAGCAAGTATTTTTTTTATCAAAGGAACACTGAATTTGTTAAATAACTCTTTGTGGGAAATTAAAGCGATAATAATATTTAAGCAAATGTTTCTTTGGTTTTGCATTAATTAACAGATTAACAGTATAGTAATTAATGGTCATAGAAGGATGGTGTATTGGTTGATAAATGAAGTTAGAATATTTCATATTACATCACGGCAAATTTAAAATATTCAAACACGCACTCAAGTCACCATCATTTAAATGCAAATAGAGACGCGTTCAGTTTCAGGAAGGTTATCCATTTTCATAGGGTTCATTTACAAATGTTAGTATAAATTAATCAACTTGGGCACACATTTTTAATTACCCGCTGTGGTCCCTTAAATAAGTAATTATCTATCTTATATCTCCAATGAAAATGTGTCATCTACAATTAAGTTTATTCGTAGTCTACTGAACAGAATCTGAAAGTGTAGGATTCAAAACCTGATGCAAATCAATTACTTATTTTAAAATATTAATATTACTTTGCAAGTTTAATTACCTATTGTAATAAAACAATGTTTTTATAGAATAATAAAAAAAATCTTGCATATATGTAAAATGAATTTAAATTAAGGTGTTTATTGAACACATTTACTTTAAAATGGTGTAATTAATATTTCCCTTTCAAATTTCTTCTTTAAATGTCATATATACATATTTTGCACGGTACTTTACATTGAAAAGTAAGTTAAATCGAAATCAGTGTTAAAAGTGGCAAAGAATAGATCAATATTAAACATTGTTACCCATTTATCCTCGTTTCATTGTTGGCAAAAATGTATAGATAATAGGTCGACACGAACTAATTCCCTTTTTTAACATGTTTTTTCTAACCATGATAACACAGGTCCTGAGGCAATTGAAGTTACTCCCCGTGCATAGAATGCAAAAAAGACATGATACAGTTATTTTGTCATGATGTAATGTCAAATTTTTCTGTTTCACATTAAGTTATTGGAATTATCTACATGCTTTGCTTGTTAAGTATATTTTCTAGCGAATGAAACAAGCACTATGAAATTTTTATATGCATGTAATATATATATATATATATATATATATATATATATATATATATATATATATATATATATATATATATGTATATATATACATATATTGAAAAAGTATTTCGTTAATAATCGTCATTATTTTTTATTCTTTTTTGTTTCTTTTGTGAAATCCTGTTTTCCCAAAAACATCCTTTGATGATCTCAGTATTGTTTATGGTACGTATATGTATGTATAAAATGTAATAAATTTCTTACATTATTATTACAATGAAATAAATCATATTTTGTTTTTATTAAACTGTTTGAAATAAATTTATTTTTGTCGAGAAGTAGGTTAATAATTTTTTGTAATGATTAATGGTTAGTTATAATAATTTAAAAGAAGTTAAAAATCTGAAAAATTTAGAACACAAATTTTATATTACAAAATAAATGATGAAAGTAGTGTTTTAAAATTATATAAAATAATATATACGTGTTGCTTAAGCACGGATCATAAAATAAATTAATGGTAATCAAATATAAAAACACTGAATACTGGTATTCATTGCCAAAAATATAATAAATGGAAAAAGTATTTAAAAAAAAAAATACTAAACAAAATAATAATATAGCTAAATGATAAGAATATGTAAAATAATTTGACGGATGACATGGTACGAAAAGTTAACTTACTTATATGAAGTATTACAATGTCAATAAAACTGAATATATCACTAGTTTTATTTTAAAACTACCGTAGAACATGGTAGAACATATGAAAAAGATCACTTACTTTTATTTGTTCTCACTGTTGATGGTGCTATGTACGTACGTTCCTTCACAACAAATCTGTTAGTGTGGTTGCTTGCACTCAGGAGCGATGAGATGACAGTGATGTTGTAGCAGCAACAGTTACGTATATTTGTACTAGCGAGCACCCACATTTTCCCAGTGGAAGGGTTCCCCGGTCGACTATTGGTCAACCCTATGACGCCTGAACATTGTCCAATAATTATATACTATCCATATTATCATCATTTTGATTTACACTGATGGCCAATTATAAAAAATTTATTAGCATCAAGATGAAACTATATATGATGTATTCCAAAACTGTCATTTGTTACACTTCATTTGGCCCTTATTAATTATACGTGTATATAACAGCAAATTATTAATAAACATGATTATAAGCGTGCTATGCAAGAATAATAATTAAGTAAATTTCACAAGCTAAACATGAAAAAATACAAAATAATAATGGTACATCAATAAAATTTTGCAATACACGTTATATAAAATATAGTTTGAAAATTCAAAATAATTATTTAATTTAGAATTATCATTTAATGGTTAAAACATTTACAATATGCGGTGTTTGTATCTAACTAAAAAATAGATTTTTATGTGAAAAATTGTTAGTTTCTGACATGTTTATTTATCAACGTATTCATAAAGAAGTCACGCGTTTCTTTTCATCAGCTACACAAAAAACACAACGCATTGTTAAGGTTTTGATCTTTATTTATGATTTGTAGTTTCGAATGAACGTGCAACAGTTCTAGAGAATAATGTTTATTTCGTTAAAGATTACCTGCAAACATTACAATATTACATATTAATAAATTTCAAAAGACACGTGTGAATTTCGTAAATAAATTTATGTTGTATAAATTAAGTAGCCACGATATATAAAAATAATCAATTTAAAATTACCGCCTATTACAGGCGTCTACATTTTCGTAATAATAAGAAAGATGGCGGTTGTGAAAAATAAATACCATGAATATAGCTATGTATTCTACATGGGTATTGTAGCATCAATAAATATTATCATTTCTGTACTTATATTTAAAAATATATATTTATATAAAATCGAATAAGAGAAGAATGATATAATAATTTCAAATTTTCGTTCAATCATTGTAAATATATTAAAAAAAAAATAATAATAACAACTTCATTTTATAGATTATTCCTCCATCAATTTATGACATCTGAAAGCTCAAGCGCAGTGTTTGTAGAAGAGTGTCAAAAATTTCAAAATCAAAACTTAAGTAGAATAATAATGGTGAACTAGCTAAAAACTTAGTAAAATGTTGACTCAAGTGTCTGTGGAAGCGTTGTACTCAGCAACTTATGTTGAGAATTATCTAGATTGTGTAGAAAATCTACCAGATGATCTACAAAGGTTGCTATCACGTATGAGAGAATTAGATGTCACATACAGAGGTAAATATAGCATATTCAAATCATCTGCGACCTTCTTGTTCTGTATATATTGAATTTTTAAATTTCCGATAAATATTTGGTAATGAAAATTTGGTTCGAAAATCGTACAGTTAACAAATTGAATTTTGAAAGGATTACTTTTTTCAGCATTTTTACGTGACGTCGAGCAACAGACAGAATGGCTCGGAACAACTGATGCTGAAAATTCTGGTCGCAAAGCCAAGGCAGTGTCGCGTATACAGCAAGCACTAATTGCAGCTCAAGAATTAGGTGATGAGAAGCTCAATGTAGTGCAAAATTTGTTAGATTTAATAGAAAATAAGACTCGTCAACTTGATCTAGACTATAAAAACCTCGGTGAGTACAGACGTATATAAAAGAATCTACCCATTTTCATACTTTCTCTGTAAGAGAACAAACTATAGTATTAAAATAGCTATTTTGTTTCAAGATTACAGCAAAGATGAGCCTGTAAATGAGACCAAAGAACAGCAACCACCCGTCAATAATGTGACAAGCACACGGGTTGTCACATCAAGTGGCGAACGTCAATCAAAACGTGCCCGCCGTACACGACACGACACGTTCTCTGGTTTGGATTCAAACATAAACGAATCAGTTACGTCTACGGAACATGTGTTACGGAGTGCTGTGTCTTCTACGGTGTCTTCCTCGAATACACAGAAGAAAACAACAACGGGCACTGGGAAGAAAAAGAAGAGAAAATCACGGGGGTCAACACAAGTGGCACAACGAGAAGAGTCACCACCGCGTGAAGAAGAGCCAGCGATTGATCCGGAAGAACCAACTTACTGTCTCTGTGATCAAATATCTTACGGTGAAATGATCATGTGCGACAACGACTTGTGTCCTATCGAGTGGTTCCATTTCTCATGTGTCACTCTGACCACTAAACCAAAGGGCAAATGGTTCTGTCCAAAATGCCGCGGTGACCGACCAAATGTCATGAAACCGAAAGCACAGTTTCTACGCGAACTTGAAAGATATAATAAGGAAAAAGAAGAGAAAACATAATAGATTTTAAGTTTTTTAACTATTAACTTACGCCACATTTTTATTGTTCATGTTTTTAATTTGGAAATTCTTAATATTAAAATAGGTAATTATTGCAATATAACATGTTGTAAAGATTGTGTTTTTATCAACAACTGATGTAATAAATAATTTTAGATAATAAACGAATTGTAGAAAATATGCGTTTAATTTTTGAAAATCATGTAAGACTTTTTTAACTCAATTCAGTATAGTAAAAATATACATCACGTAGAAGAGACATCTGAAATATACAATGAATCAACTTAATAATTCTTTTAAATTGCTTATTATTGTCATGGAACAAGAATGAACTGAAAACTCAACATAAAATACTTTATTGGCAGTGATTGCAATGTACCACTCTTGTATGTATGTATATATATATAACACGTATCTTTACAATTGATAAACTAACTATACATATAATTTTACAGCTAATTTAGAATGCGTTTTGATATGCTGCATACTCTATAAGTATTATTATATAATAATAATAGATTAAAATTTGTATGTATGTTATAATATAATAATAAAACAATAAATAAATATTCTTTATAACTTCCTACTGACTTGAGAGATCTACATTCTGAAATGGCATGCTTCAAATATCATTTACATAATATGTATCTATCTAGCTATGACGTTAAACTAACTGCCATTCACATATATATGTATTGTAATAATTATATATGTAAATACTGGTAAGTGTAGTAACATTAATCAAATACGTGACTGTAATGTATGTACGAAGAGATACACAACATCTTGCTAAATGTGGGGCGGGGATATGAATCATGCATTATCTAATTTAACAGATATTTCTACAACAAATGTTCACACAGCGTTCTCCTTCTGTAAACATTCAAATTAGCTTCTAACAACAAGGATATAACATATATTTATTTCATCAGCTGCTAAGGTCATATGCGAAACATGTGCTCTGTAGATTAATCAATTATTTCTGTTATACTACCCTATACGTATACTCTAAATATTTAAAGTAAAATGGCCGTCAATTATTGTCCTTCTCAAGTTATTGCAGTGTATATGCGGTCCACTGTTTTTTTATTTTACACCATGAATGCTTTTGGAAATAATACCAATCTTCTAATTCAATAGAAAAATACTACTCTCACTCTATAACCCCTATTTAGCAATGTTTTGTATAAACCTGTATCGTATTTGATATTGTTACTCTATATATGTATATAATGTATTTAAGTACACTATGTGTCATACTATCTGTATACGATTTTACACGACTGATGCTGACTTTGAGCTGAACTCCAGTTCACACCCACACACCGTGCGGGTTCTTGTTCGTTGGTACCGCATTCTCCAGCTGCCGCGGTGAACCGATCATCTTCCGTGTACTGCCGGCTTTATTTGGACCCTCGAGAAAGTGTTTCACTTCGTCTGCTGGCGCAATACTTAAACTTTGTAAATTTGCTTCTTTCATTTCTGTCACTAAATTTTCAACTTCTTTCTTTTTCTCTATTATGGCTGTTTCCAAAGTTGCCACCTAAATAATAAACATATTACAATAATTTACCTGCAAAATGTATATACAAAAATTCGTGTTATAATTCATGTTCAGTGTTACAGTTCAATCAACTTAAACTAAAGGCAGATTACATTATATTTAATTACTTCTCTCTTAAGCGTCTCCGCGGTTAAGTGGTGCAATTCAGTACTTTGCTTAGCAATATCAATTTCTCTTTGCAGTCTTTCAACTTCTGACAGTAAACTTCGTTCCATCTGTCTTTGAGATTCATTTCTCCTCGCTTGTGCCCGTTGTTCCATTTGTAAGTCGTCCATTACCAACCTAATAATTCAAAAACACTTTGAATATATCCTACTTTACTCCTGTGAGATGTATATTACTGACCGTATTTTATTTTTACACTGTAACAATTCTGTTTCACAGTTAGCCAACTTGGATCGCAATAGTGTAATTTCAGATTTTAACGTTTTTTCTTGTTGTTTAACTATTTCATGTTCCTCTTCTACATAATTCATGGCATGTATCTGTAAATTATTGTTTGTACATTTATTACAATTTGATAACAGTGGATAATATAGTGACAGGCTTAAAGTATAAATTAATGGCAACAACAAACTATGAATTTTTCAGCATAATAATTCAATCATTACAACTCCTTAAGCCAGTCTTCGGTTAGTAGCACACAAGTTTTATAAGATATAATTACATTCTGAAATACCTGCTCTTGATTCATTTTACTTTTATTTCCTACGTTTTTCAATTCTTGTGATATAAATTCCATCTGATATTGTTGCTCGCGACTTTTTCCTTCCCAAAACACAATTTCAGCGTCGCACTAAAATGACCGGTAATTCATTATACAACATGCCCATGTGTATATGTAATTGTGAACAACTGTACCTTAGTTAGGTCAGCTTGTTGCGATGACAACTTGTCTCGTTGGTAATTGACAAGGTTTATTAGTTCCCTGTATTGAGCATTAAATAACACGGTCTCCTGATTCTTGTTCAACGGTTTGTTGAATTCTTGAAGTAGACTCTTCTTGTACTTGGCCTCAAGCGCTGCATTTGGTGGCGGCGGATCTCGGTAGGGCGGTGGTGCTGGGGGATCTTTATAGGGAGGCGCGTCTCTTTTATACTGTTGCTGCTGTTGACTAGGTGGATCAGATATATCGGAACCACACTGACTACCCTTTTTAGGCGAACCAGCGTTCTCTTTTACTTCCAAAACGGTTTGTTTCAGTTGTGAAACACCTTTATTCACATTATCACAATTGTGTTGATGTCCAGTACTATTGCAAGAAATTATGTTTTACTATATAATGCATAACATACAATAGCAGTATTAATACTTATATAAATATTGCGTACTTCCATAAAATCATTCGCAATATTGAATAGAACATTCTCATGAAAGATCAAATTATTACAGTATCGAATATTGAGAACTAACACATTGTTTTATAAGAATGCTGTATTTCGATTTAAGTATTAACCAATTAGATGTTCTATTAAAAATAATAATACAAAATAATTAATGGAATATCATTTCATATTGCTTATTAAGTAGGCTTCAGATGGGAGCCATGGTTGAAAACAAAATGTAAAAGAAACAAATTTCTATTTTCTAATATGTATATAAAAGTATAACAGTGTGTGTGTATGTAAGAAATAAAAAAATCACGAACTAAAGATATTTTAAACTTCATATACTAAAATAAATATAATAAAATATTTCAATTCATTTATTTTAAAAAAGAAATTTTTTGAGATTGGAAATATAGATTATGTCGAAATAACCGAATTAACTTCATAAATACCTTAATGATGCTGGTTTTTGAATGTCCCTCTGTTTGTCTGACGTTTCAACCGAAATACTGGAAGTTGATGGAGAACTAGGAGTAGATGGAGGAATTTTCGCCCTAATGGGCGTCGGTTGCAACAAAAGTCTATTGCTTTCACTCCATTGTAATATAAATTGTACGTCATTTGAATATTCACCCCATTTCATCAATATCTACATAATATAGCATGTATAACCTACATATAAGATTCAACGCAGGAACATACCTTTAGAGGATTTTCGTTAGGGGCCAATAATCGCTCATTACTTCTCCATCTCTCTATTAAAGTAAATCTACCGGATTTGCCGGTTGCATGCGCCAAAGCAAACACAACATCCTGTAATAAAATTATTTACTTATTCATACATAATTCCTGTTCGACGAGAACAACATGTACTATTTTATTTACAATTACATATTTGTAAATAATAATACGTTACTTATATCATAGTTATCAAACATTATACCTGACAAGTGGTATTTTCTGTTACTCCACATACTATTCTCTGAATTCCTTCTACCCAAACTTTTAATTCCATGATATGTCAGCACTGTGAGATAAACCCCAGGCTAAAAATAAAATTTCGTTCTATACTTTATCTATACCAAATTAAATAGTTCTTCATTAAATCATTTATATACTGTACTTATACATCTAACAGCGATCTAAATAAATACTTTTTACACAAACGTTTATTTTTCCTTATACTTTTTGCATTTACCTTTCTAACGTAAATAACAGAAACATTATAAATTGAAATAGTTGCATTAGAGGTAAACACTGAACATTTATTATTAGTTCATTATATGTAGAATATTGCTAAACACATCTATTTTTACAAAACTCTATAACCTATTATTTTCAGTGTACCAGTATCAAATCATCAGTTGTCAAATAACGACACTCCCCCCACTTCTTTATTGTGAATATAGCAGTGAATATGTATAAGGTCTCGTCAGAGTTTACATAGCATAGCATAACATAACATAGCATAGTATGGGGAACTATCAATGTACAAATACCTTGTGAATATAGCAGTGAATATATATAAGGTCTCGTCAGATTTTACATAGCATAGCATAACATAACATAGCATAGTATAGGCAACAATAGTTCGCGTCAGAGTTTACATAGCATAGCATAACGTAGCATTCCATAGCTTGGGCAACTATCAATGTACAAATACCACTTCAGAGTTTACATAAGCGGCATAACTATGCATAACTCAAATTAACATAGCATAGGAAATGGTTATATTTTATTTCACTATGCTATGCGGCTAGGCATAGGACGACTAGGGAACTTGCACATTTGTTTCTATTTTTGTTTTCTGAATCTGTATATGTTAAAACAAATTCCCTATTTTTTGTTTTTTCGAACTTCGCTATAGGCATATAGCTCAGTGTGCATCTGTCAGCCGTTTCTGTTCGGTCTGCGCATGACTGTGCAAGAATTATGACGTCACTTCGCTCGATTCCCTTTTAGAGACGCTTTCCTTTGTAATCCATATTTAGTACTCACGATGTATCTTTTAATTTCTCTCAATTGTAATTTTTAATAATAGCTTGATATAAGTGTTTTTTAAATATGTACGGATACTTTATATTTTCAATAAATACAGAGATTATGAATATAAAAAAATAATGATTACCTTCCAACAAAAATTATATTTTCTTGTAATCTAAAATAGCAGAGCTAGTCAACAACCCCACTCAATTTTGTACGTTCCTTTCGAATGAGGATCAGTTCAGTAACACCCCGGTCAGATCAGTTCAGCTCACAAGAGTCTAGTTTGCAGACTCACGCAAATTCAACACGATGTCTGTTTACGAAATAATACGACGTGATACGAGTATGCCTATTCTTAGTTCGTAACGTTGTGCTCAAATTGTGTGCAATACATTTGCTGTTAGTGCAATTTATAGATTTGGCTACTTTACCCTACTCTACTTAATAATACACTCTTCTACCCTACCCTCCGGCTAACCTACCCTAGCCTACCCTACCCTACCCAACCCTAAATGTAATAATAATTAATGCAGTTCCACGATTTCCCGATTACGTCAATTTCAGACTTATATGTTCGTACGAGCTCGGTTACTTGCGTGGGTCTGCAAACTAGGCTCTTGTGTTCACCTCCCCCTACTGTTAAACGAAAGGAAAGCGCCTGAAAGCGCCTCTGGTACACTTGGGTACACTACTGTACACTACTGTGTGCTACTGTGCATTACTGCTTGCAGATAGTTGGATGTCGAACAATATCGAATTTGATTTGCGGTGTGAATTTTCCGGTTTATTATTGTGTTTGTTTTTAATAATTTTTTTGGTACTTATTATTAGAAATTTTTCGATTAAAATAATATTACATTAAAAATTTTAATTTTATTTCTTGTTATGCTCAAAATTTTAGGTTATGGACGGCAAAAATTCCAATAAGAAGAGCAGGTGATTTACAGAGTATGAGAAGAAACAAATGAAACGTGATCACGGGTCACGTAAAATCGACTGTTAAATCAGTGCAAAAGTGAATTTAAGCGTTATTTAAATATAATGTTGAATGAAGATTCGGAAAATATATCATCTGGTTATAAAGTCGGAAAAAATAATATTTGTACTGATATAGAAACATTAATAACTTTGTCAGATATTACAAACTTAACTAGTGGATCAAACAAAAGTGTAACAAAAACTGTCAAATTTATGAATGCAACCTGTTTCTACGCAATGAAAAATAACAATTTACCAAATAACAAGAATATATTACCTAAATTAAGTAATCCTGAAACTGACTGTCAATCAAAGTCTTATGAATCACCGGTGAATCATTCTAAAGAAGTTACAATGAATGACAGAGACGAAATTGTAGATAAATCCGAGGCAAGATCAGTAAATAACAGAATAATGACAACAGAAACAGAAGATGACATAATGGCATATGTAAATTCTATAGTCAGCGACGATGAGGTTATGGAAATACGTAAGCTTACAAAACATCTTGATAAACAAGATAGTAAAAGTACAATTGAACAAACAAACATTCAATGTGACGAAGAACTAGGAGAAAATGGTAACAAAATGAAACGTACCAAACAACAAAGATTGGAAAATAAAAGTGCAGTAAGTACAAATTCGAAAAATACTGTGCTAAAGTTCGTTACTGGTAAACAGAAAACGGTATTAATGGAGGATGCAACTCGAAACGTACATTGTAATAAGAAAGAACAACGTATTTTGGAATTAATATTAAAAGTATCTGAAACGACTAGTTCTTCATTTAATAATTTAGTTAAGTCTGTAATCAATATAAAGGATTCGCCGGTAAGAAATATTTCCGATGATATTATTGATTTGGATAGTACTAGTTCTAGCAGCTCTATATTGCAACAAGGAATGGATACTAATGATCGTACTGATGACTCTGTCATTGTACTAGATAATAGTACTTGTGCTAATATAGATGAAGAAATTATGCCAAAGAAGACGTTTGATGTCAAATTTAGAAAACAGAAATCATCTTTTGAAATTATACCGGCAGTTAATACAAGGGATACTAATTCACAATCGGAGGATTTGGAAATAGTAAAAGTCTATAGAATTCCCGAAAATAAACGTAAAAATATTGTTGTAAAAGCAGTTCAAACCACCAGCAAACGAAGCAAATTGCGAATTGTACAATCGAATGCTTTGAAAATACCACACGTTGCTTTGTCTAATTTAGCGTATAGTTTAACAAAAAAAACAGCGACAAACTCGATAGCAACAAATAAAGAGAATCGTGCAAGGACCGAAGAAAATACTGTAAATAAGGATACAGATGCATCACCAAAACAACGTACTAGATCCATAGGTGATTGTCCGGTTTGTTTAGACAGTTTGAATGACAAAGAAATTATGTCGACAAATTGTGGCCATTTGTTTTGTATGCCTTGTATTGTAAGTGTTATTCGAAAAACAAGATGTTGCCCGAACTGCAGAAAAAAACTGTCGTTAAAGAGCATTCATCCAATTTATATATAAGTGCAAAAAAGATTCACTTCGGAGTTATTAAAAATTGTGATTATTTTATATTTTATGCAAAGTACATTTGTGTTATTATTAGAAAAATATTTTTATAATTTAACATGTCAAAAATATAAAATTTTTTTTTTGTGTTACTAAAAAAGGGTCGTTGCTATTTAATATGTACGAAAAATATCAGTCAATTCGGATTCATTAAAATGTGTGATTATTTTTTGAAAAGTGCGTTTGTGTTACCATTATTAGAACAATATTTTCATAAATGAAATCTATATAACAAATAAAAAATTTCCTTTTGTGTTAATATAAAATTTGTAGTATGTAATACTGAATAAAAATATTTATTTATATTGTAAAATTTAATGTTAAAAATAAAAGAAATACTATGAAAATTTGAATTAATTTCATCCTGAAAATTTGTGCTGTAGAAATTATAACCAATCTTTCTTACCGTTGGCGCCCAATTTTACCGCGAAATCGGCTGTCAGAGTGTCATCCAATGACGAATTGGGTGTATTAGTTTATAATTGTTATTGACTGAAAAGATCAGAATGAGCAGGTAATACTAGATTTATTGTAATGTATATTAAGTGATCTTTTGTAACTGATCATTATAATATTGTTTCTTAACATTCGTATCATATGTATATTTATTTAAGTCTAGGGAATACTAATTCATCTCTTACTTTGTTTCAGTCCACAGAGTAAAAATCACATTTCTTCAGAAAATAAGGAAAATTTGTCATCAAATGTCAGTACAAATCTAAGCGATCATGAAGAATACCAGTACCTAAATCTTATTAGAAACATAATTAATAATGGTAAGTACATTATTTAATATTGTTACACCAGATTTCTAAGACAAGGTTCAATTTAAGTGAATCTACATTGCTGTTAAATAATATTCATATTACTACATGACCAATTAATAATTCACCATTCTTACCTAACTATAGAGATCAGTTATATTTTACTTAATAACGTAAAATTTCAGAAACCCGATGACAAATTTTTCTTAATTATATTTTACGATTAAACTGATTGTGAGTACTGAAATATGGCAAATATGTGACAATTAATAGTCAGTTATTATAGGGGTACATCGTAGTGATCGTACTGGCACTGGTACCTATGGTATTTTTGGAGCTCAGATGCGGTATTCCTTGCGAAATGATACATTTCCATTGTTAACAACAAAAAGAGTTTTCTGGCGAGGTGTAGTAGAAGAATTACTGTGGTTTATTCATGGCAGTACGAACGCCAATAAGTTGAAAGAGAAGAAAATTCATATTTGGGATCCGAATAGCTCCCGAGAGTTTTTGGATTCTTTAGGATTTACTGATCGTAAGGAAGGCAAGTAATATATATCTATATACTATATATATTGCTTAGTAATTATATTTGCATATTATTACGATAATATGTTAATTCGTGAAAATCCTAATTTATATTTAATTAATAGGTGATCTGGGTCCCGTTTACGGGTTTCAGTGGCGTCACTTTGGAGCTGAATACGAAGGAATGGACGCTGATTATAAAAACAAGGGAATCGATCAGTTGAAAAATGTAATTGAAACAATTAAGAACAAGCCACACGATCGGCGCATTATTATGTGTGCTTGGAATCCTGTGGATATTCCAAAGATGGCACTTCCTCCGTGCCATTGCCTGTGCCAGTTCTATGTTGCAAATGGTGAACTGTCTTGTCAGCTGTACCAGCGCTCGGCTGATATGGGCCTTGGGGTACCATTCAATATAGCGAGTTATTCACTGCTCACATACATGATAGCACATATTACAGGGCTCAAGGTAAGTTAAATTATGCTCGTAACTGCTGTGTACATTAACAATTTAATGTGGACACAAACTTCTTACATTATCTCCTACCCTATTCTACTTCTTAATTTGACTTTAATACTTTTGTATGTGATTTAGCCTGGTGATTTTGTTCATACACTTGGAGATGCTCATGTATATACGAACCATGTAGAACAGTTGAAGATACAAATTGAAAGAGTGCCCAAGCCATTTCCAAGTCTACAAATCACAAGAAAAATCGAAAACATTGAAGATTTTGTGTTCGATGATTTTTTGTTAAACGATTATAATCCACACCCAAAAATTGACATGAAATTAGCGGTTTAAATATTAATTTCATAGAATTTATATTTAAAAATACAGGCAGTTCTTGATTGACGGATGAGTTCTGTTGCTATATATTTGTTCGCTGTGTATGACATGTGCATGGTTTAAGTTAGTGATCATTTTGAAATATAAAATGCATATAGTAAACAGAATACGTTTCAGTGTAACGAATGAGTAATAGTTTTTTGTGATATTCGTTACGGTGAATGTTCGTAAATCGAGAACTCCATTAATCATACATGTTATATATTTAGTGCCTTATTTTTTTAAATAATTTAAAATTTAGTATAGTATATATCAGTATATATGTTTTTAATCACGACCCGAAAAGTGTACAGTTATCGAGAAGGTTGTGATTTTTGTGAATAAATGATATAAATCAGGTTAAATATCATTTGTTTATTTTTGAATATGACACAACAAATATTAAAAACTATTTCGACAGTACGCTACTCTAAAATACCACCTATTTGTAATTTTCGGAGAGCAAAAATCACCGATATTGAAGAAATAAGAACATTAATAACACCAAAAATAATCCAGTTATTTGGTGACGAGAATGTAGTAGACACTGCAATGTAACTAGAATATTTGAAACTGTAAATTTTTTTGTAAATAATTATTTTTCAGACAAAAATGTTATTTTTCATTAGTTGCAATAAACGCATCGGGGAATATTATTGCTGCAATCTCTCTACACGATCATCCGAAAATACCAACCCTTTTACCCTCTGAATGGGAAGGCTGGATTAAAAATTTATATGGGTATGAAATTATAGAACATTGTTCCATACAAATCTGTATATTTCTACTTGTACATCGTAAAATGTATATTATATTTACATACGATGTCGCTATTTAAAAAGCTTTCATATTATTTCTTAAAGGAAATTTTTCTCAATCATTTTTATTGCATTCAAATTTGTCTGTCCCAAAAACATACTTTCTTTGCAGTTTAGAAATAAATGCTCAGAATACGCTATGGATACATCTCATAGTTTGCGAATCCCGCTACACGTATCTATGTGTGGCACCAATGTTAGAAAAGATATTCGTCGAATTTCCAATGCTCATGAACATCTTGTTGTTAGTGCCGGGCAAAACAAAATATCGTAAGTTGTGCAAATTGAGCTTAAATTTGAGCCATCAATTTATGTGTTAAATATTTAATTAGTACTGTATGGTTTTTGCATATACTTAAGCTGAATATACTGAAGACCATTTTACATGTGTACTACCTATTGGCCATAGTAAGTCGAAAAAGGTCCAATCTTTGTACATAACAATGAGGCCCCGGCATATGCGAAAATACAAAATTCGATTAGCTGTGTAAGTCTGAATTATAATATATTTAAACATCACAGAGCTATTTGCAACAGTAGGATTAGAATTCCATTCATAACTCTTGATTGCGACGAAAAGTTTATGTACAATAAATATGTATGTATGCAGTGAAGAAGATAACGATGACATTATTCCTCTTATCCACAATCATTCCACACGATTAAAAGAACTCTATGGTGACTATTACGTTAGTGAGATTTTGACCAAGTATCCAAAAATGAAAAGGAAACTTATTGTAGCAGAGGTATGGGAAAATTAACATTAGATTATCTTCACTATACTAATAATTCTGCTAATAATGGTGACAAAAATGTATTTAATAAAATAATGTCGATTTTAGTATAGTGGTAGGGTCGTGGCAGTACTATTTCTAAATAACAATGTCAACTATTCGTCATTAATAAAATCATTTGTCTTGGAACCATTCCGCAACTTGCACAAGGTGGACGAAATTGTTTTCGTCAAAAATTGGTGCCCAGAACAGTATTCGTCGCCTTTGTAAGTATTGTTATTAATATAATATACACGATAACGTTATGTATGCAATGTATCCACAGCTCGTGTAACTTATCATGTGGCCATTGACGTATTAAGATGTTAGTAACGTTTTTTTTATATATATTTTCTCAGAGATGTTTCATTGGATAGTACATGTTCTCTCGGATCTTTGTCCGTTGGCGACTATAATCGTCAGCACTGTCGACTGCCAAACAAAAATGATAATTCTAAAATAAACCGTTTATCCATGGACGAAATAGATAATGAAAACATATTTGGACTCGATCTGGAATTCTCTCAAATTGATTTGGATAACGTTCCCGACATCGAGGACGATTCATCATTACTGATGATAATGGCACCATCTATGGAATTTGGTAAATCTGGTCGAACGGTCAGTGTACCAAATAAAGAGTTTCTAGAGTGGAACAATATGACAAGTACGACCGTTTGATGAAACACTGGACTAGTAGGCTAAAAATTATTTTATTTTAGAAACACTAAGACTACACATGTTACCTCATGCTGAGGATAATGCTTTCGCCCTGGAAGTCATGGCAGCAGAGGCTGAGCACGAGGATGCTGTACTGAGCGACCTGCTGGAGGCGTCCTTCCAGAGTTTTCCAAATAAGGAGTACTGTGTGTTAGCAGTTAACAGTAACAGACCACATTTTCCATTATTCAACTATTTTGTAGTAAGATTACAATTATATTAGAAATTTCATAAAAAATAATTAATTTTCTTGCATTTTAATTAAATTTATACAAAATCGATTTTACAAAATATCCTTTTTAAAGAAAGTGGTACCGCGACGTAATTCTACGTATCCTCAAGAACTATACGTCTTACATAGAAATGCAATTAAAGCTAATTTATCAGTTCGTA
The DNA here is from genome assembly GCA_963422195.1 of Carabus problematicus. Taxonomy (NCBI): domain Eukaryota; kingdom Metazoa; phylum Arthropoda; class Insecta; order Coleoptera; family Carabidae; genus Carabus; species Carabus problematicus. The sequence continues at coordinate 5,458,149 of OY728579.1, forward strand.
AAATCAAACTATCGGATTTAGCTGAATATAAGCAACTACTAATTTATATTGAAAAAGGCTACGCAATACTTGATAATATAATTTTATCGTTAAATGATCCAGACACAGATCTGAAAACATTTGCCTTCTTAAATGAAAATGTCATAGTTGGAGTTGTTGTACTGAGGTAAGAAAATTGTTTCTGAAATTTTAAACAAATCGTTCAAAACATGATTTGTTTCAGATACCTTCCTGATATAGAATATTTAAAGTTACATTATCAAATTGATAACTTTGTAGATACTAGAATTTATAGATACGATAAATATGGACTCATCGAACACTGTGTCTTTTTTCCAATTTTCGAAAGACATTCACAGTATTTTTTACGAGAATTACATAGACAAAGCGACATGGCAATATTATTTAATAAACTTCATTTGGAAGAAACTATATTCAAGGTTTCTGCTTTTGTTTTCAATCGAAATAAAAATCATTTGTATATTTTCAATTCAGATTCGAAGGAATCCTCTATCAGGATTACTGAAAAACATGCTTCCCGTAGCAAGTAATACGCTGCCCGAGTACTCCAGTATGAAGTCACTAGATGCCAAACTGGCAGAATACCCTAGCGAGAATAAAACGGAAATGTTTGCACTCTATATTTCTACGCCCCGACTATGCAGTTTGCCCCGAGTTGAAATCAACAATCGTTTAGTTATTATTGGTGCAGGTAATACTGGACTATCGTTTTTGGAGAACTTGATTTTCAATTTTGACAATGAGCAGCATGTGTTATTTAACAATTTAACTCTTCTACATGATCATATGATGCGAGAGACACAAAACCTAACCGAACTTACACCTAAAATGTTTGTGTACCATGGAAAATATGGACCCAATCATTTTAATTCTGTCTGTTTTCGATGTCATGTAAATTATGTGTATGGATTTATGGTGGCGATCAACAGGTAAAAATTATAATAGATTAATTTGTAGACTGTTTGACTGATACTGCATTTGTTTCATCACAGAAAAGAGAAATACATAACTCTGGAAAACGATACAGTGCTACCCTACGATTATTTGTTTATAGTCGGTGGCCAACAGTACCACCAACCATATTCAAAGGGTTTATGCAAGGAGATACAAACATGTCCAATAAATGTTTTTGTGGTCAACAGATATAAGGATTCTGAAAACGCTTTTCATAAATTAAAGAAAATAATTTGTGGAAAAAAGGATTGTAAATAAATATTTTTAATTCATACCTTTTATTTGTAATTTCAGATACCTCGGGAAAATAGTTTTACAGTTAATCTTGTTTCCAGATAATATAATTGTTTACGGTGCATCAATGCATGTCTATTGCTGTATTGCAACATTGCAGGCAATGGATGTACCGAATTCTTCCATTACATTTGTGGAATCCTTTCCCGTTCATGAACAACGACCGGTCATTAATATTTTTAATAATGCTAAGATATACGATACTGTACATGACATACTGGCCAGATCTGGCATAAAACTCTATGTCAGTTATTATTTCCATGATTGGGAATTACATAAACATAAGTACAGTGTGAAAAATGTGAACTTTAATTCTCGGCAAGGCATGATATCGGTGCCGTGTGATGCTGTATTCTATTATGATAATTTTGATGTAAATTATGCTACATTTTCAGGTAAATTGTTCTAGATCGTATAAAAATCAATCTGTATCTGAAATATACGATAATATATTGTATTACAGCTCTTAATGGGGCTGGACTCGTGTATGATGGAAAACTAGTTATTACACCCGAATGTAGAACAAACGATCCATTCATATTTGCTGCTGGGCCAATAACCAAGTATAGTAGAAAATATTATGCCGATAGGTATCTACACAGATATTATAACTCTGTAGAAATTGGCCAAAGGGTAAGCGTAATAATTTAATAATGTGCTAAGTATTTTTCTGTTCTCCCATAAATAGAATTATGTGTATGGAGTCAGTTTTAAGTGATGAAGGCTATTTACGGAAGTATTTTATTTGCAGCTTGCACGACAGATACGTGCAATGCTTCTACCGGGAGGACTAAAAGAAAATGAAGGCGACCCGTTGTATAAAGTAAACAAAGACTTGAATATGCTCGTACCTGAATACCAATGTCCTTTGATAAACAACTGCCTTCTGCCGTCTGGTTTCAACTATTTGGACATACGCAGTCCTGGTAAACCCGTGCCCATGGAGCGGGCTATGCACGGAGCACGTTCTGTAAATTAATCATTTATGATTTATTACAAATATAGTTGTCCCTTACAAAATAATTAATCTTCACATCTATGGTATTAAAATTTGGATTCAGAAAATTATTTAATTCTAGGGTTATGTGTTTGAAACTGGAGATATATCCAAAATTGCATTCGACGAGGACCCAAAATACTTCAGAATACATTTAGATTCCCATTATACTGTTAGACAAATCACATGTTTTACAAAACAGGTTCGTTCGAAATTCCGATTACTTTTAAATATTAATATTTTTTCATACATTGTAGAATATAGATGTACATAATTTGATAAAAGTATGGGGTAAACATGATACAATGTTGAACAATTTGTATGTAAGATTCAAAATGAATCTAATTCCTGATTTGTTTGAATATTTTCGCCAATCGCACTTTTGTGCATTATATTTGGATAAATTTACAGATCTTCAAGAATATATGCATAACGTTTTACAATTATTAACGGTAAAATATATTAAAATTATAAAACCCGACGTTCACACACGCCGCTTTTGCAAATATGTAGCTATATTTAATTTATAAGAAAGTTATTTTACATTACGAATTACAGGCTATTCCCGGTGACTCGTTAATTGAAGATATACTTCAGAAATATATTAATAACCAATGGAAAGAGGTACTGAAAAATAATATTACATAATACTTTTAAATATATTACAATATCATATTACTAATTGTATCAAATGCGTATATATTACAGCTGTCCCAAAAACAAGAATTAGAAATTCTCGAAAAGTTTAACAACTCTGGCTACCATAAATTATTGGTTGAGAAAATTATGGAATTTATTGGTGAAAACTACACACTTCTTCCGGTTTATGCACATCCTATGATAACCAAATTTCTTCTTTGCAATGTAGAAAACAATTATTTAAATGAAAAGTAAATTAATATTAAAATGAATACAAACCGGGTGTCCCCAAAGAATTTGGGACATAGGAAATTAACATTTAAATATAGAAATATTGTGATTACTTCTAAACAATACATTTTAGAGCAAAAGTCTAAATAAAAAAGTTGTTCAGAATTGAAAACTGCATAATATGATGTTATTTTCAGTGCTCAAATATTTTTGCATATTGAGTAAATCAAATTTGAAATATTGCATTTTGACGACAGGTCATGGAACAAAAATTGCATGTATTTTTGTTAATTACAACAACAAATAATCAGAACGACCTCTCAATTTGTCATTAAAATGTATTATTTCAAAATTGATTTACTTGTTTTTTATTTGCTCACTTGTTCTAAAATTTATTGTTCAGAACTAATCACAATTTGTCTATATTTACATGTTATTTCTCGATGTCCCAGATTTCTTAGGACGGACACGCGCTATGTATGTTGTTTATTGATATCACAACCGTCTATCATGATCAGTATACTGTTAAATAAAAATCTATTGATCGTTTGTTTATTTATTGAATTATAATCTAAAGTATTTAATAGTCGATTCAATTCCAACCAGCGCATTGATATTATCATGGACGTCCGGAAGGGGGGCAAGTGCTTCCCCCTGCCCCCTTGGAAGGTGATAAATAAGAAATTACCTATTTAAATTGTATTTTTGTCAAATATATGTGTTGATCACCGGGCAAATACACCAACCCTTGTTATACGGCTTATTGTTAGATACGTTCCGGAAAAGTTGGCTGTAAAGCGAAAAGCCGTATAACGAATCAAGCATTTTTTAACGAATCAAGCACTTTTTGGCCGTATATCGAAATGTGGGCCGTAAATTGAAAAAGTGCAAAAATTAAAAAAAGCCGCTCTAGGGAAATGCCGTATAAAAAGCGGCCGTATAATGAGGGTTGCGTGCATTCCGATTTTACTGTTATTAACGTCGTATTTATATGCATACGTTAATTTTTCATCTTTTTTGTCGTATGTACATTTCAAAAATCCTAGAAAAATGTCTTTGCCGCTCAAGCCTTGCACAATTTTTTGAACTCTCCTGGACAAATTTCTGCGGACGCCCATGAATTAATACTATACTGCTCGTTTATCAAATATCAATTTTTATTTTTGCAAATGAAATTGTTTCATACATGATTTCATAATCATTTACTTTAATGGAGACGGCCTTGGCCGTGATTGATATCAATTTTACATATACATATGTGAAAATAACACATTTGTTTTAGCCATCTCGCGACAAACTTACAAACTATATATCAACAATTTTCCCCTCCAATATCTCTGCGAATCAACCTATAACTGCCTATAGCCAAACATAACCAAGTCTAATTTCTATAAATGTCAAACTCGCAATAATTTTTGCATTTTAAATTTGCGATATTGTACTGTGCACTAGTTTACTATTAATGTAGTATATTTAATATAAAAAATGTCACCAATGAAAGTGCCTAATAGTAACGGTGGTGATGAAAGTGAGGGTGACGTCTCAGGTGTTGAATCGGATCACTCGGGCTCCAGCCACGATGGGGATGGGGCTCGCGATTCTAGTGAAGGAGATGAAGAAGCAGATTCGGATGATTCTTCGGAAATGGACGAAAGCGAATGTGAAATGCGACGCAATGAATGTATGGAAATTCTAGCGGATTTAGAACGTCAGTCAAATGTTATTCGTGAGCAACTGTATCGTGAGAAAGTAGCACAAGTTGAAAATCAACTAGTAGAAGTAAAGAATGGCCGGTCACAAGAGTATATTGGCAGATTACAAACGTTACAAGATAATATGAAGATTCGAACTGAAGTCGCAGGAATTTTAAGGAATTACAGACTCGCAAATATCAATAATAAATTCGATGCGGAGGAACAAGCAGCTAAACAAAACTTTGAAGTATGTATTCTTAATATTACATATATTATATCGCACTCGTTTAAGATATTGTTTTAAATTTGTTGTGAAAGGATGTGTTGGCGAGCGTGAAGAATAGTTTTAAATTGTATAGTGTAAAATTTTTGTTGTTTCTGCTTTTCAATATAGAACACAATTTATTTTTGTAGAGTGAGAAACATCTAGCATTTGACTGGCTACATAGTGAACTAATGGATAAAATTCGAAGATTGGAGGAAGACAGGCAGAATGTAGAGTTGAACTGGAGTGAAATTGGCGATTGGAGTTCCAGATCTCGGTCTAGAAACAATGGACCCAGACGGAAAGCAGTCACAGTATCTGGGCCATATATTGTGTACATGTTAAATCAGCAAGATATCCTGGAAGACTGGTCCCTGATACGCAAAGCGTTGAAACGGTCACCTACCTGATATTACAGGGTCTAATTATTATTATTCATAATTATTAGTAATTTCAGTTTGATTTATGATTGAATTTCGTATTGTTTCTTATACATTTTGTAGTTTCTTAAGATTAATTAAAAAGGCTATTGATATTTAATACTCCTTCCGTCCCAAATTAGTTGTTACATTGATATATTTTTGTGCTGAGTGTTGTTACACTGTTGATTTAATCGCGGAGGTTGCGTGTCAAATATATGGTCTATCATCGGTGACAAGCAATTCTTTCATCGTTTAGGGAAAACCTAACAATCATAAATATCACTAATGTATTTGTAAATATATTATAAATATAATGTATCAAATGTGCCAACTAATGTAGAACGGAGGGAATGAGTTAATTTGACTGTTGTACCTTGCCTGTAAGTCGTGTCTGCTAGTATCGTCAGATATGGACGATATATGTATATCACTTGAACAAATGACATGTTGTTCTCAGTAGCTGATATTGAACACATATTAATTCAGTTATTACTGAATGCCATTCTTACGTCAATATTAGAGCAAGATAAAATATAAGTAGATTAGCTGATGTAATAAGAAACAACGATATAATTGATTGGATATATTAAAATTTATTTATGGAACCACACCATTCCTTAAAGAGTGGAATTTTAACAATTTTTTTTCACAATTCATAAATAGTTTTAGTACATTTTCGTACTTATTTCATAAGAGCATGTACAACGGCCTTAGCGTTCAACGCCTTTAGGTCCGTATATGTCTGACCCGTACCCACAAAAACAATTGGTTGTCCAGTTATGTAAGTCATAGAAATGGCAGCTCCGACTTTATCATCAATTGTATCGAATTTCGTCAGCACAATACCATCGATAATGTGCGGGTTAGTAGACGCTGAATAATCAGCTAACGCTTGGTTAAACTTAACCAACTGATCCACAGCTTCGTTTCCAACCAAGGCTTCGCCAACAAACAACACTAGGTCGGGTTCATTTACTTTAATTAGTTTGGCTAGTGCTCGCATTAACGGCTCGTTGTCCTGCATACGTCCAGCCGTGTCCACAAGCACAATATCTATGGCTGAATCTTTAGCAAACCGGATAGCTTCCATGGCTATACCAGCAGCGTCCTTACCGTAACCCTTCTCGTACAGTTGCACCATCTGATGTCCGTCATGTCGTTCGGCGGGATGTAGTGCATTTAGATGGCGAGTGTGTGTACGTAACTGTTCTACTGCGCCTGCGCGGAACGTGTCACATGCGGCTATCAACACTTGCATATTGTTCTCAATTAACCAGAAGCAAATCTTTGCCAAGTTTGTTGATTTCCCGACACCATTTACACCACAAAATGCCATTACGTACGGGCGTTTTTGTTTCTGCGCTTCGATACAGTCACGCAGTATGTCTACACGACGTTTTGGCGATAATATTTGGACAAGGGATTCAGTCAGCGTTGTTTTGACGGTGGTGGCAACACTGTCAAAGGTACCTAGCACTTTGCCTTCTAGTTTGGTCGCTACAGAATCGCATAATTTCAGAGCGATATCCGAGGCAACATTCTTAGTGATCAAGTGATCTTTTAATTTTTCCAAGGCAGGTTTCATTGTTTCCGCTGTTAGATTCTTTGAGCCAACTAAGCCGCGGAACACAGAAAACATTCCACCTTTGGCGGCTTTTGTTTGCTGCGGTTTCTGTTGGTATGCTTCGTCCTCTTCGTAATCATCATCGTCATCTTCTTCAGAACTTGATTCCACTTCTATATCTTTAATGTGTCCATGCATTTTTCCAACAATCTGCAAGAGAAATTAATATTTATTTATTGAACTACAGTCAGCGCTCACTTAACGTACACAATGTGTGAACAAATTTCTGTACGTTAAACAGACGGTGAATTTTGGGTGTATTTCCGACGGTTTTGTGTGATGTGATGTAGGTACGTTCGTGCGGATAAATGAGTACTTAGTACGGACAGAGTGTCGTAAATAATCATGTACGTATTATCGAACGTACGTTAAATGAGCGCTGACATGTATTTCACTTGTACCGAAACATTTAAACACACGAAAAATTGAAATAAATTATTTATTGCTATCATATAAGTAATAAATTACCTCTTCATCTGGAGTGTAATGACTTTGCACGTCTTCAGGTCGATCAGTAGTACGTTCTAGATTTACCAAGTCCTTAGAATTGCCACCCAATTCCCATACCCGAGGTTTTTTACCAGCTTTTTCCGGAGGCGGACTTTTGGGACTTTTTCTTTAAAAAAATATGAAATTTAAGAGTACATTTTTATATTGCATAATATTTCGTGTACGTGCTTAGTTCAATACTTACGGTTTCTCAACAGACTTCTTTTTATTCATTTTCTGAGCAAATTTCATTCGATTCACTTGAATGATATTCTCATCCACCGATCCATTCATAGCCTTCGGAGATACAGGTGGAGATGTAGTTTCGCTTTTAACTTGGTCACGTTTTACTATAAAACAACAAAATAAGATTTCGCAATAAACTTTTGAAAAATGTTCACCTACCATCTTCAGCAAATCCAACACCCTTCTTCTTCTGCTTAACATTTTTCTCCTCGCCCTTCCGTTCAATCATAGATGCCACGGTTTTCTTGGATTTAAAAGACTCTTCAAATGATCTCATTTGTTTTGGTGTTTTTGCTTGCATTTTGCCCCATTTTTCAGCCGATAATAGTACAGACTTGTAATCATCAATGAAATTAAACTCATAAAAATGCAATCCACTTGCCAACTCATTCTTGTATTTATCACGAAACTCTAAGTGAACATCGTTCAAAAATTTATCAACGTAGGACAGCTGTAAAATTTTCTGGTATGCCACAACAAACACCAATTCAAATTCATTGTCCAATTTATATTGTAGCGTAAGACCATTGTGATCGTAGGTGTTATTACCCGTACGTTCCTGTAATGTATGGAGTACATTGGCATTACATTACACAATTACGAAGCATATGTTAATATGATGAATAATCCACATACCTGCAGAATAACACTACGTATCAATGCGTTCACAGATGGTGTAAATATCTGACCTGTACTCTGAAAACACCAGAGCACAATGCCGCCTTTACTAAATATCGTAAATAAATCTAACATTTTAACAAGTGAAATAAAAAAATATAAAAATTTCCTAGCTTCGATAAGTCTGACAACACGTCCTGTACAAATTCACTACACGTCACGGAATAAATGTCACTTGATAAAGTACAGACTTGTTTACTATGCACAATTGAAAGATAAAGCGGCAAGCAATAAGTGCCATATTTGTATCGCTAGTAAAAGCCTTCCTATAAATATAGAAATTAATTTTGAAATGATATTAAAAACATCAAATATTTTCAAATTAATGCATAAATATATGAACTAAACATATAGAGAAAATTAATATTTATTTTGATGATGACAGACAACATAAATGGATACATTTCATTGGGAACATTTTAAAAATAATAACGCGGTAAGCAAACCAACCGCTTGAAGCAAACTATTACGTTGTATAATATATTAAATTCGAAATGTCAATGTCAAATGTAAAAATCATGTATAATTTTTAAATCATACACACGTATATAAATATATACAGCATTCATTACTTAATGTATGTACTTTATAAACAAATGTAATGTTTGAATCTCATGATTTGTATGTTTAATAGAAATATTGTTTCACAGGTTATGACTGCTCAAGTGACTGGGATAGGTGTTGGCTCATTTATATTGTTTAGTATTTGGATAGTGGCGTGTATTCTATGTTTGGTAGCATTACGCACTAATAAACTAATAGGCGTTATATCCATAATAGTTGCAAGTATCATTACTTTCACATTATTACTCATACCACTGGATTCAAAAGATTCTGTGCCCGAAGTACACAAGGTAATTTATTGTTAGCTTATTAACCAATGATATTGAAACAGTAAAATCAGTTGCAAGATAGAAATACACGTTTTGATTATTTTTACTTACACACGGTATAAGGAATTGGAACGAGTTAAAAAAAAAATTCGAATTTTAATGGAAATGCACATTTTGGAGATCCTTGAATACCAAGTTTAAATAAAATAAAGAAAAAAGATTGAATAAAAAAAGAGAAAAAAAAATGTGTATAAGAAATTTGTGTGGTCACCATTCGGTTTTTTTAAATATCAGTACATTAATTTGATTGAAATGATGATTATTAATATTTTTCTAGGACAAAGATTACCAGTTCGTGTGGAAAAATCTACTAGCAACTGTATTGGGTTTATGTGCTCTTGGAAGTATAACAATATTCTTGACGGAACATTGTATTGATCCGCTGATACCGCAATCGATACGCACGTGGCTCATAGAGAAATAAATAGAAAATGTCTATGGCGAAGATTTTAGCCCGCCAGATATCGCGCAATATTAATATGCTATTTGCTGCACAACCTTTTTCTAATACACGCATGTTAGAAAAAATATTTGTGATAAAAAATAATGACGAATTCATGGATAAGGTTATGAGTAGTTCGAATCCAGTTATAGTAAATTTTCATGCGGAATGGTGTGAACCCTGCAAGATTCTAACGCCTAAAATGAAAGAGCTCATAGAACCGCAAGAACACATAGACCTTGCCATTGTAGATGTAGAAACTAATGCGGAACTAGTACATACATTTGAAGTTAAAGCTGTACCGGCAGTTTTAGCAGTGCGTAACGGATTAATAGTCGATAAATTCATAGGTCTAGTCGATGCGAATATGATAGAAAGTTTAATCAATAAATTATTACCTGAAAAGAAAGAATGATTTAGTGAATAGGTAAGGAAAAATGACCAACAGTGTAGGACAATAGTTAGCAATATATTTAGCCTTAGATACAAATAATCAAAAACTAATGATTGCCTTGTGCGTGCATTATTTTTATATAAGAAACTGTACATTGAAATAAATGTATATATAATTAAATGTACTTAGCAGCTTTTTAATAATTGTTAAAATATATTAATACAGAATAAAGGAAATCAAAAAGGACAAATATTATACACACAAAGTAGTTTCTTTTTATATACATCAAAAAAGGGATATACATTATAAGACCTGGATAAAAATCTTAAACAAAATAATATATTCTTGATTGAGGTAAATTTGATGAAAAAATGAGATGATATAATAAAAATATGACAAAGAATAAAATTATTAAAAATCATAATAATTAATTATACTATGCAGTTTACACGATCCTATTCTGTTTATTCATCGTTCAAAAATATATTTTGGATGGTATTTATGAGCTCTGCCTGCACTAATGGTTCACAATCACTATCATCTTCTCTGTCTAACATTATTATAGTATTTTCTAAGGCAAGTCCTATAATAAACAAGTATTGAGTTAGTTACAGAACTTTAGGTCACTTGATCAACTTCGATATACACTTTTGCCATCGTATGTTCTTACTTTCTAGTTCATACTAGTTTGACATATGTTATGGACACAATAAATTAATGTTTAAATTAACTTTGTTATTTCAAATATAGTTTATAAAGATTCATGGATGGTTGAGTAAAACGTTGTAATAAATATGTAAATAATAAATTACAAACTTTATTATTGTAATCTTTAAAATGTTGAAATAAAATTGAGTGTTAAATACATACTGTCTGTCTGTGTAAAGTGAAGATTTTCTTTCAGTTCATTTACCCGTCTTATTACGATCTGGTACTCTTTATTGACATCCAGCCGTCGGTACACCAACATAGGAGCACGTGTTGTCAGTATATTTAGAAATATAAACCCAAGTTCGAATACTGCATGATAGATACGCAATGTTAACGTATCTGTAGCACAAATTGTTTAAATCAATATGATTATTTTCTAGCTTTTGTTTTTCTTTCAATAACTTACCTACATATGGTTTTTTATTCAGGTAGGATTTCATACAATTGTACATTGATGTCACTGTTAAAGCATATACTTCCAATAAGCATTCACAACTGTAAATTCAATTATATCGTCATATGATTATGAAAAGGTTCATGATACAATATTAGATGTTAATGCGGTGAGAAACGTGTAAAAATAAAAGTTCCATATATACATTTGTATAATACATATTTATGCTTACCTCTGATCTTCAATATAGTAACACCATTTGACATTTGTTGTCACGGCATTATTTAAACATTGGATAACTTGTAATGATGACTCTACACTGCATTCCGAATACTGAATCAACTTGGCTAATATTTGAAACACGCAGGTATCTAAAATATAACAGTAATATGTGTATATATATATATATATATATATATATATATATATATATATATATATATATATATATATATATATATATATATATATATATATATATATATATATATATATATATATACAGGGTGTCCTATTTAAACGGGCCACTACAGGGATCTCGGAAACTATAAGAGTTACAAGGTCGGTTAAATTAGACAAAAGTTGCGCATTTATGGGCCAATGTTAATGGCGATTTCATATTTTGAAAATTTTGCATGGCTCACTAGATAATGACAAAAATGTGATTTTTTCGAATTTTAATTTTCCATTATAACTCGGAAGGTGCTGAAAATATTGAAAAATGTTTCAAATAAATATTTTAGCATAGACAACAGGCTTTTTGAGAAATTTGATGAAATTGTTTTTTACCTTTCTATTTTGGAGATACAGCATGCAAGTTCAATTTTTTAAATAGGAACCATATTTAATTTTAGTTTAGTTAGAAAGAGCTATTTTTCCTCTTTACAATGATGTATTTGGTTATATAAATATCTTTTTTAGTTTCGAATAAAAACTAAAAAGTATAATGCCCGTGACACACCTATCATACAGCATCATACACCGTCATAGAAACTATGATGAAAAGAACAGAACGCATCCGTTTTTCAAACTAAAATGACAAATATAAACCCAAACTAACGTAAAATGAGACACAAAAGATACGTGTGAAATGAGACACCTTCGTTTCATCATATTACAGTATGATGAAAATAGAGGAGCCGCTATTTTTCATCATAGACGGGTGCGTTCTTTTTTTTCATCATAATCTGTATGACGGTGTATGATAGGTGTGTCACGGGCATAATAACAAGAATGATTTTCGAAGTATGCCATGAAAATTTGATATAAAACAATTGCATCTAAACATGTTTAGTACATGCAAAACAAATGAAATTCAATAACATTTGATAAATGAAACAAAATTCGTTGTGGAAACTGAAAACTATTACACAGATTTTCGTATGAAGCCATACCTACATAAATTATTTTTTGTCTATAATCTTTTGTTTACCAAATATTATTGAATTTCAATTGTTTTGCATGTACATAACACATTTAGATGCAATTGTTTTATACCAAATTTTCATGGCACTCTACGAAGATCATTCTATTTGCCATACTTTTTAATTTTTCTTAAAAACTAAAAAAGATATTTATATAAACGAATACACTATTGTAAACAGAAAAAATAGCGCTTTCTAGCTAGAAAAAAAATTAACTATGGTTTCCATTTAAAAAATTCAACTTGCATGCTGTATCTCCAGAAATATCTATTAAAAAAAAATTTCATTAAATTCATCGAAAACTATCTTATGTATGCTAAAATATTTATTTGAAACTTTTTTCAATATTTTTTGTACTTTGTGAGTTATAACGGAAAATTAAATTTCGAGAAAAATCATACTTTTGTCATTATCTAGTGAGCCATGCAAAATTTTCAAAATATGAAATCGCCATTAACATTGGCCCATAAATGCGCAACTTTTGTCTAATTTAACCGACCTTGTATCTGTTATAGTTTCCGAGATCCCTGTAGTGGCCCGTTTAAATAGGACACCCTATATATATATATATATATATATATATATATATATATATATATATATATATATATATATATATATATTTATATATATATATATATATATATATATATATATATATATATATATATATATACCGGGTGTTCCAAGAAATCTTGGACATATTAATGTACATATAATTGGTCACGTTGAATATATTTTGACAAATAAATTTAATATTAAGGGGGAATAAATGCATTACCATGTGTACACAAATAAATCTAAAATAGTATCAAACCTTTAGTGAAATAATACAGCTCCTTCTCTTCTTGTCCAAAACTGCTACTAGGCGAATTATGACATAATTTGACCATAAACACATCAATTGAGGATACAATTTTCAAAAACTCGGAAATATATTTAATCACCGGCCGCGGTGGTCGGGAGAACACGATATTTTTGAAGATTTCAAATATCAAATCGTAACTGTAATGAAATCATTCAGTACATATGTGGTGAATTACTTATAATTAATACGTATGACATTTTTTCTTTACCTTGTGGTTGGTAATTTTTCTTGTTCGCATAAAGCAGATAATAATTTTAGAATAGACGCTAGAAGTCCACAAAATTTATGACCTCTACGCTGAAATTAGTTCGGAAAATCATAATAGAATACTTTTGTCAATTTCATGTGTTATCTTGTTAAATAAAGAAACATACTTTTGTTGGTACTTACTATTTTTTCTATGATAGTTGTAATGTTAACTAACATTTCTAGAAATTCTGTAGACGACCTTTGTTTATTTTTCTTCTCTTCCTCACTCTCCTCGGGATAATCATCTAACCGTTGCCATCCTTTGTTAAATTTTGTGAAATTAAAGACATCTGTCTCCATATCCAACTGGCCACTAATATATTTAAACGCGTCTTTACAATAGGTAACAATAACGGTCGTTATTGCTAAACATCTTCTCGTTTCAGGCCAGGCTTCGTTAATAACCCAGGATCTAAATATATTACAATGAAATAACAAACAAAAACTGATGTTTTATTATTGAAAGTTTAAACATTATTTTATTGACTGATTAAATAAATTATTGTTTTTTTTACAATTGTAGATTCCAACATACTTTCCGCTAAATATACAATCACACGGATATTCATCATCTTTCTGTAACAGGTAAAATTTCCGAATTTCTTCTAAATCTCTTTCATGCATCAAGTCATCAACAGTTTTCAACTTTACTTGCATATTCAATAGATGTTCTATTGTAACAAAAAGTATCTGTAGGTAAATAAATGTGATTAGATTATAATGATACTTGATATTTGTTATTTAATAACGAACCCTTTTTATAATGTCGGTATATTTACTCGAATTAACTTCATCTACGTTTAATTGAACTAGTGTATATAAATCTGGATGTAAATAGTCCATAGATACACGCTTACCAGATTCGGTTAATATAAACGGCACTAGACTTATCTCTTTATCTACAATAAAATACACACAACTATTTCAGTGTATGATTTTGAAGTTTTAATTTCTTAATGTTCAGTATGCTATTAATGTTAAATTATCACTTAAAATACTTATTTGTAGATGGGACAAATTTATTTATATAAATTATAGGTACAGGTAGGCCTCGTTTAAGCCTATCTCGATTTACGCTGTTTCGATATAACGCGGTTTTTGAAGAACACAAAAAACGCTAAATTTACGATTATTCGTTATAACGCGGTTCATAAAGATAAAATTACGGGAATTGTGGATCCATTTATAGAAAATAACCCAGTATTAAAATAACCTCGTTTAGCGCCAAGTCTTCAGCAACGCATCTAAAGCGCTAAACGAGATCTTAACTGTATCCCAGATGCAGTCCATGAAGTCCAAAACATTTTACCTGCTTTCTCGAATGTTCTCAAATATTCTTCAGGATCTTGTTTTATTGTAATGACTGACATATCTTGCTCACAATTTTCATATATGTAATTTGGTAAAGCAGCTTTAAATGGAAGATCTACAACAACAAAAAAATTAAAAAACTGAACAAAAACATGTATATAAATATAGAAATGTATAATGTTGATTTTTATTTTAGATCTGGGTCCTCATAACTCTATAGAACCTTTTCAAAATAGTATAAGCTGAAAGGAACATTTACTTACAATCATCATATGTACTCGCATTAATTATTGAATCCGGTTGAATTGTTTGTACAGATTTTGTTTCAGTATTAGATGTAGTATCATTTGGAACGTTATTTCTAAAAATAAAATAATATTACACATAAAGTATTTATTTAATAAAGTTAAATAATACCGTTTTAAAAAATTAGATTGGCTGATATTCATTTCTTCATTTAATATCGACATATTTAAATTTGAACTATAAACTTTTTTAGTTTCACAAATTTTTTCCCGTAAATTAACAATTTCTAAATTCTAAAATTAAAAGAATGTTAATTATCAGATATGAATGATTATACGAATTGAATAATAAACCTTTAATTCTACTTCACATTTTAATTGTGTCAAATCTTTCGATGCCACATTAAATTTTGAAGTCCATTTTTCTTGATTTTCTTCTAAAATTTTTAATTTTTGCATTTTCTCATGGTCTATTGTTTTACTGGCTTGTTTCAGTTGTGACCGTAGAATTGCTATCTGGAAATATTTAATTATGATTAATATTATTGATATTATCTACCTAATAAAAATTGTTTTATGAAGGTAAAATGTATGGAAGGAATATTTCCAGTTTAAAAAGGATTTATTACATATTTTTAAAAATATTATTTTAATTGCAATAAAATTATAGTTCACTAGAACGGTGCACGACCTTCTCGGTTACTATGGTTACACTTACATATAGATTAGAACAATATACTATCACTGCGATTGTCTTACCTCCCCATCTTTTGTTTCATAATTTTCTTGTAGTTTCTTGTTCTGTATTTCTAATGCTTTTATTTTGTTCAATAACTGTTGTCGCATTTCTTGCTCTGAGATGTCTTTTGTCACAACAACATTCGTACATTTTTCTTGTGCGCTACTCGAGCTGTTCAAATAATTTCGCTAATAATACAAAGTCTATAATATAATGTCCATGATACTGTACAATTCGAAAATGTATACATACCAGTTGTTTGTTTTGCTCAAATTTACTTGTGGAAGCAATAGCGGGTGAAATAAATGCTTGTGTTGAAGAATAAATACCTTTTTTTCTAAATTCATCATAAGTAGGATAAAAACTTGTTTCAGATCTAATATTCTAGAAATATGTTGAACAGTAATGTCGAGTTTTAAAAATAATAGTTTTGACACTTACCTGCGAACATAATTGCGTAGCCAAATCTATACATTTATCTAATTCTTCTATCTCTGGATCATCGCCCCAAATATCATCATCATCATTTTCCTTTTTATCCGATTCTTGTTCTATTTTTTGTTTTTTTGCTTTATTTACAAAGTGAAAATTTTCTGTTCGTTTCATGTTTTCTAAGGTTATATCAACACTGCTCACTATATATGATTAAAACATTAACATATAATGCATGATACAGGCATTAAGAGATTCTTTAGAAGAATTTATAACAGATTCCGTGGAAAAGGATGAGTGAAAGCTTAAATATTTTCAAAATTTCATTTGTTCATAGTACAAGATGTCACCCTATCACTAACCAAGTCACCAACATAACATAATATTTATTTCTATATCCCTACATTAAAGAATAGGTAAAATAGTGTTGGCTAAGTTTGTGATGTTCAAACTGATTCGATTCAAATCAAATGTCAAAACTTTGAAGTAGTGGAGGTTGTTCTCAATTGTCATTAAATTGAAATTAATTATTATTACGATTTCATTACAAGCCATGTTTTCAATAGTTAGTTAGTAATCTGATTTACTGATATTTAACTTATGGCGAATATTATGGAACAGTTATAAAATGCTAATGCTGACTTTGAGGTTGAGTACAGTATGAACACTGATAATTTTATGAAATAATTGTTGTACATTTTATAATTGAATTAATAAATACAAAATGAGTGAGTTTAAGATTCACCATTTAATTGGAGAACTTTTAGAAGTTTTCGGGTAGGTGCCACAATACATTATTATTTTTAATTGCTTTTAAATTACCAATTTTTATTAGGTCTAAAGCATCCCCAGAAGAATTTATAGAGATTCTACAGAAAAACAAGAATGATAATGCTGGCAGCTGCTTGCCGCACGTAGTTTTGCAAAGTGAAATTAATACCATAGCTAAAAACAGCAGTAATCCAAGGTTATTTCTTGATAAATACGAAGAATTGAAGTTAAAGAAGTATAATTCTCCACATGAATCTTAATTTTCCCGAACTTATACAGTTTGTGTTGAATATTTTTAGTGTGGATTGCCTTGGTCCATTTGTCCAGTTGTTACATCAAATTTCAGAAGACAATAATCTGAAGAGCTTTTTAACAAAAACTGATAAAACATGTAAAACTATTAAGAAGAGTAAAACTGCAGCCGAAATGACTCCAGATGATTTGCCATCGGTAAGTTATTTTCCATTAAGGTGAATTGACTAATTCGCTTTAAAAATGCAGCATGATATTTGAAAATGGTCTTTTTTAATCTACTTGTGGATATATATATGTATGTTAGGTTCGGAACCGTTTGTTGAAAGCTGTGAAGAAGTCTACAAGCACTGCACAGAGCACTGTTGATGTCACAAGTAAGAGTCAAATGTTATCCATTCATAACACTCCGTCTGTTATGTCATGGGTTCAGAAGAGACCGAATATGTCTTGGGATTTTACTCTTACGCCTTCTTGTCTGGGCAATTTAGGTGAGTGAAAATCACTGCTTTTACACTACAATAACATTATGTGAATAAAAAATTACACTGTTGGATGTGGACAGTTAAATGTACAAAAATATATTGCTAAAACAATATTGCTAATTAAAAAGTTTTAAATGCGCTGTGATTTTAATAAGATTCAGTAATGAGAAAGTTACAAAAAGTTTTGCTAGTGACTTTGAATTCTAGTGTATAAGTATTTAATTTCAGGAAAAATACCAGCATGTTCCCAAGAGAATATTTTGATAGAGGATTTACTAAACGTTCTAAGCGGCTTGGACGGGTGTTATATAGAGTCCAAGCCGCTGTTGGATCCGTACGGACCACGTGAGTTTATCGTCAGTGATTCAGTGGATGTGTCATTAAGCGAACTTGTTAAACAAATACTACCTCTGGCCTCGCACTACTCCATGATGCAGAGGTTTGTGGAGGAGAAGATGCAATTCGAATACGGACAAGTGAACAATGCATTATGTGCCGCTATTCAAACTTTACTTATTGATTATTCCGTGAGTATGATGACATTTAGTAAATAAAATATCTATTGAATACGCTTAATTCAGTAGTCTTCTTATATTAAAATATCAGCGCAACAGTTCTTATGTAGAAGTATATATTTTGTGTCATTATAGTTGTTTATCTGCCAAATTGAAACAGAATTCAGAACCGGCACTTTGAATTTACATAAAATGTGGTTCTATATTCAACAAAACATGCACACCATGGGTATAGTTGCTGGAATAACAGCTACTATTAGTAAGGCGGACGCTAGGGGCGGCAAAGTACTCAGTTTGTTGCACGAACAAACACTGGGCTCTATTGGAGATTCCAAGGCACAAGACTTGTGTTTGAGTCTAACGCAAGCAGCTACCGTTCCGTATATGAACATTCTAGAAACATGGATCTATAAAGGAGTTATCAGTGATCCACTAAAAGAGGTATTTTATAATATAACAACAAATAAAATAACTTAATATATACAAATGCTATAAATATGTATTGATAGTTTTTAGTGGAAGATAATGAAGTTATTCAACGTGAAAATTTGTCAGTTGAAGATTATTCGGCCGATTACTGGGCAAAACGCTATACTGTCCGGCGAGAACGAATTCCGAAATTTCTGGAACGAGTTGCAGACATAATTTTGCGTGCTGGCAAATATTTGAATGTTATTCGACAGTGTGGTTAGTGTTTCAATTTTTATTTTTTGGTTTGTATCGGATTTATTTATAAAAAAAAAATACTTATTTCTAGGTAAAACAATCAGTTCAAAGTCAGAACATATTGTTTACAAGATCGAAGAACGTGAATATGTCGAGACGATTGAGAAAGCGTACTTGTTTGCGAGTAAAACGTTGCTAGAGTTACTTATGAAAGAGAATGACCTAATGGGACGGTTGCGCTCTGTGAAACATTACTTCTTGCTGGATCAAGGCGACTTTATTCTACAGTTCTTAAACCTTTGTGAGAAAGAATTGAGCAAGAATGTTAACCAAGTGTTATTGGCGAGATTAGAATCATTCCTGGAGATCGCATTGCGCATGTCTAGTGCCAATAGTGATCCGTACAAGGAGGACATGGGTACGATATTAATGAACTATGATCTGCGATCACAAATGTTCAAAATACTCAGTATACAGACGGACGACGAACAAGGTAACTAGCATTTACTTTTATAGACAAAATATGCCAGATTATTCCTGTTATTTGTAGACATTTACTATCTACTATATAATATGTACTATTAGCGGTGTTTTGTTGAATTCAGTATAAAATGTTTATAGAATACCGTTCGAAGAAAGAAAAAAGTCAATTAACAGGCCTCGAATCATTCACGTTTGGCTATAAAGTACAATGGCCAGTGTCTCTAATATTGAATCATCGCGCAGTGGCTTGTTACCAAATGATCTTTCGTCATTTGTTCTATTGTAAATACATAGAACGTATGCTCTGCCAAATCTGGCGGACCAATAGAACAGCGAAGAAGTTTTCTTCCAATTCGTCCTGCCAATACCGAGCCGCCTTTGCGCTGCGACAACGCATGCTCCATTACGTACAGAATCTCGAATACCACATGATGGTTGAGGTGATCGAGCCCAATTGGAACACGTTCCTACAGCGAATTGCAAAGGTAAGTGCAAATTATTACAATATATAAGTATAAACATACATTCGCCAATAAACATTTTATTAAATTAAATACATAGGTATATAATAATAGTAAAATTAAAACATTTAATTTCTTAGTAACATCGTTAATACTATATAAATACGTTTATTATAGATTTATAGAATAAATGTCATGGAATGCTTATAAAATTAACAAAGAATATAATTATTATAATAAATTTCTAGTAGAGAAACAAAAACTATCACAGGATAGCATCTATTTAAAAGCTGATGTTAAATTTTAAAATTGCGCATAAACTTTTTCGTATTAACATATCAGAGAACATCATATTATAGAAATGGTATTGTTCATTAGTAATACTTTGAATGTGGTACAGAATCAATTGAATTTTTTGTTTATTCTTCCTTTCATTATTGCTCTCATGGAACGCTGTACTTTTTTCTCAAGATAAATATCATTACACGACCTAGAAAAACAGCATTTCTGCTCGCCTTTATCTTCGTGTTCTACATGAGTTAGATTTACTTTATAATTCTCATTGGGACAAATTTGAATATTAGCTTTATTCACAACGAGTGGAAACAGACAAACCTGATTTACCATTGGCAACCACTTTGTGATGGTTTTCGTTAGCAACACTCTTTCTATATGCGCAATATGTTCGACGCGTAACATCTGACCGTATAATTCGGCATCGTTCTTAATAATTTGCGTATCACTGACAGCTAAACCGTTCAGTAAATTAAACAACACTATTGCAATGAGAAAAACAAACATAACAAATATTATATGACTTATGACAGGATACGAATCGAATTTAATTGATGTAGCATCGAATTCTCCTGTCAACATGACAATCGTTTTCAACAAACTCATACCGGGATCCTCGAAGAAATTTGGTTCTTCATCGTCATCATCATCATTGTTCCCTTTTTTCTCATTGTCAGCCGTGCTATTAGCCGGATTCTCCTCGGGTTTTGTCACTTGGAAGAGTGTATAGAAGCTATAAGAGAACGCTAACAACAGAATCGAATACCACAGCAGGAGTTTGAAGAACGTATAACAGACTGTCCTTAACATCATAATGTTCGTTGACATGGCTGGAAATTGGCCGACCAGTAGTAAGAATTCTATAGCAGATGTAACAATTGCAACAGCGGACAGTTGTCTTATTACCGTTTCATTGGATTTGTCAATCAATATACCCGTGGTAACAATAAGTAAAACCAGTTCTAACCAGTTTTCAAATGTCAGAAAGTACCGATAACGAATTATTACCATCTGAAACAGTTCCCGGATTACTATCAATACGTAGGCAACACAGAGTACTACGTAACTAACATTAGCGATCACTGGATGGTCCGATTCAGGTTTCCTGTTATAGCCAGCCGTTATGTATGTGATTAGTGACACAACAAACAACATGTAAATAGCGAGATTAATGTAGAAGAACATGCGAATACGATGCCACTTTAAATATAGAAATGCCAGGATAACTGGATGCGTTAACAGATGTTTCAATTCGGACGAAGTGCTCATTTGCTGAAGAACTTCAGTTTCGGCTAGGTATTCACTTGGATTAACAATAAGCGGTTCATGTTGTTCGTTTTCCATACTAACTTTGATGTTGTCCGTGTGAGTTTCTTCATATATAGTGCATTTACGAGGTGGCAATAAAGTAGTAAAATTTATTACAATTTTCCTGTTACTCAGCGACAATTCTTGACTGTCATACGTAATGCAATTGTTCAAATGTTGTTCGAGTAATTCAGAATCCATATCTTCTGTGGGTAGTTTCCCGTTGGCATCTTTGCAAGCCATTGATGCACCCTTGTCAAGTAGTTCTAACGCCATTTCCTGACTTTGGTACCTTACCGCATAATGTAAAGCTGTGTTTCTATTTTCATCCTGACTGTTTATTTTCAAACTTTTCCAGCGTAACAATTGTTTCCCACATTTGTCATAATCTATGTCGTCGTTATTTTCAAAATTGGTGTACGGTGCTTTTGTTACTTCCATTAAGCATTTGCTCACTAGTTTCGAATTTGGATTCTGAATGCGAAACAGTCTGATAATTTTGTGGTAACCCCTTTTACACGCTAATAGCAATGGATTATTCTCCACATCGAAATCGTTACAATTAATGCCTCTGTCTAGTAAATACTCTACTAAATCACGTGAATTCCTATCAACAGCCATATGTAATAATGTATGTCTGTTGTCGGCGTGCAAATTGTTATGTATTCTTTCGAAGTTTTCGTAAAATTCACTGGTTTGATGTTGTCGTATATTCTTGTACAAAGTGTGCACAGTTATATTACTGTTTTCATCGATAAAATCTGGCAAAACACCAGTGTACAATTGATTTTCGAGAATTAAATCCCTTGCTGATTTCCCTTTTCTATCCTTAAAGTCATCTAAATTGATCTCTTCCCATTTTTTGTCCAGTAAAAGTTCAATAATAGCCTTAAAATTGTATTTAGCCGCCGCATATATTGCAGTCCATCCCGATTGTGAATCGGGAACGTTTATTTCAATATCATTTTCCAATAATAGTGTGAAAACTTTTTTATATTCGTTATCGACATTCCCATTATCTCGAATATATTTAATCAGTGTAAAAAACAAATTACTCAACTTTTCGTCGTGCAGATGCTGAGTTCCTATCAAATGTTGCAATAGAATTCTTAATAATCCAACATTTCCACTTTCTGACGCAAAGTGCACTGCTGTTTTTCTGGTACCGTGTTGTTCGTATAGCACATCAGCGCCATATTTTAATAACATCTTTATACATTTTAAAGCGTTGAAATCATTTTTACTGTACGCACATGCTATTTGCAATGCTGTTTTATCCATGTACGATAGTTCTTCGTCGTCATTATACACATAATTTACATCAATTCTATCCTCTTCAAGTAAATCTTCCAATTTTTCAACATCACTCTCCGTGATAGCTTCTAGTAACAATTTCTGCAAATCTTTTTCCCTTGTACACGCCCGAAATAACACCTTCTCTTGTAATTCCATGTTTGTTTACACTAAAATAGTACAAGAATTAGAATTTTTATCTATTTACATAAAGCGATTTATAATTTAAACTACTTTTTAAAAGCAAATACATTTAAATTTGAATAAAAAGCAGATCTATATTCAACAGGTGGCTGACTGACTTTATTTTTCTGTTAAATGCGATTATGATTTTCTTATATACAAATACTATCTTATACGAAATATAGTATGTAATTACTGTATTAATATACCTACTTACATATTACATTTGGACCAATGTTTATGAATGAAAATATTTACTCACCTTTTGACAGAAAGTTGTTTATTCTTTCAAGGTCGCCAAGAATGGGTGTGTTCACATCATATAAACTTTATTCAAGTTGATTTTTATTTTAATTGTACTTTCTTGGTAATTTTATCTTCCTTCTATTACTTGCTATTTGCTACAGTAGTCAGTAGACATACATCGTCACACACAACGCTGACAATGAATAAATGGAAACCTGTTACTAAAGTGAAATAACACTACACGGAAAACACAAGCAGTAAAGTGAGACAGCGTGACACTACGTCACCAGTTTATCGCGATGCTGTAAAAGGAGTTAATTATACAGCATCCGGTACATAATTTAATTCTAACTGTATGTATAATATGTATATTGCAACAAAATTTGGTGTCATATCATAAAACGTTTTATGAATTATATGTAATCGACTTGTGGCGGTCATATCATTTGTTAATACAAAATAAGTAAATACAAAGATATTACTATTTGTTATGGGCATTCACTTTTTTGAATAGAATAAACCGGTCATTCTATCAAAATTCAGTTAGCTGTAACCATTGACGTGATATGACCCTTTTTGACATAAAAAATGCCATTCTCTCATCAAATGTAACTCGGGTAGTGAAAAAGATGTTAAAATAAAAATTTAACGCTGCAAAACACTCTCGGAGTCCCAATTTCAATCCGTTATGACCTGTGGATAAATTTTAAATACTTCTTTAATCAATTTTCAATGTTTCGTTATTATTATTTTTTTAAATAGTAGTTTGTAAATGAAGGTATGTTTATGTACCTATTTATTTATTTTATTTATATGCAGGATTAATCTACACAAGGTTAAAATATTTAGAAATCATACTATTTTTGTGATGAAAAGCTTTATATTAATACTACTTTATGTACAATTTACATTTATTGTTCCAAATTTCCTGTTCGTGTTGCTATTGATGTTTCTTTCAATTTTTTTATAATGGCGTGTTGAACATTTCTGTTCAGATGCATTTTAGTACACAAGTTAAAGTAACAGTATTTATTCATAATTGTGTTTTTATTTGGATCAAATATGAGCTCACTATGACAAATATTATTTAATGGAAACATACAAACTCTTTTAAACAACAATTCAATAGAAGGTAGATATTTGTAGGATATTTGTTGAAGTACTTCGATTTGAGCAATATAGTCCACAAGTAATTTTTGTTCATATATTTCCGCGTTGTTTTTTATCTTCTCTGTGTCGCTAATTGCTAAGCTTATCATTAAATTAAATAATACTATCACTATAAAAAATACAAATATATGAAATACTAGATAACTGCTGGGTAAGTACGAATTGAAATCTAGAGATGTTGTTTCAAATTCTCCCAATGCCATTGCAACTGTTTTTAACAAGCTAAATGCCATATTGACGAAGAAATTTGGTTCGTCTTCATTATTGTTAGATTCTGATCCTCCAAACAGAATATGAAAGCTGTAAGCGAAACCTGACAACAGAATCGCATACCAAAACATTAATGTAAGAAAAGTCCAGCAAATAGTTCTCAAAATTGTTATATTGGTAGACATGCAGGGGATACGGCCTAATAATAGTACCAAATCTATAGCGCACATGATAATTGCAATGGCGGATAACTGCCTTTGGACCTTATCGATACATTCGTAAAATATCATTGCAATAGTGGTAACAGATAAAAACAGTTTTAACCAGTTGTCAAATTTGTAAATATATCGATAGCTGAATATGATCATTTGAAACAGTTCCCGAATTATTAGCAATACCAAGGCCACAGCTAGTAACACAAAGCTAACATGGAACACGATGTAAGTGATTAGTGACGCCAAAAAGAATAAATAAATAGCCAAATCGGTTAAGAAGAATCCTCCAATACGATGCCACTTCATGTATATAAATGCCAGGATAACTGGATGCGTTAACAGATGTTTCAATTCTGACGAATTGCCCATGTATTGAAGCACTTCGGATTCGAGTAGATATTCGTTAGACTCTTCAGACTTCTCTGTAGTACCTTTGCGTGGTGATAACAAAGATGTGAACTTTATTAAAAAATCTTTTTTTATTATATAATTTTTATCGACATAGGAAATACTGTTATTCAAATGTTCTTCGAGTAATTTCGAGTCCATTTCTTCTGTGGGTAATTTCCCATTGGCGTCTTTGCAAGCCATCGATGCACCATTGTTTAAAAGTGCTAAAGCCATATACGGATTCTGATGTCTTACCGCATAATGTAATGATGTGTTACTCTTGGAATCTCGAATGTTTATTTTCAAATTTTTGCAGTGTAATAATTCTCTAACGACTTTGTCATAATCTATCTCTTTACTTATATAGTCGGCGTGCGGTGCTTTGGTTACTTCTAGTAAAGATGTATTTACTAATTGACCGCTTGGATCCTGGTCTACGAACAGTGCAACGATTTTATGAAAGCCTATTTGACAAGCTAATACCATAGGATGGTATTTCAAATCATTCAATTGCGAGCACATAGTATTGATATTAATGTCGTTTTGGAGTAAAAATTGCACTATCTCCCTCTGCATGTTACGAACCGCCAAGTCAAGTAACTTCAATTTATTATATTCGGTTAAACTACTGTACATACTTGGTAATTTTTCACAAAATTCTTCAATTCGATGTTCTCGTAAATATTTGTACAATATTTGTTTATCATTGGTGTACGTATATGTACTATCAATATTATCGTATAAGCTGTTGTCCTTAATTAAATCCTTTGCACATTTTCCATCGAAATCCTTGAAACTTTCTAAATCTATTTGCCCCTGTTTTTCATTTAATATAAGTGTTGTAATTTCGTTTAATTTATAATAGGCAGCCGCGTATATCGGTGTCCATCCTGATATTCTGTCTGGTATATTTATATCAAGACCTTTCTGTAATAATAGTGTGAAAATAGGTTTATAATGTATTTCCTTTTCTCTTTTGTTAAACTGAATATATCTAATAAGTGCATAAAATATATTATTTAATTTATCATTAAGTAGGTCGGTTTCGCTCAGTTTTCCTAATAGTTCTGTTAATATTTCTTCATTTCCACCTTCCGCCGCATAATGTACTGCAGTTTTTTCGGTGCCCGTGACTTCGTACAGAGGATTAGCTTCACTTTCTCTTAACAATAATTTCACACAATTCAGCGCATTCGTACCGTTTTCCAGACACACAATTTGCAATGGATTTTTATCTTTCCATTTGAAGTAGTCTAAGAGCATTTTTTTGGATATATTTTTAGGGGCATCTTTGATAACGTCTCTAAGCGGTAGGTTAATGTCTGTTGTGCATTTTTGAATTATTTCAGCGACATTTTCTCTTAATGCTTTCAACAGAAGAATGGCCCCGCCAGGTTCTATCCATATTGATGTCATATTAATTTCTAGTAAAAATAATATATGTATGTATAAATTTGTATTAATTCGTTCGGCTTTATAAACAAAGTTCGACTGGTATGAGAAGGTTTTTATCAGTCTACTTACCCTTTGTTTAAATAATGTTTATTTCCTTTATTGTCTACGTTCACTTTTCGTATATCTGTATAAACTTAATATTGGAGGCTACTAACATATTATGTCACTTCGCTGAATTTTATTTCCACTTTAACTGTGTTTGAAGCACACTTTCCTTTGGGCAATATTTCTTCAGAATATAATCCTGGAATAAAACATATCACTGTGGTTATTTTATATTGAGTAAAAGAAAACTGATGTTAGTGAAAATTATGTTCGATTAATTCACAGGATTAATCTGAATTTATTTTATATTAATTGTTGAGCACATATTGATATTGTAATATGTATCTTAGATAACATTTAATGTAATAACATTGATTAGTAGGTTAGTTTAAGATTTTGTACATATATTTTTATAGAAATTTATATACCTAGTTGAAACCTACAAATTTCTGACAAGATTTACTTAAATTCATACGTGTAATTATTGTTCTAAAAATGAAACAATTTAAGTCATAAATTGTAAAACCACTTATAAATACAATTTCTATACATAGCATGTACTATACTTTATTATTGTTCGTAGGTTAATAATGTAGACGAGGTACTGGTATGCCATTCCGATTTTCAAAATATGTGCTTAGAGGATTGTATGTTGACCAGTCCATTGCTATTGAAAACGGTGACACAGCTCTTGGAGATTTGTAGAGAATATTGCGTATTCATACAGGTGAGTCTATACAATTTTAATAGAATTATCCATACCGGGGTTTTCCGTTAAGAGGCCCACCCAAACAGAGGCCTATAACTATATTTAGTTTTTTGTTTCCAAATAGAAGCCCAGGGGCCTTTATTTGGGCACAAATAATAACACGCTTTCTCGTAAAGTATTTCTACACTCGGCTCAATTTTTATTAGTCTTTTATATTTATAATTTTTCATATAATAATAATAATAATTGGTATTTTCAGACTGTTTCCATTATTGTGATATGTGATATTTAAAATAAAAATAGCTTTTTATTAATAAAATAAATATTATTTCAGTGATCGTGTTTTCCCTAAGAAACCCCTGGGCTTCAATTTGGGGACAACGTGAGAACCTGAAAAGCATAAAAACCAAATACAAGCCCATGGGCTTCTTAACGGTAAAACCCGCTACTTTTATTATATGCTTACACACATATGTAAATATGTACTTACATTAAAACATATCGTACAAATATTACGAAATTTCTAAACATTTGATTACCGATAAATGTACATATCCAATACTTAATATTTAGATTTCATATATCTTATTTGCATGAAATAAACAAATATGTATTTGATAATTTATCTATTCCGGTAATTGTATAATATATCTAGTTACGTAGATGTTGCCTGGTGATAATACTGAACATATTTGTATTGTGTCGGCTATGGTGTGTTTGTGTGCTTAACAAAATGTCTTATGTCGTGTACGCTGCCTGTGACGGATATGGCCTTGATGTATACATATAAAGATCACTCAACAGTACTCTGTGGAGGCGGAGTTGTGCTCCTTCGAGGAGGCTGGCCACAACGGCTCGTACGATTCGTTGCCGTTCGAACAACAGGTAGCGCTATGCAGTGCATGTGCACCTAGGGGGTAGTTGTGGGGCATAAGAGATGTTCGCATAATTTCTGTTAATACAAACTGATCCAAAATTATTGAATCCACTGTCTCATATATATTTTTTGATATTTTTATTAGCGCAACATGCGTTTAATAAATGCATTTGATGAAAAAGACGAGGAAAATGAATAAAATGGAATAACACAAAATATTAATAATTTTTTGCTAACTTTATATATGCTACAATAATTTTGGATCTCTGCATTTGTTTTACAAATCAATCGCGTATTCTATATAACAAATAAATCACGTATTTATTTACCGGAGTGTACTTAGAATATTTGTTACTGTATTTTTGTTTCTGTAATTCTGCGAAAATCTTCAGTGTTGTCCTTGATCTGCATTCCACTAGTCTTGGTTCAACTTTAATAAACGTTGTCAGATGTTTTCATTACTGTACAATTTACTAGTTATTGATTTATGGCATTGTATACTGGTTTAAAATCATTATTGCAATAATAGCGTAAATTAAATAATGAGTTATTATGGAATTTAGGTCGTTTTTTTTTCTTTCTTTCTAATACATGTAATTTTTCTTAGAATATTTACGTGAATTTTTTATGATTTCAAAATGATTTATATTGATAATTAATAATAATATCGTAAATGTATGCCTTTTATTCTTGGGTTACATGTAACTTTAATCTCCAGTTAGACATGTTTCATGTTATTTTGGTACCACTGGTTTCACAAGGATTTTAGATAAATTAGTGTATGTATTTCCATGTTCTGTTTACAGAATCGATACAGTTTTGGAATCATTTTAATGTGTCTGAAATAAAACAAAATAATGAAAATTCCATAACTATAATGATTTTGAAAGTTTTGTTTATTTATGTGTACTACTTTCGTGTTATAGTTGCATAATTTGTTTAAATTGTTAAGAAACAGGAACAAGAGAAGTTGAAAACGCCAGATGAAGCATCCAGTTACAAGGATTACATAAACCATTTGGATACTCGGTTCACGGTGACGCTTATAAACCTACTAGATCAGATTAACGAAGTGGGCAGAGACTCGAGCAATGATCGGTTGTTTAATCTTCTGTATAGGTATGTGCAGATGGCTAAATATATTCTAGTATTTTCATGTATATACCTATATAATATTTATTTGATAGATTGGATTACGGATATTACACCGCCAAAATGGAGAAACTTATGAATGTCACTGTGAAATCAGACACTTCCGGTTGAATCCCATCATTGGTTTTGAATCTCAAATTGTAACTAGAATTACTGTGTATTCTACTATAGCCTAATATGTTACGTACTGTACAATGAATAAATAAACAAATTCACCTTTTCTAATAATTAAATTGTTAATTTACTGTGGCACTGAGTGAAAGCTCCTTGTAGTGACTTTATTAAATGTAATTATTTATTATTATACGGAGTGACCCAAGTATTGTACTCACCATTGGGATCTCCAAAAAAACAAGATATACAAAGCTGGTTGAATTACACAAAAGGCTTGAAATAAATGTTATAGAGCATAAAAATCTACATTAAAATCAATAAACAGAATTAATTTTGCTTTATAACGGCAAAAATTTATTTGACGATGTTGAAAATTAGCTTTAAAATACCTAGGGGTAGCCTTGGAAATGAAACAAAATTAAACTCTCTCACGCTTAAAATATTAGCACTATAATAGAACAATTTATATCATTCACTAATTGAGTAATTATCCACCATGTTTTCTTATAATTCACTTAAATTAAAGACTAATAAATACCTACTGGCAATAAATTCATAACACATGGAATCTTTTTCCGCTGACAGATAAAACGTAAATATTTGTTTAATTTTAAATTAATTTCTGCCGTTATAAATCATGCAAAATTAAGTCTGTTTATTGATTTTAATGTAGAATTTTATGCTCTACAACATTTATTTGAAGCTTTTTTCTATAAAATAATAAGGGAATCAGGAAATTATACAAATATGATTTTACATGTTAAAGTCCTATGTTCCGGTGTCGCGGTCACCAACCGGTATATGTAATTTTAAAAGCTTTTTTAAGCTTATTCTGATAAAACATCATCAAATGCTGTATTATACATATTAGACAACACATGATATGGATAAAAAATAAAATTGATTAGTAATATAGGTTTATAAGATTTTCTGCAACAATTATGTAATTATTAAATAATCATATAGGTGTGGTAAAAATACTGTTGTATATGTGCATGTATCTGTGTATGATATATACATACCATATAATATACACCGGTATATACTTATGTATGTATGGATATATTTGTGTATTTGCGACCCTGAAGGTGTTTCGGCTCACATATGGGTGAATGAACAGTACAGCTCCTTGTTTGGGCTGCTGACTCATTGAGGCGCCCACCGCCGCCCAGCATCCCCCCACGTTAACAGGTGGGTACCAGGTCCCCGACTGTGTTTTGCAAATATCCAGTCTATAGGCGACTGTCAATAGAAACAGACGACTCTCTCATTATTATATAGTGTGTCTTGTTTTTTTTAGTGTTACGTAACAACAGGTAAGTGAATATAACTTAACTGTGTTTCTGAGATCGCAAACAATATCAAATCAAATATAAGATTCCTATAGAATATAGTACATATTTATCAGTATCAAATATGATACTATATATGATTTAAATTTCAAATATGATTGATCGTGAGGTGAAAAATTGAAACAAATGTGTTAAATAACAGAATTCCGGTTATTAATTTTATTATGAATAAAGTATTTCGCGGAATACTTCCGAATGTTTTGTACTAGGACATATGTACTGATATGTGTATAATGTATACAGGAAATAATAAACAATGTAGACTATGTACTGCTATGTTTATTACCTATACAGGAAAATTATCAAAAATATAGACATGAAATCATTGTATAGTTTTATTTTTACAGATGAAAGCATCGAATTTTACTTAATAAAAAAAAATATATATTTTATTTTCTCCTCCAGCTTCATTAATAATTGATTTTTGTAACTGTTCAGCCTTTTTCTTCGATGTATAATTCTTTTTAAATAATATAAATCGTTTATCTTAAAGAAACTGTCGTTAGAACTTCGAACTCGACATTTAATATTTACTGAATCCGACTCTGCTAATGGACATTTCGTGCCTGTGTTTTTTATGCAAATAATTACGTGATGTAGTAATGTTTATTTTCATCATCGGATCAAGTTGAATGAACGTCTATATTAATTCTATCGTCATATCCCCTATAGCTATACCTACGTATGTATATGTTAATATACATGCATCTATCTCGCGGTGTCAAATGTCAGCTGCGTGTGATCATCACCAAATTTATTAATGTGATGTTGTTTAACGTAAATCATCATCGTTTGTCCTTGACATGAAGCAAATGGCACAAGGTGATTTCCTTATAAGGTCCGTGTATTGTTGCTTGTTTGACGCCGACGGTCTAGAAAGTCGGACGCGTACACATATGTTCCATATTACTGGTTTCCCAGTCGTGGTATTTCATCAAAACAAATCACTGTGCACGGTAAATGTTCGTATTGATTGCAAAATTTTCTAGAATCTTCAACGCCTGGCACTAACAGGTACTGTGTCTTCACCGGAATCTTAACTATTTTTCCATTAAATGTAGGCTACCTGTGTCGTTATACTGAATAGGACGAAATTCCTTTAGACATTGATTTATTGTGTTTTTTTTTATTCATGAATAGCATTTGAAATGTGCATTGGGGTATTGATAAGTAAAACTGCGGTTTAAACTTTCAGTTAAATTTATAATTTCGAAATGGGCGGACATAGTCAAAGACCGTGGACTCCAACCAAACGACGAGGCCCAATTGCAGCAGAATATAGTAGTCCGGGACCGGCTTGTGTTTCGTTACCAACTTATATCGGTAAGTACATACATAAATAAGCATTGGAAAAAAAAATATTACTTAAATATACCAAACATAATAAATTTTTGCAAAAACATTTTTTTCTTTATATCACCATATTCAGTAATATGAAATAAATGTAATATTTGACAAAGTCGTCACTAAACTGTTGTTTTAGTAATGGAAGTAAAAGCTATTTCCGGTAAAATTATTCATCCTACTCGCAGTTGCATTTGTCTGAAAATTAATCAGTGTCCATAATTATATGCATCTATTTCTTGACCTCGCTGTCACCATTTATTTTGCCCACACAAATAAACTTTTTATACGATGAAAGGCACTATTTAACCACCTACACAATTATTTTATTCTAGTTTACCTTAAAATTTCTTCGTTTAACATAATGCGGATACATTTTACTCTAAACAAATTCTGATATTGATAATGAAATCATTAAGAGTGCAGCAGATCACTGAATGTACATTTCTGTGGTAAGAAGTATTTTACTTCTTTTAATTCATATTAGAATTAATAATACAGATCAAATTGTAAAAAGATTTTTATTTCAATGAACAGGTAAGACTGCTACTGACTCGAAGCGGGGGCGCGCACCCGCATTTAGCTTCGGAAACCGTCACGGAAACAGAAGTGAAAGTTTGGGCCCTGGTCCAGGACAGTATAATGTGACTGGTCTAAGTGCCAAGGGGAAGGACACTCCACCAGCTGTGTCCTTGCATGGTCGTCCTAAAGACGCTCGTCATGACAACACTCCCGCCCCCGGGGATTATAACCCGGAAAAGTCTGAAAAAGTTACTCATGAAAATTCTCCTAAATACACGTTCGGAATGAAGACTACTGTCGATAAACAGGTAGACACTCCAGGTATGTGCATTATAATTTTTATTATTACGTATCTAACTAGTATACAAAGTAGACTAATATCTTTCACAAGCACGAAGCACGTATAACTTTGCGCGTCTGAAATTCACCTTTCATCTTATGTTCTTTTAGTATTGCATAGCATGTATAGTTTTAATATTATTTATTTTAATGATTTCAATTACAAATTAAATTATTAGCACCTGGTGAATATAGTCCAGAAAAGTCTAAAGTCGTCAACGGAACCACGCCAAAATATTCTTTCGGGTTGAAAACAAACCTTGAAAAACCATTTGACACACCAGGTATTATTAATAGTATTTATTTTAATTATTTAACATTACGTTAGATTTTTATTATTGTTAGCACCTGGAGATTACAGTCCAGAAAAGTCCAACGTTTTGAATGGTACTACACCTAAATACTCCTTTGGTTTAAAAACAAATATTGAGAAACCCTCCAATACACCAGGTATACAAAAATTTGTAATTCATTAATACAGTAGAGTCGCGATTTAGTGAACTAATTCCGGCCAAGCCAGTTCACTCTTTAGGAGTACATATTTACTTTTTCGGGGTTCTAGTGTAAATCACTCAGATATTTTGAGAAATAACTTTTATTCTAGGTACCTAAATCAATAAATGGTAGAGGCGAAAAAAATGAACTAATTTTGGATTGTTTACGCTTTTGTTCAGGTTCATTTGTACTAATTTCTGTCCCAAATCGTGTAACACGAGCAAACTGCAACATTTTAATTCATCTCCATTTTCCTCAACCCACTGGTTAACTTCATTAAAGCTTGACTTGTTGAAATTAATCTATCTTCTATGTTCAGCATCTTGTCCTCTTCTTCCTCCTTTTCCGATTCGGAATCAATTCTTATTTCATTCTCTAACTGCTCTTCTTATGTATCTTCTTCATTTCGTTTGCGTAACATCTAGTTGAAAAAAAAATATCAAACTGAAATTAGTACCTTCTGTGTCGATATTTACTACTGAACTGAGACGCGAATATCTTTACATACTTAGGCAGCAAAGTGAAATCCACGTATTTGGAAGAAGTGACGCAAATGCCATAGTTTACTGTATCGGGGATTTACAGCTGTTCACTATATCGGGACGCAATGATAAAATTTGAGTGTTTACTCTGTCGGGTAGTTCACTCAAACGAGAATTCACTAAATCACGACTGTACTGTATATTCAATAGTTATTAATTATTTTATAATTATATTATTATCAGCTCCGGGAGACCAAAGTCCAGAAAAAAGCATTTTGGACAATACTCCAAAATACACATTCGGTATAAAAGATAATGTAGAAAAACCCTCGTATACACCAGATATTCCATTAGAAACAAATATTTATATTAGTTTTTATATTATTATTTTTAATAGCCCCAGGCGATTACTGCCCCGAATAGGCTAGTATTACTATAGAAAATACACCGAAATATTTTTTGGTTTGAAAACCAATATTAGCAAACCATCAGATACTCCAGGTATTAAAAAAATGTCATTTATTTTCACCAAAATAGTTATCCCATTAAATGAATCAGAATTACTGTTCTATAATACCAATGAATTACCTACAAATTATTATCGAGAAGATCGTACCTGCAATATAATCGTTAGATACTAGATAGTGTTTGTTTTGAATGTTCATTTTCGTTATCATAACAACTTTAATTTGTTTTTAATAATTGTTATGAATAGCTCCAGGGGATTATAGTCCAGAAAAAGCAAAAATAGATAATACGCCGAAATATTCATTTGGCCTGAAAACCAATCTTGCAAAACCATCAGACACTCCAGGTATAAAATTAAATAATAATATTATTTAACGTTATAGGAGTATAACTTTTTTTATAATTGATAGCACCTGGTGATTATTCTCCGGAAAAAGCAGTTTTGGGTAACACTCCAAAATATTCGTTTGGCGTAAAAACGAATCTCTATAAACCGTCAGATACCCCAGGTATTTTTGTATTTACTGAATAATTTTTTGTTATTAATTATTCATATTCGTAGCACCTGGCGAATATTACCCCGAAAAAACAAATCTGGATAATACTCCAAAATATTCGTTTGGTTTAAAAACAAATCTTGAAAAACCACTGAATACTCCGGCTCCTGGTGATTATAGTCCTGAAAAAGCTAATTTAGATAATGCTCCAAAATATTCATTTGGTTTTAAAACGAATCTTGAAAAACCACTGATTACTCCAGCTCCTGGTGATTATTGTCCTGAAAAAGCGAATTTGGATAATGCTCCAAAATATTCGTTTGGTTTAAAAACAAATCTTGAAAAACCACTGAATACTCCGGCTCCTGGTGATTATAGTCCTGAAAAAGCTAATTTAGATAATGCTCCAAAATATTCATTTGGTTTTAAAACGAATCTTGAAAAACCACTGATTACTCCAGCTCCTGGTGATTATTGTCCTGAAAAAGCGAATTTGGATAATGCTCCAAAATATTCGTTTGGTTTAAAAACAAATCTTGAAAAACCACTGAATACTCCGGCTCCTGGTGATTATAGTCCTGAAAAAGCTAATTTAGATAATGCTCCAAAATATTCATTTGGTTTGAAAACGAATCTTGAAAAACCACTGGATACTCCGGCTCCTGGTGATTATTGTCCTGAAAAAGCTAATTTGGATACTGCTCCAAAATATTCCTTTGGTTTTAAAACGAATCTTGAAAAACCACTGATTACTCCAGCTCCTGGTGATTATTGTCCTGAAAAAGCGAATTTGGATAATGCTCCAAAATACTCGTTTGGTTTAAAAACAAATCTTGAAAAACCACTGAATACTCCGGCTCCTGGTGATTATTGTCCCGAGAAAGCAAATTTTGATAATGCTCCAAAATATTCATTTGGTTTAAAAACAAATCTTGAAAAACCACAGAATACTCCAGCTCCTGGTGACTATTGTCCCGAAAAAGCTAATTATATTTTGGATAATGCACCTAAATACTCATTCGGCTTAAAAACCAATGCGGAAAAACCATTTGACACTCCAGGTACCATATAATTAATTTCATTCGGGTTATTATTTACTTATTTTATGTTATTTTGACAGCACCTGGCGATTATTGCCCTGAAAAGGCTAATTATGTTTTGGATAACGCGCCCAAATATTCATTCGGCTTAAAAACAAACGTTGATAAACCACTAGACACTCCAGGTACTATATATTTTATTTTATTTTTATTTTGTTTACTTATTTTATGTTATTTTAATAGCACCTGGTGATTATTGCCCCGAAAAGGCTAATTCAATGTTGGATAATGCACCCAAATACACTTTCGGTCATAAAACGAATTTGGAAAAGCCATTGGATACGCCAGGTAATTT
Organism: Carabus problematicus; assembly: GCA_963422195.1. Lineage (NCBI taxonomy): Eukaryota > Metazoa > Arthropoda > Insecta > Coleoptera > Carabidae > Carabus > Carabus problematicus. Next base: position 5,494,993 of record OY728579.1, read on the forward strand.
TTAATTTGGTACAGAAAAATATTTTTTCAGTATTTAAGCAAAGGGTCCACATACACACATCTATAGCACATTGCATTATTTATTTAATTTCACAGCACCAGGAGATTACAGTCCTGAGCGAGTTAATTTCAATCAAACACCCAAATATTCATTTGGGCTGAAAGTGGCCATGGAAAAGCCATTTGACACACCAGGTAGAAATGCACAATAATCAATATAGTCGTCCTTTCTAAATATTTGTTCGCGTCACAATTGACAGCCACATGTTTACGTATTCCCGTAAAGAATTTCATTCGTATTAGATTTTTCGTTCGAATTCATTTAATTAATTTACATTATTTCTGATGTTTTAAATGCATATTTTTTTCCAGTAATATTTGCAAGTAGTTTTTTGTAAACTATAAAAGTGACTTTATTTTGTTTTAGCACCAAATGTTTATAATATACCATCTGTGTTGGGAGGCACGAAAGAAGGAAATAAGAAGGCGGCACCCGCTTTTACTATTTCCGGTAGACAGAAGGAGCCTACGGATGATCGAGTACTTAATCCAGGACCGGGCACATACAACAATATTAATCCTGACAATTACAACAACAAACATCATTCGCCTTCCTACACAATCAGTACTCGCTATACACTACCTTCGGATGATACCTTAAAACCGGGTCCCGGAGTCTATTCTCCCGAGAAGGTAAATACATACTTGCAACTTATGTACAACAATTCATCCGTAACACTATTAAATATTCTAGTACCTATTAATTTATAGCCGTCTCGTTTATTAACAAGGATATGCTCACAGTATATTTGGACTTTAAGGCTCCGTACCGTGAAAATAATTATTTTTTAACAAGGAATTAATATTAAACAATACGCATACTCTTGACTGTAGTAACTAATAAGAATTAACTTGTAGTATGTCGGAAAAGAAGGAATAATTATTTAATGTATGTATGTAACTAATATTGTTTAGCTTTTTATATTAATCTGGCTAGTTTAAAATACTAACTTATTAACAAACTGACATCCACCCTGTGGCCTGTAGGTATACTCCCATCTGAGGAACGCTCCATGTCATTCCTTCGGCATCAAACATTCACCGTACGCTGGGAGTTACGGCGACCTTTAACTTTTCTGGCTAACAAACTGGTGACTGCATGTCATACCATATGAAATTTGTATACTACAATGAAATATTATGTTCACAGGTATGCGATTTGCAGCCGGCTCATAGTTTCGGCATAAAGCACTCACCGTACTCACTTACCATGTGATCACAGTCCAGCAGCAACAGGGCAGCAACTTCCTCGTTCTCTTGCCCCTCCGCCCACTTATTTAACATATGCTGTGTAACGAAACCTTAAACCAGGACTGGGCAACCTCTAGCTGGCGGTTATGTGCAAGTCAATCTCGATATAATTTGGATTTTGATAAAGAAATTATTAACGTACTGAAATGCAACGTAATCATTATTGAATATTATTAATATTGACCATGAACTTTGTATATTGGCATATGTAATATATACGAGTAACTAGTAAATTTGATTCTTCTAATTAATAAGATTGCCCATCCCTGCAAATGAAAACAGTGCATCAAGATGTGTGACACGTGACACAAAATTAATATTTACATTTATTGCAACTGATTACCACAACAACTTGTTATACATATTGTGCAACATAAATAAAGTTTTATATTTTCCCTATAATACAATAATACAAATTTTCGAAGGCATATATATGTATGTATATATGTATAGTCACTTCAGCCTCACTTTGACAACGCTAATATGTCCGTGTAAGTATGTACGTACGTACGGGCACGTTATGTTACGAACCATTTATAATGGCGGCAGCTGTCTCTAGAGGAGCAGCCGTATAGAATACATGCAGGCGGGCAGGTCAGGTCAGGTTATGGAGTGAAAACGTCAACAATGTTGTTGACGTTGTTTCGCTACGCAAGGCCTAGCCCCGCAGGTTGACGCTAGAACGACGACGATACGACGAGACGATGATCAGCTACTCTATCCACAAATATAGAATCGTACACGGTTGATTTAATTGCGTTAGCGTACCGTAACGCGAAATAAAATGGTTTTTTTTAAACGTCACAAATACAGAGTAATAAGGACCATATTCCGCATAAACATATACAATGTAATACAACTTATTGGCGCTCTTGATGGAACCTAGCACAGTAACGTATAAATCAACCTCTACTATTCTTTTAAAACAACGTCTCCTGCGACCACGAGCCTTCCTCTACATCGACCGATGCAGATGGCTTCCGCAGTAGTTCGGACATTGGTAACAGGGTGGGGCAACCTCCAGGTAACGTGTCCGTATCACTGTCTGTAGAGAACTGAGTTACTTCGTCGTCCGTGTCCAGACATTCCTCGTCGTCGAGAAACACGCTATCGGAGCCCAGCGATCGAGCGTCCAAATCCGGATAGTCGACAGCCAACGAACTAGCACACGAACTGATGGACGCCAGCGGTGCTAGACGGTGCGCGGCCGCGTGTAACGTTCGATCGCTGCCACACGGGGATCCGCTAGGCGTGGGCTGGATCACTCGGATGTCTATGGGATAGTACAGATCCCACGGCACGGGTGAAGAGGTGCGTCTCCGCGCACGATGCTGATGCGGAGGACCCAGTCCCACTATGGCAGAGTCCCGTCGCTCCAGGTACGAACTATCCGAACTGGAGCACGTGGTTGTGGTATTGTTGCTAGGCCGACGAGCCACCTTTGTGCCGCCAGGTACGTCCAACAGGAATCTGTGTTGCGGTCTGTCAACCTCCGTCGGTGATAACAAGGTACTGCGGTCACCTACCGACATAAACCGGGTGTAGCGTGGCACACAGGGCGCACTAGTATTGCCCAGTGATCTGCGTACTCCACGAGGGTTTAAGCACCGGTACTCCGCTGTGGCTTCTAGCGCTGCGTTCAACTGTCGTTCTTCTTCCGCCTCGACGACGGCTGCTGCAAGTTTCGGGTTGGTCAGCACTTTCTCTGTTTTTGACTTGGACTTGTACACAACGAGAATAACCATCAGTCCGAAGAAGCCGCCGAGGGTGGCCGCTATTCGCACACCTGTCATCACATCATAGGTGCGATAGAACTCTATTCTAATTAGTTCTTCCTTGCTGATGTTGCGTGAGGGCGTCGGCGGTGGTGCTGACGTCGTCGTTGTGTCTAACGACACGGAGTCCATCACACCGCCACTCCTGTATAATATAAAGTATTTGAAGTAGTTTATCACATGCACATAGATGTATATGATTGTATTCTAATAATTCGCTTTACGAATAACAAGATATTTGTCGTTAGATTCAAATTCAGAGCCTTCTAGACACGTACACTAATGTAAAAAGAGTCGTACTAAATATGAAATAAATATTTTTTCTAATATTTTTACCATTACATAATATCTTATTGGCATTTAAAGCAGTTTGTTATTTGAATAAACAGCAGACATATTTCTATATTAAATAATAACATAATAAACATCTACTGTAATATTATCATGTTTTCTAAATAAATTCATAAGCGTACAAACATACATACACGTATGTATGTATGTCAATTGCTTGACATAAATCAAATCGAATGCACAAATTACAAACGAACCTTTCATTTCCTTTTACATAGAACGGAGATTGACACAGTTGTCCTTAATTATCACGCGGCAAACAGGAAGCTACTAATAATTTTAGAACATTTTTATATTCTACACATTTCGCTGAAACATCGTTGTGAATTGAGAACGTGAGTTGCAACATGCGGTAATAACAACAACAAATTCTATTTTTGTCTTTAATCAAATAAACACTCTAAACCCGCGGCGCCTGCGATTCTAATAAGTAGGTACACACAAAAGAGTGTATTAATACATACATTGCTACAAATGTCAATACCGCACATGGACAAGGACGTAACACACTTACCTTTATCTCATAACAATAGTTGCAGAACATGCACTCTTCCAGTGAAAATAACAATTGATACGTGTGGAGCGAACCTGTCGGTACGCGAACATCGTTGCACAACAAGTGACTGTGAAGTGATTTTTGTTCAAAGCCGAGGATCTGTTGTCATCTGATGGCACATTTCATGGTGCTACCGTCACTGTACTGTAGCGATCAAGTTCGATTCTTGCAGACATATACTGAAGCAGGCATATCCGTAATACTTTGCTATTTTTAGACTCACCACGACGATGGCACGCGTGGCTCGCGCCTCTGCCACAAGCCGACGCCTGACGTCTACTTGTTGAACTTGTATCACTCCCGTCTCGATGCACAATTCTCCACTCTACGTGCCATACAACATATCACAGAACGCGCGCTGTGAATACTGTTGTATAGTGAGCACACAAATATTTATTTCTGGAAAATAGCACTAAAAAAAATTTAATTTTCCACAACCGATTCAACAAACGACATTTGATCATATGCTCATGGCGACACACATCTTTCAATCCTCCGTAAAACGACGCCTGACGTCTTGTTTTTATACGCATGCGTAATGAACAAGCGGTAACTTTAAATTAGATATATGAGCAAGAGGGACGAGCGACTTACTGTAACTCGCATTTCTATATTGAGTAGTAGAAATTTGGATATTAATAAATATATTTTATATTCAAAATAACTCAATCAAGTAGCAATTTCAGTACATATATTCGTCCAGTATAGGAGTAAATTTGTATGTAATAAAATAATAATATAAAAACATATAAATTTCTTCAATACATATCCAAAATCAGACAATCTTAACCAAACATATTTTATTGAGAATGATTCGATAAATTTATATTTAAAAAAAGATTATGTGAATAAAGCAACACTATTACAATTTTATTTTATTTATTCCAACAAATCTGTACAAATCTTACGAAAAATCAATAACGATAGGTTTACCTTTCTTGCGTTCCTTTAAATGCAAATCGATTATATCTGCGAATGTATGTCTATTCAACAATGCATAAGTAGTCTTTAATACACCTAATACAGTGCTATTAAAACATTCGTTACCGTAACAGAAAACGTCAATACCAAATTCTAATGCGGTACCAAAATCACATTCATCATTTGCAATGGTGACAGCTGTTAATATTGGTTGCAAAAGTGTAAATGCTGCTGTTTGTTTATCCGGGTAAATAAGTACTATATTGTCCAGAATTCTACGTAATTCTTTATCATTTACCGGTAACTTGCGGTAACCTAGTTCGGTTTTCCGATTATATGGCACAACCACACCAGCTGTATGAAACGTTTTACAAACAGTTTTCCGTGGGCGCAACATAGTTTTATTCAAACTGATGTTTAATTCTTTTGCTTTGCAAATTAAGTTTTTTTGTAATTTATTTATTGTCATTTTCTTGAAAGGATCAGCTGATTTTAGCATATCTTCTAAATAAGTGCTGAAAAACAAATCAGTAAAATATTAACATTGACTAAAGACATTGTGATTTTATAAAAAAATATAAAAACTCATACTTGACTGCCCCAAATATATTTTCTCCAACTTGGTGAATTATACAATCTTTATTAGCTCTATTACTTCCCATAAATGACGGTAACTTATCTGGCGAATCTCGAAAATAACCCATATGAAATCCAGACGTATCATCACCTTTTAATACAGTCTAAAAAAGATGTAGACATAAATTGAAATGCACACTCAAAACAGTAAACAAAATTTACTTGAAACTCCGGGGGATCATAATAATAGCGCCAATGCAATACAAACTTGTCACTATTATGATCAGAAACTTCAAATGTTTCTTCTAATACATCGTATGGTCCAACCAAAATCAATCCCACAGATTTGAATGCTTCCTTTGGCTTTTGTTTCGATAGCTCCTTGCAAAAATCCCAAAATAAATAAAAGTCATCTGGCATATCAACTAGAAATGAGTTTCTGATAAACTGTTTCTTCTCTTTCGGCGTTTTAGGTGAAATCACTTGTTCAGATTCATTACTATTATTTGTATCTACTAATTCATTTATTTCTTCATTCGCTGAGGAATTTTTTTCTGTGTCATCATTATTCGTCTGTTCTATAACAAATTCAAATTTTTGTTTCTTTGACGTTGGACTGTTATCTGGAGACCGCTAAAATCAGTGCTAAGGATAACCTGCAATTATGGGTAATTGAATTCTTAAATACTTACGTTTCTTTTTGAAGGGTGCTTATATTTTTCGTGATGTGCAACATTCTTTTGATAACATTTTGCACCATACTTGCAATCTGTTCGAGTATCTTCTTCAGAAGACATTTTAAATTAAAGTATATAATCTTAGGTGACCTGGATTGTAACCAATTGGAACAGTTCTTCTTTTCGCTGTTGTTAAGCTGTCAAAAATATTTTATATGTTGAATAAAAATGTTGCGTAATTAGAATGATTTTAATAATAGATACTTTTACTGTGTGGCGGTTTTCGGAATTAGTTATTTATCATTTAAGATATGAAATATAACCATATTTTCGTAAATGGCCTAAATATTTATAAACTCATCATATGCTGTCAAATGGGGTTCCATACACTTTAAATCAAGGATCCTTGCTTAATATTTTCTAAATAAATTATATAAATTCACTACAACCCAGCCTTTAATGTTCATTCGAGTCACCGACAAATTCTTCTTATTCGTACTTGTTCATACGCCTTGACACTCCTTGATTCATACTTTGACTCTTTAGATATTTATCTCTGCTTTGACTTCGATATTCACAAATTTTTATTACCAGAATTAAATATTATTTTACAATAATATAACAATCGTAAGTCAATATATCTATTTAGAATATACTACAATTTATTATTTAATTATTACAAACAGAAAAATGCTGTTAGTTTAGTACAACCAAGTGCAACACTCACTTGACTTTTGACAACACCTGTATAAAAATAAAAGGTATATTTTTCTCTGGCATATATAAAGTATATAAATTTAATTATTCAATGTTGCAGAATATGAAGACTAAAGCAGATACGTTACAGGAACTTCAAAAGGATGGTAGAATCTTTTCTACGATTTTTTACTACACAATTTTGATAATTCTAGGTCCTGTTTTAATATTTTTTGGAAGTAAAATTACTATTTTTGATGGTATGGATAATTATATACATAGAATGTAGATTATAACATTATTTATACTGTTTTTTTTTTATTCAAAGGAATTTTAGGGTTACCTAATACTGCAAGTAATGTTTGGTCAGCACTAGTAGCAATAATTGCTTTGCATATAATTGTGGGTATGTATATATACCGGGCGTATTCGGAACCAGGCAGACCAGCAAAACCAGACAAAATAGATTAAAGAAATAAATATGTTATTTAAATCCGAATGTAATACTTTTATTATTTCTACATGTTATGTAACTTATAGTATACACATTTTATAATATATGCATTCCGAAGGTACTTTTCTTCAATAGTAAATAGATTTTTATTAATAAATTACAACAAATAAGTGCTAAAAAATTTCAGCTTTGTAAAATTGAAAAAGCATCACCACCATTCAAACATATCACGATACATCGTAGTATGCGTTCTAAACATCAATAATAATCGCAGTACTTTACTCTCTTTGAACGTACCCAAACAACGCCATAGATGAAAGATGATAGTTGTCAAAATTGACAGCTGGCTCAATGTACAACTCAAATTAAAATTTTCGATGAAATTTGCATAAAGATTCGTTCGTATACGTGTATTTGAAAATCTCATCCAAATGAAATCAAACCTTAAAAACCAGTTTTTTACGATTGTTTATTTTTCAAGTTTTGCGGTCAATGATCTCAATACGATAACACTGAATAACAATACGATAAAAACTTACTGTCGGTACTAAAATAAACTTTAATCAGTGGAGTGCCGTATGTGATTTCTAGTAAGATGGATCCTGCAGAGGAATTGATCCAGTTTTATAACTGTCGTATTTTACGTGATCACCAAATAACAAGAGAGGATTTTTGGGTGAGAAATGGGAAAATAATTAATCCAGAAAATATATTTTTTGATGAAAAACGAAAAGCTCATATAAAACTCGATTGTAAGAATAGAATTATAGCTCCCGGGTTTATCGATCTGCAGATAAATGGTTAGTAAAAATGTTTTTTATTATAATAAATTGCTCTTAATTTAATAGAACGTAATCAGTATACGTGATTGTATCAAACGTTCATAACCGACTATTAAATAAAATCATTGATTGCCCAAACTCTTACTACAAAGAAATTTTTTGTTATATTTAAGGTGGATTTGGGACAGATTTTTCTTTCAATACTAATACAATACAAGACGGTGTGAAAATCGTTGCCAAAGGACTTCTAAGTCATGGGGTAACTTCATTCTGCCCTACCTTGGTAACGTCTCCACCAGATGTTTACCACAAAGTACTGCCGCATATACCCAAAAATCCAGGAGGATTAGATGGAGCAACCATCCTGGGAGTTCACGTGGAGGGACCATTTATCAATGTAGAAAAAAAGGGGGCACATCCTCCGCAATGTATACAGGAGTTTGATAATGTAATATTTAACCTGTTATCCTAACTAATTAATAACAAGTATATATCATATTTCAGGGTATCCAGACTGTTTTAGACGCTTATGGATCTATGGATAATGTAAAAATTATGACGTTAGCTCCAGAATTGAAAAACGCCTTACCTGTTATCCAACAATTAGCCAAGAAAAGTATTGTAGTTTCTGTTGGTAAGAAATTAGTTTTATTAATTAATTGTCATCTCGGTATATTGAGAGAATATGAAGCAATTGATAATATCGAATTCTTCATCTACTTGTATTACACAGAAACGCATATCTAATAATTATTATAATAGAATTTATCTTTTAGGGCATTCAATGGGAAATTTGTGCGATGGTGAGGCGGCTGTGCAACATGGGGCTACATTCATCACTCATTTGTTTAATGCTATGTTACCAGTAAGTAGTGAAAATCTGCGTTACCTTAGTGTTTAGTGTGACTTTAATTGTAATGTAAGTTTTGTTTCGGGTCATTGTCTCATAGTTCCATCATCGTGATCCTGGTTTAGTTGGGTTGTTAACTTCGGATAATATTCCTGAAGGTAAGACTGTTTATTTCGGCATAATATCCGATGGAATACACACTCATCCAGCCGCATTACGAATTGCATATCGTGCACATTCCCAAGGTAAGCTCCTATTTTTATCGTTGCTGAATAGTATTGTTTTTTATATGAACACATTTTCAGTATAAATATTATATTACACTGAATAATTGTCTTCAAAGTATAATAACTGTCAATTGCATGTAATAGGGAATACAGAATAGAATACATACATCTATTTGTTTGTGATTACAGGTCTAGTACTAGTAACTGACGCTATATCCGCCATGGGATTAGAAGAAGGTACGCATCATATAGGTCAAATGGCCATCGAAGTGAGGAATGGTAGAGCATTTGTAGCTGGTACGAATACTTTGTGTGGCAGTATCGCGACAATGAACCAGTGCGTTCAGATATTCAAGAAAGCAACGGGTATACATTCACGAATTTTTATAAACCATAAATAATATAAATAATTTTAGGTTGTTCAACTGAATACGCTTTGGAAGCAGCAAGTTTACATCCTGCAAAGGTCTTAGGTATATCCAAAACGAAAGGCACCTTGGACTTTGGTGCTGATGCAGACTTTATCACCCTGAATGATAACTTGGATGTATTATCGACATACATTGCTGGGCAATGTGTTTGGAAAAGTTAATGCACTTTATAGCACATTATTAAGACAAAGGCCTTCTCAATTAAAAGTGTACGCTGTTATCGAGAAGGTTGTGATTAAGACATATGCATTTTTTTAAAATATATTTTGTATTATGCTATTTGAAGTTTACATTTATATATGTATTTATATATAAAAAAAACTGTTACGAAATAAAGCAAATGTTAAATATTACGATATTTTTATGTTCATTGTTGTTCAATTGAATAATGACAAAAATATTAAGATTCTATTTCAATACCATTTTAGGTTTTAATCAGTTTTAATCGTATCTTTACATTTCGTTGAATGTACAACCTTTTCGCGCCTAGTATTGCTTGACAGGCAACCCACAATACATTATAATCAATTTTATATATAACCTGTAATCTGTCATTACATGTTGAAATGTCAAAAATTCATTATTAATAAAGAAATGTCTACTTAACTAATAAGCTAACTATTAGAGTTTACTTGAATTAGTAATTTCATAATTATGTCTGCCCAGTACGGTAAATTAATCTCATTAATTTTACAAGAGCATTTTGGTGTGATTGTTGAAAAAGTCGGTATACATTTATTTAAAAATGGTTCCTGCCCATTGGGCTTAATAGTAAAATATACGGAATTGCCCATAGCTAAGGTAGAAATTATAATATCTTAGTTGCATCAAGAATTTGAATAATTTTTGTTTTCAGGTTAAATTGGCACTATGCGTGTTAATCAAGCAAGGATTTGTTATATTCAAACCATGGAAAAATGAAGTTAATGCTGAATATGAACTTGTTTCAGAGAAAGTACTACTTATACTTCGATATCCCAAGTATATACTTACAGACGATCATTAGAACACTAAAAATATTTAATACAAATTGAACTGTGCAATTCTAAAACTAATATATACATATATTATTATTAAAAAGAAAATTCGTATTTAGTTACTGTTTATTTTCTAGATATGTATCGCTGATTAAAAAACTTTTTGGTGATGAAGCAGAGATATTGATAGAAGAAATTCTAATCCACGGTTATGCTACCGGTTCAGATTTGATTCTGAAATCAGAGAAACGGTTGCGTGAAACACGCGGTAGTCAAATAAGTCTACCAGAGATCCGAGACAAGTTTGTATCATTAGTAACAGCCAAATATTTAATGCGTCATCCGAAATCGAACGAAGAGAAACCGGTACCCGTGTTGAAAATAACCGAAACAGAATTATTCTTAATACCGAATGTAAACATCAGTCAGTTGGTGCAATTACGTGATGGCAAAGAAGGTGATCCAGGCGATTCAGAGATTTATTGGTGTGTTAATTTCGATAGATTCCATCAAGATTTTAGAGATAGACTTCTAGTTTCGGCTATTACTCGACGTTTCGATGAAAATGCAGGAGAATTATTGAAAATACTGCTACAGCAAATGTACATACGAACGGAACCATGGGCAGACGTATCAAATCAGGTACCATTTGTTGAAATCAAGGATGTTATACGGAAACTAAACACACATAACCAGTTAATAGTATATTTGGATCATTATTTAACCGTTCTGGAGGATGATGAAAGCAAATTTATAAGCAAAGTAGGCGATGCAAGTGGCGGACAGTATGTTGTGAATTTAAAAAATGCAATTACACAACTATGTTGGGTTACACTAGAGAATATGGTCCTAGAAAAATTCCATACGAAAGCAGCAAGAATTTTTAGACTCGTTCGAACTAAGGGATTTATAGAACCAGATCAAATACAACAATTGGCTATGATACCAGCGAAAGAAGCAAAAAGATTATCTTACCAGCTGCTTGAAGAAAATTTCCTGCAACTTCAAGAATTAAGAAAAGCACCTTCCAACATGGCACCAAACAAATCGTTCATATTGTTTCATACAAATCTGGATCAAGTGGTAAGAATGGCTTTGGAAATGTGCTACAAGGCTTTATATAACGCCATGACACGACGCCATCACAATAAACAAGTAAATAAAAGAATTATTGATAAAAAACATCGAGTTGACACGATCACTATGAGTTTGAAAGTGCAAGGTGCTCCAGAAGAACAGTTACTGGACGTAAGTTAATAAATATGTCGCGTTATTACACTACATATATTCACATTTTAATTGTCTGTACAGATTGAAGATATGATCACACCACCCGAAAAAGAAATGTTGGAAAAAATCGGAAAAGTTATGAAAAATTTGAACCTCGCAGAGTTAGAAATTGACGATACTATATTTTTGTTTCAATTGTTTTGTGCTTACAATAAGAACGAATAAACGTTTTATACTTGCGTTTTCAGTTATTTCTGTATTGTAATTAGACAGTATCAGATGTTATTGTTAGTATTTCGTATGAGTAATATTTATAATTAATCATTAGCACTGGCACATTTCAAACTTCGTACTGATTTTTGTACTGATTGATGTAGGATCTGCCGGTAGTCCGTAAAGTAGTGTATACAATCTACTTTATCGACGGAGCACATGTGCGCCGGTGTCTCAAGTTTGATTAGTCACGTGACCCGTCGACTTCTTGGTTCTGTAGCCACGAGGTTTAGTTGTAATTTGAAAAGAGTTATAATATTAGGTATATAAATAAAAGGAACCATATAAGTGTAGATCAAACATGCCATCAAGTAATCCCCTACCTCCAAAAGAAAATGCCTTATTTAAGCGGATTCTGGTAAGCGTGAAGCATAACTATACGACATCGCGATATAGCCTATGTATCATAGAGAATGATTTGCAATCTATCTATTTATTATATTTACACGAGTGCATGGTCTGTAGCGCATAGTTAACACAGTAGTAATAATTGTACTCCGTACATATAGTAGCGTAGAGAACAAATGATTGGTTGTTTACATACTTATAAGGTGATACTAAATATAACCGGTTTATAAATAATATCAACGTACAATTTCCCCAACTGTATTTGTTATCATATTGTTTGTTTATTTTGCAGAGATGTTACGAGCAGAAACAATACAAAAATGGGTTAAAATTTGCCAAACAAATTCTGTCAAATCCAAAATTCACGGAACATGGAGGTACAGTACAGTTTGAATCATAATTTCAGTGACACTTCCCGAATGTATAACCTGAAATATTTATTTTTTAGAGACGCTGGCCATGAAAGGGTTGACTTTAAACTGCCTTGGGCGTAAAGAGGAGGCGTACGACTGTGTTCGAAAGGGCTTACGCAACGACCTACGTTCGCATGTATGCTGGCATGTGTACGGATTATTACAGAGGTCGGATAAAAAGTATGACGAAGCTATTAAGTGCTATCGGAATGCGCTGAAATGGGAGAAGGATAATATACAGATTCTCAGGGATCTGTCTCTGTTACAAATACAAATGCGGGATTTAGAAGGATACAGAGTATGTGCTAATAATGTTGATAGTGTTATTGAGTGCTATGTGAGTGATGTGTCTTCGGTTTATTACAGGATACTAGATATCAGTTGTTAATGTTACGACCGACACAGCGTGTGTCGTGGATAGGATATGCAATGTCTTTTCATTTATTGGAAGATTATAAGAATGCTTTAGCTATACTCAATGATTTTCTTGATCAGCAAGTAAGTAAATCAAATACATAACATGTTTTTATTTAATAACCACATATAAATTACATTTTATTGCTAAATGAATATGGCTAAAACTAATATTATTATGATATAGTTTTGTTAGTTTTTGTGTTTCTTAGAATATCGACTGTTTTTATAACTAATATATGGTTGTGTTACGACCTTCTCGATAACTCTGTATACACTGTTACACTTTTAATCGAGAAGGTCGTGTATTACTTACATGTTTTTGTGTTTTAGAAAGAGAGCTATGACTATGAACACAGCGAATTATTATTGTACCAGAACATGGTAATTCGTGAATCGGGCGATATAGACTTTGCATTGAAACACCTCGACAAGAACGAATCGCAAATAGTTGATCGACTGGCTGTGGAAGAAACTCTGGGCGAATTGTACCTCAAGTTAAAGAAATATGACAACGCTGTCGGATTCTATACGTGTCTTATTAACCGAAATCCCGAGAACACGATATACTACAAGAAACTGATTGAAGCGAAACAGATAACGAAAGCCGAGGACATCGTGAAGATGTATTTAGAATTCGAGGAAATGTACCCGCGATCTATACCGCCGCGGCGGCTGCCATTGAACTATGCGACTGGACACACGTTTAGAGAGTTAGTGGACAAATATTTACGTCGTGACTTTCACAAAGGCGTACCACCGTTGTTTGTTGACTTGAGATCTTTATATTCGGACGCGGATAAGGTGAAAATAATCGAGTCCCTATTGTTACAATACGTGGAAGCGTTGAAACATGTGGGCAAATTCAGTGTCGAAGAGGATGATGCCCCGAAAGAACCTGCGTCTGCGCTGTTATGGGTATATTACTATCTTGCACAGCACTACGACCACCTAGGTCAGACAGATAAAGCACTGAGTTACATCGACGCGGCTATAGAACATACGCCGACGCTTATAGAGTTGTTCGTGGTGAAGGGACGAATTTACAAGCACGCTGGTGATGCTAGCGAAGCCTTCCGGTGGCTGGATGAAGCGCAGGCGTTAGACACCGCGGACCGGTACATCAATAGCAAATGTGCCAAATACATGTTGCGCGCGAACATGATCAAGGAGGCGGAGGAAACATGCGCCAAGTTCACACGCGAGGGAGTTTCTGCCATGGAGAACTTGAATGAAATGCAATGTATGTGGTTCCAGACGGAATGTGCACTTGCGTACCAACGGCTCGAGAAGTGGGGAGATTCGTTGAAGAAATGTCACGAAGTCGACAGGGTATGTACCCCTGTAATGAATGTTGTTAGAATTAATGTTAATTTATTTTCTTATGTATACTTACTAACATGGACTTGAACTATAAATTTCGAACAAACATTTCGCAGTATAAGCAGTTTTTTTTAAAGAATAAAAATTGCCAACCGAATCCATACATTATTTTCGGAAAATTATTAATTAAAAATCATTCGCGTTTAATTTAAGATTAAGTATTACAAATATATTACAGTGTATTTTTCGTAATATAATTTTTAACCACACTAATTGCCGCAAGTCACCTTGGTAATACATACCATTATCTATTATATTAAATTAATTTTACTTTATTGTAACTGACTTGTTGTAACGTTTTGTTTTGTAGCATTTCTCAGAGATCATCGAAGATCAGTTTGACTTTCACACGTACTGCATGCGGAAGATGACGTTACGATCGTACGTGGGGCTATTGCGGTTAGAAGACGTGCTCAGAGGTCATCCGTTCTATTTCAAGGCTGCACGGTGTGCCATCGAGGTGTACCTACATCTGCACGACAAACCACCAAAGGACGAATGTGCAGAACAAGAACTCAGCACTGGTAAGTCAACATATGTATGTACATTTAATATCTCACTTTATATATCCAAGTAGCATTTTTATCAAGACATTCATTCACCTTGAAATCATGAATCAGCTATTGGAACATTGCGAAATTATAGTTCGAGGTGTGTTTGTACATTGGCGTACACATTGGCGACGATTTTATTTGTTACAGTGTTAACTTCAAATTATATAATTAATGAATTCATTTCAATTTATGAGAAGCAAGAGAGTATTTTTTTTTTATTTGATTTCGGGGAATATTTATTGCCATGAATAACGGCAAATTTATTATGTAAGAAACAATTTACTTACCTAAATTTTGGCAAGGACAGTATAACTGTTAAGGCATTAGACAAATTTGAAGGTCATAGGATTTACCTTACATAGTACGGGAATAATGAGAGGATTATTAAAGAATGACTACATTTTTGTTAAATATAATTTACATAATTTACATCATAATTCATCAGCGAATCATATTTGAACCCGACTTATTTTCCTAAGTATCGGATTGAAATACACCGTGTCCGTTTAGTTAATACGGGTGGGTAGGTTCCGATTTACGTAAACATAGTCACTGTATCACCAAGCACACAAGCGTTCTTATTTTACACTATAAACATGGCGGGAACTAGAGTTTTTTCATTTTATAGAATTAAAATACAAGTCTTCATTTGTTAAAAATTACCATCACTAGGAAGAAACAACAAGCGGATTATCTTTCATTTCTGCGGGGTATCCTACCTTCTTCAGGTTTCGGGTAGTAGTAGGCTCTTTGTTGTTGGGCTTCTTCTTGCTGTTGTTGTTGCTGCTGCACCAACTGAGGAGTCAAGAAGTAAAAATGCGCTCCCTCTCCTGGCAATTCGTAGGATATGAAGGTTCCAGGTCCACCTGGTCTGTCCTGATTCTGTCGTGGACGAATCTCTACGAACTCTGAATTTGGATTGATTGTTGGACGTGGTTTTCGATAGTTCACCAGGGTATCTCCAGCGAGTGATATGCTTGGAGTCACAGGAGTCGTGATCTTTTGGCCAAACATCGTGAAGTATTTCTTTGTAATATCGTCCAAATATCTGTCGTCATGTTTTCCGTAGTACCCTTGTTGTTGGTTTTGTTGGTACCGTACTGGGATAGGTCTCTGTTTGACATATTGACTTTGCTGGTTTTGTGTTACGTACTGTTGAGGTTGCTGTTTGACATATTGCGACTGGGGATCTTGAGTTACATACTCCTGTAGTCGTTGCTTCACATATTGTGATTGCGGATTCTGTGTAATATACTCTTGATGTGGCCGCGAAGGTCTGTAATTTGCAGCTTGAAAACTGTATTCGTAAACAGGTCTGGCAGCAGGTTTGATATACGATTGAATCTGTTGCTGAATATTTTGTACGTGTTTATCGAAGTTGTTTGGTGCGACGGCATGCAAGCGTTGAGATGGTGGTGGACGTTGGGTAACGTCTTCTTCGTAGAAGTAATACTCGGCTTGGGGCTGTACTGAATTCGTATCTACGTCGACACTGCTGAAGTAATTCTTCAATGGTACAGCTGTCGAACTGACGTGCGTCCGTCCTGGTTGTCGGTTGTAAGGTACTCTAAGCACTGGCACTGTGGACACTGTATGCGCTATAGGTGGCACTGCGGTTGGTCGGTCGTGGTTATTGTATGGTAGATACTGCGCAGATATCGGGGAAGTATTACCTGTCTGGTGAGGCCTTGTCGTAGGTTTGAAATAAGACGATGGTCTTTGATTGTTGAACGGAACTTGCAGTACAGGCACA